>JARKIC010000062.1:0-554830 GCA_029378375.1 Mycena olivaceomarginata | reverse complement strand
ACAACGCCGAGCATGTGTACTGTTCGATCGACGTGGCGTATTTTATGTATTTGAGTTGACGGGTAAACGCACCGCGCTGATTGGGCACGTCTGATGGATTAATACAATATTCGATCGCACAATGTGCGTTGCATGTCCTTGTAGGGGTGCGCCCATTTTGTAACAATATGGCATGCGCTGCCTTAAACTGGTCAATTCCGTGCGCAATCTTTACCCCTGTGATTTATTAGGGGGTCGCAGAAAGCTGTAGATGCCGAAATATACTTTGCGCCAATTAGGGGCTTGTTTGATTTCTGATTTCGGTGCAACTGCTTCCGAACTTGTTTGATTATTTCGTGCTGTTACATTTGATCTTTTGGCTGATGTTTTAACCGATCGTGGTTGCATTTTGTTTTTATTTCGGGCTCCGTGGTCCATACGCGGCAGGAATATATATCTGTTTATATTTTAACCGAACTGTATCGGTCGTTGCTGTGTTTAGTGTGTTGGCCTGATGCATCTCAATCACGGTGCCTTTTTGGAGTGAGCACACTGCATTCGATCGCACACGGTGTGCCAATACATTGCGGATAGCGCCCATCATGTCCAGCCCTGTCCTATGAGGCTGCAAAGCGTAAGATAATTAAGACGAGCCGTACGGCTCCTTTCCGTGTAATTCAACAAAAGCTGCGTTTCGCGTGCAACGGATCTTCGATCCAAGTTTGAAAATTGCAATCAGTTCGTCGACGCGTCGGAGCTCACGTTGTATTTGGTGACGGGGGAACAACCCTTGTCCCGTCTCGGGTTACCGTCCTTTTTCGGGATACCGCCTCCGCAATTCCAAACCGGCAGCAGTCGGTCCACTTCGGAAAATAGATTCGATTTGTTTCACATGATCGTATTGCGGTCGTCGGGGTGTTTTGCGCGGTGTTGTATGCATCATTGTATTGACAATATGCCGGTGAGCTTATCTGTTGTGCCTTTAAGAACCGCGTGTTGCGTGAGTTTAATTAAGGTGCATGTGAAGTTGGTCGTCGACTATGTGTCGCATGTTTGATACATCTTTTGTGAAACATCTGTTTGTTTACCCTGGCTCGCGCTGTGCGCCGTCCGTTGTCATGTGTCGCATCCGTAACCGGGTGCACGTCTTGGCCTGTGTCCTAACTTTTGCAACATTTACCTGGTGGTATCCTACATAAGCCACTTAATCATATTGCTGGTGTTGTGATCAAACCGTGGGATTTTTCCTCGCCTGTATCAGACAGCAATCAGGTGTGTGTAATTTTTTCCAGACGTAAATATTTGCCGACGTCATACTCAGTACAACCGTTTCGGTGTTTGTTTCCAATTTACAACCACATTGGGAGGGTGACGATCCGCTCTGTATTTCATCTAGAAATCGTTAAAACTTGTTTCGATATACCGCCTCCATTCGCTCCCAACAGCATGATCACCAGGGGCAGGATATTGAACATCACATGTATTTCACTCGACGACCGTTCGCATGTCAATAGCGTATGGAGCTGTTTTGATTAGCTCTTTATAAGGCGTAGAAATATTTATGGCCATCAGTTCATACACTTTCCTGCCTGATGTCTGAGGAAGGATCTCCTGCTCCCGTGACGCCGCAGAAGAAGCGGTATGGCCGCATGTCAACAGGAGCCCGAAAGCCTCCACCCCCGTAAGCCCCTTCTTACCTCCTTCATGGTCGTCTCTGTTAACTAAGTTTCTAAAGTCCATCCAACCCTTACCTCGATCTAGAGGCTGTGGAATCAGGTGATTCGGGCGAGGAGGAAAATCTCGACAAATACGAAACAGATTTTATCGATGACGCCGACCACGACAATGATGATGGGTGAGCCGTTTATTGATTCGGGGTTTGTGACCTAAAACCGCCCGATGCTAGAACTCCCATTTCGTGGCCACGTACACCTTCGCCCACTCTAACCAAGGCCGCTGGCAAAGCGCCCGTGGTAGCGCGCACGCCCGCCCCCGATCCGTCGCCGTGCGCATTCATTCTTTAACATTGTTGCCAATGGTTCCCGCTGACAGGTTTGTGTTAGAATCACACCTATGACTACGCGCAGCCGAGCCAAAAAACTGCTCCTGCATCGACGTCGCCGATGCCACCAGTTTCGCCCTCGAAGTTGTTGAACACATCTGGATTTCAAGGGTACGTTCGAGTCGTCGTCGGTTTTTTCGCATTTTGATGCGGTACTGCAGTTCTCGCACCCACGCAGCTAAGGGAGTGAAGCCGAATTCTGTTCTTCCCGGTACCGAGCGCGGAGATGTTCAGGGCACGCTCGAGACCGTGCGTAAACCTTCCGAAGGCATTGTAGTCAATATGGGCAAGGAAGAACATGAGTGCGTATGCGTACGAACACCGGACCCGTGGTTTTTACTGATTATCCCGCAGGGAATTCATGCTTTTCCTAAACTCCAAGAAACCTTCGTTTACGTGAGTGCGCTCGTTGATATAACCGTTCAGTTTAGTTAATATATGGACTGTGAGACCCATCGCTGGACGCGGAGGTAGAATGTCGGTATTGTCCTTTCGACGTTTGTGTGTGTATTAACGGTTGGGCAGCGACTCCCAAGGTGTTTTGTCTGAGGCTAGGTATGCATTTCATCGAGGCCGTGTTTCTCCCGATTTCAGGATGTTTATTTGCAGCTCCAGCACAGTGTCCTCGGGATCGAATCAAACGGGCGCGGCTATTGGACAGCATTCGATAGCGACGTTGCCCGCTCCCTCGTGGAGATCTCGAGACAATGTGTACGTCGGTGACAATATGTATCATTGATACATGGTGTCTGACCCGTCGTTTAATTTTTTCCCCACAGCTCGCAAGGCGTAGCGTAAACCCTTTCTCTGCAATCGCGTTTACATACTTATGCTTTTGTTTTAGAATGGCTCCTGCGGAATTCCGGGGTCAAAGAGCGACCCCGAAACACAGCGGGTCATATCGCCGTCGGTGGCCACCAATACGGCTGCAGATCTCGCTGTCCAGACGAGCTCTAAACGGAAAAAGGTTGCACCTTTAGCTTTTAGGTCGACCTCGGACGAGCTAACGTCTCATTGCATTAAAGGAACACAGGCAACGAGTCAGTATTATTTCCCTACGACGGAATCGATCATTAATGCCGCATGGAAGCCTCGACGACGCCGATGTTGCTGATACCGATACTGGTACTGTAGGCGAAGGGACGCCCCGCTCTGTCAAAGGCTCTAGCAGGCCTACACCCAAGGCCATTAATCGTTCCGCACCGCGTCGCCAGGAGTAAGTCTTCAGTTTATGATCTTGTTTTATTCCGCCCTGTATTTAATGCGCGTCCCTAGGTCTGTCGGAGGCAGCGGGTTGCCCGGCGTGCCTATCGCTGAATTCGCTCGTTTGAAAGAATCGAGTCCAGTGAAGAAGCCAAGAACGGGCGACACTGTGCTGCATAGCGTTGATATTAAGACCGTTAAGTTCGTGCTCGATCTGCTTTGAAGTCTAAACGCTGAACACTTCCCCAGAGAACTTCCAGCCGTATGCGAAGTCACCAATCCTGAACTCCAAGACCCCATGATGAAGTCTATATACGCTCTTGACCTGCCCAAACTTAAGTGAGTTTATGGTTCCAATTGTGACGGTGTATCTGATGTATTTGTTAGGCGCGGCCAGGTAACCACCTGGAGCTCAAACGAAGGACCCGGCATGTTCATGCTGAGCGAATACCCTGTAATAAATCCCGAGTTGTCTATTGAGTGAGCGCTCGTATTTCATGTTTTGGTATCCATACGCTAACGGATTGTGCAGGACGCTTTGGTCTTTGCTACTATTTGTGCAGAAGGACCATTATATCAATCCCGCACGCATTGATCCTCGACTCCTGCAGGCGCGTTCGCCCGTTATCAGTCGAGATGGTTTTAAAAAACGGTATCGACGGTCGCTATTGTCAGAATTGACTGCTGCATATGTTATAGATGGGTCCTATCTGTCGGTGAAAAAGCCGCAGTCTGTGTGTCAGTTGTTAACACCACTCGCTCATCTTTGCGCGAGATCAGCACAGTCTACGGTGGGTCGAATGGAGGTGCCCCTCTGCTCAAGTACATTTTGGGCGTGCATCTCAGCCAAGACTTTGATCGGATCACTGCATTGTGTGGAATGGTGTTCGACCTTGAACTCATGCATGTGCAGCTCAACATGAGCGCATTGACATTCGGGACAAAGGGTATTCCGCTCGAAAAATACTGGTGAGAGTATTAAATTCATACACCCTATCTTACTGAATTTCTTTCAAGAGCAACTCAACACGCCCGAGCGAAAGGGCATTAAGAGCGCATCTAGTCTATACCGCAAACAGACTTATACGACAGCCTCCGACTCGCTCAACTATGACGATGAAAGTGAGTAATATTCATGCGTGGTGTTGGCCCTGTCTGACCGTCCTCGATAGTTCCCGTTTATGATGCCCGCCCACACCGCCTTCGACGCCTCAGCTGATATCGATAGTTTGGATACAATCCTGCCTTTATACAAAGGCGAAATTCCCGCCAATTCCTGCACCGCTGTCGCATACACGATCTCAAACTTCGCCAAAGGCTCCGGGCGTAACGAAGAGCATCATCTCAGCTTCAACATTAAATGGGTGGTTGTTCTGGGCGAGCCGGAGTAGAGTTTAAAGGTGTATTGATATACCCGGTCCGCTGCAGCGCATTACGACTGTTACGAGTTTATTTATTTATTTGGTCATACACGAATCCACGCGTGTCAACAAATTTTTGCCTGCAATTTCGCCATTTAATGTGTGACGTTACCGTCTTTAACAAATGTGTTCCTATCTCTTAAATATAACAAACGACCGATGACCAACGGGACCAGGAATTCCTACACGCCTTTGTAATTCGTGCGGTACAATTAAGCATGGGATGAGACTTGATGCCTCCTCAAGCCAGCGATCAGATGATTCGGAACTTTCCGAAGCTCTTCGTACGCAAGCACTGCACCGCCACATGTCCGGTTTTTCCCATCAGTCTCCTGTCAGCTTCGCTCATGGCTCTTCAAACCTTTCCGGAGCGATTTACTCATACACCACTCTTCCGAGAGTACCCTTGGCTGTCCGACGCTTTCCTGTCTGGCAGGTGGCTCGAAGCGGCGACTCACGGCGGCGGCTTTAAAGATTACGCCGAGTTTTTGGTCCAACTGGACCAACGTGTGCCACCGGCGAACTCCACGGAATATTCGGATGCTGAGGGTCGCGCGCTCCTCGGCTTAGACAACGCCTACAAGGTGGTCCGGGCCCAAGTCGCCGCTAACAGCAAGGCTGTCTCAAAGACCTGGACTACGTTGCTTAGATTTCAAGTGCTGGATGTGCTGTTGGCGATGAAATGGGGTATTTCTGATATGCCGTGTGCTGTCTATCCGGCTCCAACAGGTATAAAACAGCTTGAGGTGAGTGATCGTTCTGCCAATATGAAGTTTCATAGGTGACGGTATGTGTCGATAGCTGCTGACGTCGTTGAGTACGTGGCCAGAGCGGGTCAGTGCGTTTCAAAACGCTTGGAAAAATCGACATCGTAAAGCCGCGAAAGAGTCGAAAAGAAAGGCACAGGCGCCGAGCGACGACCAAGATGTAGTTGCGACTGCGCCGGGATCGACTGCCGACTCCGAGGCCTGGACTTTGGTCCAGAGGTTGTCCGGCTTAAATCCGAAATCTTTGCTGCAGAAGACAATCAAAAATTTGCAGGCTATGGGGACTGCGCTCACCTGGATTATCGAGGTGAGTTATGCGAAATTACGGGATGCCATGAATTGACGATGCCTTTGTTTCTGCGTCGGGTGTGGTAGTCACGGGCGTTTGCCGAAGATTTGTTTCCCCTCACCATCCGTGTCAACGACTTATACCAGTCGACCCATGATGCTGCTGCTCAAGTCGGGACGTTGACGGTTGTCGAGTTGCTCAGGCCCCTTTCCTATGCCCTTAACTCCTCGTTTATGACCGTTTTTTGCGACCTGGATCTGCAAAAGGAATTTGGAAACGTCATGAACCAATACGAGGTACTTTTTGTCGGGACATCGCGGAATGTTGCTGACCTGTTTGTAGACAAAACTGTTTTTAGGCCGGTACAGGACCCCGCGCCTGGCTTTCATGGAGGATGTCGTACTAACGGTCGTGCGCGATATCGCGATCGGCACCCCGGTGGATGCGTCTGTTGCGACGTTTCTGGCAGCAGACTCCGAACACTTAACAAGACTGCCGCCCGCGGAAACGGCGGATCAATCGATATTCGTTCGTAAGTTGTTGCAGCCTGTAACCTGCACCAGCTTCTCACTCTAGCCGTGGATAGCATCGGACGCTGAAAATCTACGACTTGCGGTTACCTCTTCTCGCAAAAGGACGAACACCCGACCACTGCCGTTGACCGTCCCTGAACTGCCATGTTCTCGAGTCATTGCTACCGCTCTGGCGACCGATATCTGCGACGTGTCAGACAGTGCAGCAGCCTCCGTTCCCGACTGGTCGGCGCTCCTAACGTTCGATGATTCTGGGGATACTCCCGGCAATGAGGGTGTGGTCTGAATGTGCTGAGGGCGCAGGCCCCGACGCTCGAGCTGGATCCACTGGCGTCGCTCAGGGTTACGGACGGAAACGATTTATCCAGTACACGTGAGGAAAACGTGGCCAGCGCGGAAGAACTAGCGTCCAGTGAGTCTCAGCCAGTATTGGATTGGATTCCTGGCTGAATTAGAGTGAATTTCTTTCAGGTACACAGCATTTCACGCACACGGCTGCCGATCGTACCCTGCCCGCGGGCGCGTCCTCGAAGGCGTTGTACATACGACCGAGGGAACACGAGAGCGCCGAAGTGCCAGATTCGCAGATCGATGTAGATCGAGAGAATCCGTCGGTCACGGAAGATACCTCCCCAGCGTTCAACGCCAAGGAGGTAAATTCGATAAAAGACCCCGGTCCGAATCTGTTCTCGATATGGGCACGCGGACATCAAAACGCCCGCTCACTTCGGCTGCAAACCTGAGTAGTTTAAAATCCGAGAATGAGACCAAGTTGAGTACCTCGCCATTGATTTGCGCAGTGTTTGATGTGGTTTTCAGACAGGGCGGTAGCGTGTTCGAAGTGTCCGGGGAATCTGTCGGTGATGAGAGTGGATCTAAATATGCCGAGCATGCGGACTCTGACGAACAAGTCGGATCCTCTGGCGTCGCTCGAGTTCCGGATGGAATGGGTTTATCCAATACGCATGAGGAAAACATGGACAACAATAATGGATCGTTGCGTCCAGTAAGTATCTGTCGGTATTGGAGTGGAGTATTAGCTGAATTGAAGCGTTTTCTTTTCGCAGGTGACCAACCTTCCCCGCATCCGGAACCCGACCAGGCCGCGCCCCGGATTTTTTCCCCCATAACACCGGACATACGAGCGCCAGACGGCGAGATCGCTGATGTGGTGGATTCCAAGGTCGATGCTGAGCGTGAGAACCGGTCGGTCCCAGAAGATTCTTCTCCAGTCCCCAACGCCACGGAGGGAACATCGAAAAAAAGACCCCGGTCGAATTCGGCGCTCGATACGGGCGCGCGGGCGGCAAAACGCCCGTTCGCGTCGGCTGAGAAATCGAGTGGATCTAAGTACACAAAGAGGACCAAGTTGAGTACCACGTTATTAATACGGGCAGTGTTTGATGAGGTGTTCAGACAGGGCGGTGGTGTAAAATCGACGGTGGACTCAACAGCACACCCGCTCGAACCGCCTGAAAAGGCCGAGAGGAAGATGAAATCGAGTAAACGGAGGAAGCCATCGAAACGACGTTCGGTGGCGTCCAAAACGCGGAAACCCGACGCCGTTGCTGGACCGTTGTCTGAAGTCGAGAGTACACCTCCTAAGGTTTAATGGTTTTCCTGAGTGCTTGAATGTACTTATTCAACGTTTTGTAGATTTCGCTACAGCGAGTTCCGATGTGGGGTTTTAGACCAGACGGTTCGAAGAGAGAATTCGAGTTTCAGCTGCACGAAACTCGGTACGCCTTTAACCATATGAATTAAACACCCGTTCACCTATGACTCGTTTCAGGAGCATGCTGAGGGTCCTATGTTGCAACAGCTCCAACATGCAATTGAGCGACAGCAGCAGTTATGCGGAGGCAGAGCATTCGTGCGACACGAGCCTGGCCAAATGCCCACGGAAAAACCTCGTGTGGACGAACCCGCATTATACGTCCTCACCGAGACGGAGTGGAAAGCATTGTCGGCGTTGGAGCGAACTGCCCTGTATCAAACGGGCCGTAATATTTTCATCATGAATATGGTGATCGGCGAATTGGTTGGAGGCGTCGAGGAGAGCCTTTCTGTCTTGCACAGGCTAGATGAAGTGATGGAGGTTCAAGGTAAGCCGATCGTGGTTTGTTTTGGATACACCTAACGGCTGCCCGCAGTGCCTGGCTTGCGCTTGCCGCCCAAAGATGGTGTTACGTTGTCGACCGATTACTCCGATATCAACCGTCGCACGACCCTGAGGCGTTTTTTTGCCCATGCTAAACGCGACGATGGTTTGGTTCTCAACGCGCTCCAGCTACCGTCATCCCATTTTCCGCATGCAAACCCATTGGCCGGCTCGTAAGTACTGTTTTATTTTACTTACGACTAATTCAGTCATACCCGCTTTGCAGCGGCCTTGACCTCGAAGAGGTCGCTTATAGACAGACGGCGGGTCTTTTCTCCTTCGGAGCGCAGACGCCGCCCAACGAAAAGAAGTGGTTTGATATAGCGGGCACAAAGTGGACGATGACCCTACCGCATTTAGACGCAGCAGGAGGCACCATAGTCGGTTCGCAGGGAGCAGGTGAAAAATATTGGATTACGAAACGGGACGATACGGAATCCATTCACGATTCGCAAACCTACCGGACCTGGAACCCCGACGAACCAGATTTCGAAAGTGGACGGTACGAAGGGATCGTGTTGCCGCCCAGGGGGGGTGTATTGTGAGCCTTCTATTTCACATTAACAATATGGTCTAATGGTGTTAGCCTTATGCAAAATGTGGAGCACGTAGTCTTGGACTCCCGCCACACTCTGAGACCTACAGCCGGGATTCCTTCGCTGCGACTTGGATATCCGGAGGGCATTACTTCGCGGCATCGCGAGTGAGGCCGGCACTGTCTGTGCACTTACATCTCGTGATGCTGCAGCACGTACTCACAAACGTTGACCACGACGCACAATGGCAAATTTTAACTCGAATCAGCGCGTTCTGGCTCGATTTGACAAGCGGTGAGTCATAATTGTTTCGGATGCCGCTGTGTTTTAACAGACTTCACAGTACGACCGGCTGAAGACACCGTCCTTTTTGCGCCTTATTTGCCTACGCTGGACGAGCATTCCACCAAAGGCTGGATGGACATTGTCTGCATCGCGTGCTTGGTTGTTTTATCTGTTTGTTTCGATCGCCGTGGGTATTTGGACTTCATTCCGCAGGAGGAGCTCTTACAACGAGAGCATGACTCCATTCCGCAAGAGGAGCTCTTACAACGAGAGCAAGTTATTTCCATGTATCGACGATGGAGGCGCTGGTTCACGGTGAAGTATGTGGGTCGCAAAGGAGACGCCGTCGTGGACTGGGAAGCAGACGTGTTCACGGTGAGTTTGTACCTGCCGCTGAGTTTTAGGCTGACCGTGACGTACAGCCCGCGCTTTTGCATCTCGCCAGAGTTCTGTTATGTTATCATGAAGAAGAACGCAGCGACTCCGCAAATTCGGAGTCCGATGGCCTCGTTAGGTTCTCGGGCGAGGTCGTGAAGAGCAAGGTAGTTGATGCGCTGGAGTCCTATTCTTCAGGTTTGGGTGCGCAGCTTTCGACGCCGCCCCAACACTCTCGTTTCTGGCTGTTCTCCGGGGATGAATTCACTCTTCACGCTTTATTCTAGTCTTTGTATTTTGAATTACAAATCGTTGGTTGGTTGATATCGATGGGGATATTTAGAGGCCAAAGTATACGTACCATTACATGTTGATACCCGGCATGATTTAGAGGGTCCTGGCTTCGTCTCGCGTCCAGTGCAGCGTCTGGATAAGTTTTGCGCTGCACAAATACGTGAACTCTTGTTAAATTTTCGTCTTCAGTTAGTGGCTGTGCACACCACACGTACGCAACACTTCGGGTATTTCCGAACATCTGATGGACGGCTTCGGCAGCAATTCGATTACAAACCCCGCAGCCGGTACTTGTGTACTACGGCGTTGGTTCAAACTGTACTTGTTATTTAAATCTATTAGCGTGTTGTAACTGTTATTTTCAGAAACAACGCCAGATTTCAGTGCAAGGCGGAAGTTGACACACGTACAACACTTCGCTCTGTTCAGGGCGGTTGGTCGCGAATATAGCTCACTCTGTTGATGCCACCATGCCTGGACTTCTAATAAGGTATATATTGTGTAATCTATGTTACGAGGGTACTGACATCTGGTGATCTTGGCGAGGGGCAAAATGCCCATATCAATAACAAAATTGCATGCAACAGTCGCATGGGAAAGTATCCAGGAGTCTACTCCATTCAGGATGATCGGATTTACATTTCCAATTGGATTACAGTATCCGTCAGGCCAGATGTTGGCTGCCGATCGATCGAACATGTGGAAAAGGCCCACGCAATTATCGCTCTTTCGCTCTGCTCTCACTCTCACCATGAAAATCTTACCGTTACTGGGCATATTCGGAATTCTAGTCTGGCTGGTGCATATCGTTGCGGACTCAACGTCCCAGCTTCCACCTCAATCGGAGTGCTCTCCCACGGGACGATGTCCTGCGAATGCCTTAGGGCCGAAATTGAAATTGCGGATTCCGCCGTCTGAGGAAATGTCTGCGTTCAGGGTGCCGCCTGGAGTGGGTAGCCTGTACGACATCGTCCTGAACACGCAAAAGTTACTGATATTGGTTTATTCCGCAAATGTACGGGATGAGTACGGCGGGGCATGCAGACGGCTTGTTCGCAATTTAAACAGAAATACAATGGTTCGCCATGATTGGAGGGTATACCACCTCGCCAAACTGCGTTTTGCTGTGAAAGACAAACGAAAAAGGTGCGCCTGTTGGGTTGCGTGCTTCGTTGATGTCCGAGTTCTTAGGCAAGTTGCGATGATACTTCTTGAATTTGAGCGTTGTATTCCAACGAACGCGCGGAGTATGCCATCGATTAATTACACCCCAGCACGACATCGAGGTGGGGGTCACACCAAGAAATACATGCCTTCCCAAATCAATCCTTTTCTCGCCGACGAATACGAGCCACTTGCCGCTGGAGACAGATTGGTGTATCACTCCCATGGCTTCAGCACAGTGGTAAAAGAGTCCGTGAGCCACGACCCTACCAAGGTCCGGGCCGTTATGTCTTTGCGAAGTTTGGCTAGTGAACTCACAAAGACACAACTGAAAGAGCTTGCCGCGGTTCATAATATCGTCGTGCGAAGTCGAGGTTCGATCAACAGCTTAGTGGCAGCCGTCGTTGACCACGAATGCCATTGTCAGCCGACTTCTTTTGTATTTGAAGTGTTAAGGGAAGTAATCGAAAAACAGGCAGATTCGCACAGAGCCAGAAACGCCACGTATAAAGGTCGAGTCAAAACCACGAAGAAAAATACCGAGAAAAAGTTTAGGGCCAGCGAGGCTTTACGTGCAAAACGCAAGTCTGCTAGCCTTGCCGCCAAAAAGCGGAAAACCAATGCTGAATCAACAGCTTCCGCAGATCCAACCTCCGTATTCCCGCCTGCCCCGGCTGGTCTACCTTTGAGACATGCCATACTCACTGACATGTGCGCAGACTTTAAGCCGACCGCGTTTGAGGAAGCGGGTTGCGTAGTTTGCGGGCGGCTGTGTAGATTGATAGATTTGACTTTGAAAAAAGATGTCCATGTTGACTGGGACTTGTTGACCGCGGCAGGTGTTACGCGAAAAGAAAGATTTACTTCGGCCGATCCTGTGTCCGAATTGGAAGGGCCGATTTTGGCACATGGGTGCGACCACGTTTGCACCGCATGCGAGGCTAAGTTGTTGACGGGTGTAATGCCTAAGCAGAGTCTGGCGAACCATCTCTGGATAGGCGACTTGCCTTGGCAACTTAAAGATCTTACCTGGGCGGAGAAGATGATGATTGCGAAGGTCCGGCATAACAGGTGTGTGGTAAGAGTCGCTTCTGGCCGAGGGAAACTGGTAGCCAACGCCATAATGTTCGCAACACCGGTCAGAAAAGTCTACAACTCTCTGCCGTTGTCTCGAGACGAACTTAGTGAGGTTTTAGCCTTCGTCTTTCTTGGATCTGCGAAGCCCACCGAGGACGACTTTGTACGTACTCCAATGTTTGTGCGTAGACATCGGGTGAAATCCGCATTAGATTGGTTGAAACTCAACCATAAGGATTACGTTGCTCTTGAAATCTCAGAGGCTAATCTGAACGACCTACCTGAGGCTGGGATCCCTTGCGGAGTCGATTGGAAGCAAACAGAGGAGGGTGAATCAAACCTTGAGCCTGAAGCCCTGAGTGTCGACAATCCGGGTGACGTCGATGACGGTACCTCGTCTGGCCCTTGTTCGTTTGCGGTTGCAGGTTTGACCGGAGAACAGTATGCGCTGGATGACATACGGACATTAAAAATGAAAGCGCTAGATCACTTGAAAAATGGGGGTAAAACCCTTGGTATTGGGCAAGCGGAGACCCCAGAGTCCACGTTTAATAACGTACAGCTATACCCTCAGACTTTCCCTTGGTTGTTTCCATACGGTCACGGCGGTATAGGTCATCCAGCGCACAATCGGTTTATATCAGAGGGCGAACACAAACGACATTTGCTAATGTATCATGACAAGCGCTTTCAATTAGACCTGTACTTTCCGATGGTAGCCTTCAATGACGCTCAAATCAAGCAAGCTAAAACGGGAAGTCATCTGCTGGTGGACAGGAAAAAATTCCAGGATATCGCGAATCGGCTCAGTAAGATAGAGCCGGAGGTTTTGAGCGACTTGGCACAGAGGCTAGAGCAAGGTGAGCATATAAAAACGAGGTCGGCGTCGGAACAGGTATGTTTCGAGTTGCTTGAAGACATAGACCACGCCGGCGCCCGCGTAGAGGGATCGTTGACGACCAAGAAATACATGCGAAATGAGGTATGGTCTTTGATCTCGTTCAAAGGCGCGCCTTCATGGTTCATAACGTTCTCTCCTGTGGATATCAGTCACCCCTTATGCTTGTATTTTGCGGACAACCAAATCAAGTTCTCCCCGGCGCTCAGATCTTCTGATGAACGACTCAAATTAATCGCACAAAATCCTGTTGCTGCCGCACGTTTTTTTCACTACATGACAGAATCCTTTATAAGAAACGTGTTGGGTGTTGGCGCAAACAGACCTGGTTTGTACGGCGAAACAGACGCTTATTATGGAACTGTGGAGCAACAAGGCCGGTTAACATTGCACATGCACATGTTAATTTGGATTAAGAGCGCATTTTCGCCGCTGGAAATACGAAACAGATTGCTTAACCCCGACGAACAATTCCAAAAAGACCTTGTAGCGTACCTTGAGTCGTGCCATGTAGGTGAATTCCTGACAGGCACTATGGCTGAAATCAAGGCCAAAGTTCCGTACCGACCAACCGCTCGTAAAGGTTTGCACGAGGTTATTGAACCCGAGGAATACGAACCGGTACCAATGGGTTATGCAGATCCTACTCAAACGTTGCCCGACGCACCGCCTCCATTATGCGACTGCGGGGAAGATTTGTGCGAGGCTTGTGCTTGCTCTGAATCTTGGTGGCATAACATGGCAGAGGTGACTGATGACCTCATCTTGCGCTCTAACGTTCATACGTGTAGACGGCCGGAAGCAGGGACTGACTATTCCAAGAAACTGGAACCAGGCGCCAAGATAAAGCGAGAAGTTAGAGGATGCCTTCGTAAGGACTGGTACATGTTCCGCAAGATTCCCCAGGGATGTATATACGAAGACTGAGGTCGACCCTGAGGACGGTTACATAAATGTCAAGAAACTTGAGCCTATGATCAACACAATATCACCCGATTTAACTTACTTGTTGCGATGCAATACGGACGTTACCAGCCTGTTGTCTGGTACCTCTATTAAAGCTGTTGTGGCTTATGTCTCAGATTATATCACTAAGTCAGGTTTAAAAATCTACCATATGTTCGAATCCGTGAATTCCGTCTTGAAACGCCAGACTGTTGAAATTGGCTGGAGCCCCAACGAGAAGAACAACTGCCGAAAACTACTGATGCAAATGGTAAATTCGCTTACTTCTAAACTGCAGATCGGTAGTCCAATGGCGTCGTTGTATTTGCTAAAAAATCCGGATCATTACACGAATCACGACTTTAAACCCTTTTGGTGGAAGAGTTATGTGGGTGCGGTCAGAGCGGCTTGGGGTGCGGATGTGCGACCGGTTTATCCAAAGCAAACAGGCGAGGACGAAGCGGATGCAGAAACAGAGTTGGACCAGCTCGTGTTGATGAAGACAACGGATAGCTTTGTCGGCGCAACGAATGTGGATGATTACATGTGGCGACCGTCGGTATTCGAACATACTAGCTTGTACGATTTCATTCAAATGACGAAGCGGGTTAAGCGAACTCCTAAACAACTTTTTGACTTTTTAAAGAGCGTGGAGGACGGTCGTAATTCCAGGTTTGGTGGACAGCGTGGACGAAGACCACGACGACTGGCTAGATGATGACCTGGAAAACCACCCGCAAGAAGATTTGTTAGACGTCAGGGCTGGCGACGTGTCTTCGCATCCATTTGACGAGAATCATCCTCTGTGGAAGTCGCATTACGTCCGATGCGCCCGTAAAAATCTGGAAACAACGGTGCCTAACTTTGTAGGCGGTGCACTGCCTAGAATGGACCAAGGTGACAGAGAGTATTACTGTTGCACTATGCTGACATTATTTAAACCTTGGAGGGACCCTTTGCAGCTTAAACCCGCTTCATCTTCCTGGCACGAAGCATTCTCGGAACATGCGTTCTCCGATAAGGCTAGGCAGCTGATGAAGCATTTCAACATTCGTTACGAGTGCAATGATGCTCGCGACGATTACAGTGCACAAGACAAGCAAAAAAGGCGCGCAATGCCTTTGTTCGACGGACAAGACTCCAAGGGCGAAAATGGACTGGTTTACGACGGTGAAACGGGGGAATTGGGAGAGTTTTTTGAGGAGGATGTGGACGCCACTTTTTTAAAGGGGCCGAATCAGATCGCTAAGGAGAAACTGATGTCGCAGGCCGAAAGCGTGTTACATGCTTCCGGTTGGACCGCTCAAATCAAGTCAGCTCCAACTCTGTATACCAGAATACTGCCTGATCAACATTTGTCGGGAAACCAATGGAAGGCCAGGATATCGTCCATTAGAGAAGGACTCTTCGCATCTAAATTCAAAAATGTGCCTGACACGCCGCGCTTGAAACGGCCGTCGGATGAATCTGCTGTTAACTTTGACGTGAAAGTTTTGAGCGCTGCGTACTTCACAAAGGACTTCCAAGCTAAAAACAAACTTGCTCAACGAGAGATTGATTCCATCGCCACCACGTTCAACCTCAATACAGAGCAGGAACGCGCGTTCAGGTTGGTCGCCAATCACGCCACGGACTTATCTGCGCCCCCTTTACGCATGTATTTGGGCGGAGTAGGTGGAACAGGTAAGAGTCAAGTCATCAAAGCGTTAGTCGAATTTTTTAATGTACGATCCGAGTCCCATCGATTCATAGTCCTAGGGCCAACCGGGACTGCGGCTGCCCTACTCAATGGCAGTACTTACCACTCAGTGCTCGGTCTGAGAGATTCTAACGACAACGATTCCGAGCGAATCGGTGGCGCAAAAATAAAAAAGGTGCAAGAACGCTTGAGGGGGGTAGAATACATTTTCTTGGACGAAGTTTCTATGGTGTCGTGCAGCGCACTTTATAGTATCAGTGCTAGATTGGCCCACTCTATGGGGGAGCCTAACGAACCGTTCGGCGGGCTCAACGTCATTTTCGCCGGCGATTTCGCTCAGTTGCCTCCTGTTAGCGCTAAGGCCTTATATAGTCCTGACTCATCTGTTTCACCGCTGATCCGAAGCAAGATGAGCATATTGGATCAGAAGAATACGATAGGGAAAATCATTTGGCAGCAAATTACGACGGTGGTGCTCTTAAAACAGAATATGCGTCAGACTGCGAACACGCCCGACGATGAAAAATTTCGCTCTGCACTGACGAATATGCGGTTTGCGTCCTGTACAAAAGAGGACCTGCAGTATCTGCAGAGCAGGACTATAGGTAACGGCCCGAACAGACCGTCTTTTGCGCACCAGAGATTCCGAAATGTATCCATTATAACCGCTTTCAATGCCCAAAAGGATAAAATAAACGAGTTGGGGCACAGCGAAGTTTGCGAAGGAACATGGTCAAGACTTGGTCACCTTTTATTCTGACGATTCAGTAGCCGTAAATGCGGGTGACGGTGAAAGGAAGCCGAAAGACGTGAGAAAACGTCACACAGTGAAAATGCGGAAGATCATACCGGATCATCGGCAGCAACAGTTGTGGGATGCGCATCCTTGCTTCGCTGGTGAACATATTCCTGGTAAATTGAATTTGTGTTTGGGACTTCCTGTTATGATAAAAAACAACGACGCGACTGAACTTTGTATCACTAAGGGTCAAGAGGGAAGAGTCGTGGGATGGCAAGATGCCGTTGGGAATCGAGAACAGAGAATACTTGACACTCTCTTTGTCGAATTAATTTCACCGCCGAAAACCATACAGATTCGTGGTCTCCCGGACAATGTAGTCGCGTTGCCGAGAGCGACCAAAAAAATATGGTGCACGCTACCAGACGACAAAACGATGCAAATTTCCCGAGAACAAGTATTGGTGCTGCCAAACTTTGCGATGACTGACTACGCTTCTCAAGGAAAAACGCGGGCCATAAATGTGGTAGATCTTAATAATTGTAAGGACCACTTTTCATACTATACTGCCCTGTCGCGCAGTGCTACCTCCGAGGGAACTGTAATATTGCAAGGCATGGACCCTTGGAAAATCACTAAGGGTATTCATGGTTGCTTGCGACAAGAATTCCGAGAACTGGAATTGCTTAATGATATAACCAAGCTGCGGTATGAAGGCAAGTTGCCCAGCCATGTCAAAGGCATCAACCGCCGGGAAATGATTCATAGCTACCGAGCGTGGAGGGGAGTAAACGCTGGAGTCAACAATCTGCATCCTTCTCTTGTTTCTAAGACCGGCGGTGATGATGTGTTGGTGCCGTTCGCGCCGATTGGTCGTTGGCAATTGATAAGATCGGATCAGGAAATTGCGAACAAGCGCGTATCGTCCATTGACAAGACGAAGAAAAGCTCTGCCGAAACCCCAGCGAAGAGAAAAAACCCCGCCCCGGTTAGTGTGAGACCTTCGAAAAAACGGAAATTACCTCCACCAACACCGGTTGGGCTGATGTGGGATGGAGTAAACTACAGCTGCGCGTATGACGCTTTGTTTGTTGGACTATATCACATATGGAATGGACACGGCCCGTTATGGACAAATCGTTTTGCCTCCATAACGGAGTATACAGATCAGCTGGGGAAAGGTTTTGAGTCTTACGCGCTAAAAACCAGAACTTTGGAAACCGTCCGAGATCAGGTGAGGAGAAGCCTTGCTACTGCCAATCCTACCGGTTTTCCTAATGGGCCCGAGTTTACATTCCTCTATATGTTAACTGACGCTATGTTCGGAAGCTGCTTTTGGGGTCGAGAGACCCTCAAATGCCTGAAATGCAATTTAGTTGATAAGGTGACCCAAGGGTACCCGTGTACTCGAACTGTATACAAGGATGTCGGGCTTAAAGCCACGTATAAAGATGAATACATGTTGTCCCACTGGTTAGATGCGCTGAAAATATCACGAACTTTTGGGCGGTGCACCGTATGCAAAGGAGGCCTTGCCAGGATAGAAGTTCCTGTGATCGCCCCTCCCGTGTTGCATTTCGCGCTCGACGACTCATCAATAAGGCTCGATCCTTCTTTCAATATAACGGTGGGGCAAGCTACGGTCAGGTATGCTCTTAGATCCGTAATTTACATAGGGAACCACCACTTTACGACGCGTATTCTCAAGGAAAACGGTGACATATGGTTCCATGACGGCATTGAAACTGGACTTACATGTATAGCAGAGGGGAATGTCCATTCAAAGGACCCGTGGTTCTTAAACACGTGTCAACGAAACGAAGGAATGCGGGCAGCATGTGGTGCCATATATGCGGTGGTTGATGGCAGTCGCCCTTAATATCCCGTTTGAACGCATGTGGTTGTCAACCCCTGGACACTTTGTACAACCGTGCAGCCTTGTTGTGAGGATGGTAAATTGCGGATAAAAATTGTGGCATTTCAAACGAAAACCTAACGCCGATCGTTAATGCAACTGAAGCCGTTGGATTCGCCGGGAATATTCCATCGGTCGATGCAATGTCCAGTAATGATTTTAAAATAACGGCGGTACTTACCCGACCACCTTTATAAAGGTCGTACAAGTCCAGCGGGACGGACACTCATGGCGTCAAACACTGATCCGCATCACCAAGACCCCACGAAGGTGGGACAAATACCCACAGGAGCTGAAGGCGAATCGTCGTCTACTACGCGCAACGTGGGGGCTAATCGAATGAAGCCCGGAGATAGGATCTGGTGTCCGGTCGATGTGGACCTCGATGACTCCCCCCCTGGGACCGAAGTCGATTTCTGGGATTATTTCACCGATCCGCCAGCTAGCCCGCCGAGGACAGCGTCTGGCCGAGAGACAGGTATGGCCCGCGTACTGACTAACGCCGCAGCTGACAAATCGTATCGCAGCTGATCCAAAGATGTTCGAGTGCGGTATTTGTTGGGACACGTTATTGAATCCCGTTTTGTGAGTGCTGCTTTGGGTACCTGAATGTTCTTAACGTTGGATAGACCGCTGTGCATGCACGTCTTCTGCCATTCGTGCTTGTTGACGTGGATGAAGCGAGGCGATCCGTCTTGCCCGATATGCAGGGAAAAAATCACAGAGACCCCAATAAGAGATAACGCGTTTGAGTTAGAACTGTACGATGCGATTTCTGACGGGGGGGTGTCTACACCATCGGCCAGGACGGTCCAGCAGGCCCCTTATACATGGGGCGACGTCGTCTTCAACAATGCCGGCTAAGTGGAGGTCTATGTGTGTTTGCCCTCCTATAGGGCGCGGTTGTATGTATTTACGGTATCATGCCACCTATCGTATTCCGCAATGTGTGACGACGAGGTCTCATAGCACTACCAATCGTTTGCCGCCGCCCACGCCGGCCATCACATGGTCGGATTATCCGAAGTCTTGCGTACGTAGAGCATGCACCGCCACCACCTCGTCTTGTGATAAGTGGGGAGGAGCCGACCGTTCACGATCGTGTAGTGATTAATCTGACCACAAGCGAACTGAGGTTTGTTACCGTCGCGCTCTGACGTCTCGGGATGTGCCAAGCACGGTTCTTGTCTTCTGACTTGTCATACATGCGCAATCTGTGATGAAAGTTTTTTGATACTGTATTGCATATAGACTGTTGGTAACTGAGATCAGTAGCTGGATATTGGATACATTAGAAACGACACTGACGGAACAACGCGCATTGGAGGTTCACAGCAAAGGATTGATCCGAACAACGGGCTCGCCAAATGTTTAAGTCAGACGTCCACGATCTGCGATGAAACCATTTCAGACTCTATTGCAAATAAAGTGTTGTTAACTGAGGTCGTTGGCTGTATATCGAAATGAGGCTGACCCAACAACGCGCATTGGAGGTTCGCAACATGGGATTGATGCGAACAACGGGCGCGCGAACTATTTTAGATCCGATCAGCGTATGGCCCTCCAAGTGCCAATAATTTCAGATGGCGGCGGAAGCGAAGGATCGGGGTGGTAGTTTGGGAATATCATCAACATCCGTCAAGTGAACTGAGGTCGTTAGCTGTATATCGAAATGAGGTTGACCCAACAACGCGCATTGGAGGTTCGCAACATGGGATTGATCCGAACAACGGGCGCGCGAACTATTTCAGACCCGAACAGCGTATGGCCCTCTAAGTGCCAATAATGTCAGATAGTTTGAAATGCAAATCGATCGCGATACGGAGACGCCTTGCATCGAGGTGGCCCGACTCCCTATCACAGGGTGGTTGGTATTGTGGAATTGCGGCCACCATCACCGAGAAAATTCATAAACAAATGCGCACCCGTAACTGGCATGCGATTCGCTCTTTATCTCTATTTCATAGTGGCTATGGATGAACACCGAATCAAGGGGAACCATCGGTTCGAAACGTCAATCTGGGATGGTACCGTTTCGCCTACGATCGGTTTGATCGCTTACTCCCTCAATGAAATGCATACCCCGAGTCAGATGGCTATTCTTCTGTTAGATCGTCGTATTGATAATTTTTTTGTATCGACGTCCTCCTAACTAGGACTTCAACAAGTTAAATATTGTTGTCAACCTGAACAGGACGTCGATCCCCCTCTCAGTCCACCACTTCAAATGCCCCTCATCCTGCTGCCAGACACAGATTACGATGGCATCAACGCAATTCGTAAAATCATCGACGGGCGTACCCCGGTGAGCAGCCTGAAACAACGTACATGCGTTTACTGATGATCCACAGGTGTGGCCTCGTCTTCAGACTTGTTTGCTTTATCCGGACGGTACCACGCTGGGAAAACGATTCTGGGTTAAGGTGCCGGTGATACACGGTTTGGATCGGGCGAGGAAGGTCACTGAGCTCGAGGCTCACCTTTGGATTGACGCAGACAGAGGGGGTTTCGAGGGTACGAACGACGCGTCTCTGACGAGCGTTCGAATCGATCGCTTCCCTTTCGACGAGCCCCGCGATCTCAAACATTCGTACACTATTGCTGTCGCGCCACAGGACAGACATGGACTGTTTTTGTACCCGCGCAACCGTCTTATCAACGATCTCGAGCCTGACCTAGTGGAACCATGGAGAGGGAATCTCCTCGTGTTCAAACACGGATCTACTCCGTCCAAAGCGATCATAAACATCACGGACGACGACGTTGCATTTGTGGAGGCTATATTGAAACGGTAGGAGGCTCCGTTCCGTGTAGGTTAATTGGATTTAACTGTTTCCAAGAGTCCTTCGAGACGGATTAATCGGAAAAGCGGCAAGAGAAGCGCATATCTCCGATGACAGGGGTTGTATCTTATAGAATGGGCCCTATTATAAATATCAATGCCTGTGCGATTCTTGTTTTACCTCCTCAATTATGCAAACCAGATCTGTCCGCAAACTACGCGCTGAGAACAGTCGGGACAACTTCTTCGCTACTTCCGACTTGCGGCGCAGGACCCTGCTGTACCTCCCTCTTGTTCCTCTGTTTAAATACGGCCAGGCGTCGAGATTCACGAGGGGAGAAGTCATGAGCTTGGCCCGCGAGCGGATCGAATTCTACACATCGCCCTTTTTCCCTACGTCGACATTCGCCAGGCTGTTCTTTCACCAGCTGGAGGATCGGCGGGCTTGGATCGTCGGCTCCGTGGCGCTCGCGGCACTCTCCTTCAGTTGCGACTTGGTGGTCCCCAACAACCTTAACATTATCTCTTCAGTCCTGACTGAGGACACCTGGATCACCATCATGCGCGACCACTTCGGGTACAACCTCCACGTCGTCCCGTGCGGAAACTTTTATGTAAAACTCGCCCAGTCGCGTCTGGTCTTCGCGCACAAAGACGTTAAAGTGAGTGAGTTGGTGATTTTTGGCTTGCTTATGGTCACTGAGCGAGCCTGGTGTTTTAGGACAGAACAATTACCGTCACGATCTCCCGGAGCGTGGAGATATTTGAGCTCTTCCTTCGTACTCGAACTACACTAATGGCAAATGCCATTTCGGCGCAAGAGTTGATCTCCACCTATGTGGATTTAACTTCCAACTTGCAAGGAGTGTCAGGATATACCCCTGCTTTCACACGGCCTTTGGATGTTTCCTTCGCCCCGCGCATGTCCCCTTTCCCTCATGAAATCAAATTGTTGGACAGCACGGAAACACTTGACAGACCATGCGGGTTGGCGTGTCCCGGGAGGACTCGCATCTCTACGGATATCGCGGGGATCGGACATTGGGCGTGGGGAGGAGTAAGTAATTTCGAGTGGGAGGAAGACGCCAATTTAATCGCGATGCGAACCAGCGACATTACTTACAAGTCGGGGGACTTTTGTCGAAACCCACACTGTCCTCATCGTTCGTAGTTAGTACGTAAAATATGTGTTGTGATAGACGGTGATGATCGATCAATGATACTCGGTGATTTCCGAAGTGCATCGTACGTGGCCAGTGTACAGCCACAAGACGCGTATAATTTGGAGCCGAACAAAAAAATGCACTCGACCTGGATTGTGCAAACGGTCTCCGTACATTTGCAGAGTGTTCACGTTGCTCATTGATATACCGTGAATTACATCGAGGCAGGCAAAGCCGTGTATATTGTTGCCGAGTAATCAGTCACTACAATGATGCGGTCTTATATACACCTTCTGAGAGGTACTTTATCGCCTGGTGGTAGGTACTTCACTTTCCGAAGTAGGCCTGGAGCTTTTGATAGTGTGGGCGATACATGTATACGTTCGTTCAATGCTTTTCGCCGCGAACGCGGAGCACCAATGCCATGTCCCTGGCTTGACTGGATAACAGTATTGATATGAACTCGAAGGGGCGGTTGAGGAACACGCACATTGTTTCACGTTTCGCGTGGCGAGCCGCGCTTATAGTGTCCTCGAAAACTGAAACCAAATACTGACAACCGTTTTGTAGACTTTTGCTGATTTCATTCAAATGAGGACGCACGTCTTCTGCGGCCTCTTGAAGCGCCAGGAGCGCTGAAGTCTGGAAACGAACGTCTGGCTGGAGGCGCATAACATCAGATACGTCGGGCGGTTACAAGAGCGAATACGCACCTGATAATCTTGAGCTATCTCTGTCACCAGACGCTGAAACGACGTCTTGGGCACAAACAGTGTGGTAGTATTCTGGTATTTGCGGATTTCACGCAAAGCCACCTGTCCGGAGCGAGCCCGCCGGGATTTCGGCATTGGTTGTGCACGGAGAGGTGTCATACAAGGAAGCCGTACGGCGGGGGGCTTTCCTGTCCGTGATTACGGGTCAAGATACACAACACGGGGTATGATCTGCACTTGCCACCGGTGGATTTACGATAGGTTTTCTTGTGACGGCGGATTAGAGGTGAAGTGAAGGCAACCACTGCATACGCACCTTGTTACGCGCCATGTGAGGGGGGGATACGAATGGTAGTAGTGGTAGAAGAGAGAGAAATGTCGTGCGACTGCGGCGACGACATCATATACAAGCTCAAAAAAGCAAGCGCTACTTGCTTCCTGATGAACCTTGTTGTAGGTTTGATCGAAAACTTTATTATTCAGCTACTCGCCGAGTTGCCGACAGTTAATACGATCGGATTTTGTCTTGGTAAAAGTTGTGCGACATCGCCCTACATGTCCCTCTGACTACATTGTCTAGGTAAATATAAAATAAAGAGAAGAGTGCGACGCTGGTTCAATGTACAGCGGCGGAGCACATCACCCAGATTTGATGGAGCACGCGACGAACATGATTATTTCCCGAAGGATCGACGCGCCTGTAGAGTACCCTCGCGGACGGTGTAGTACGACAACAAAATGGGTGCGTCAAGGCTGTCTTATTGAACTTTGTGCGTATGCGAATACAATCTGGATTGTCGATGGTACAGTTTGAGATCAATCCAACACGAAAAAAAAACATTATCAGAAATACATGGCGTTCGACGTATAACCCCGCAAGCCGACCCAATGAAGGAAGGTTTGTTCCATCCCCTGTTCTCCTCCAACTGCCAAGTAGTCCACCCACTCGGTATGACGCTTGCGGCAGGAACAAACGGTGCGCGTCCGACGCGCAAATCGAAGGTCGTCCTGCACGAGGTGCTCTGGGCGAGGCTCTGATAAAACCGAAAGAAAAAAAGGATGAAGTGCGACTCACCCGTTAGCTTACGCTCTGGTGTAGTATACAACGCCTTCCATTCATGCCGATACAGGAGCTGGCAGGGTGCAT
Organism: Mycena olivaceomarginata; assembly: GCA_029378375.1. Taxonomy (NCBI): domain Eukaryota; kingdom Fungi; phylum Basidiomycota; class Agaricomycetes; order Agaricales; family Mycenaceae; genus Mycena; species Mycena olivaceomarginata. Next base: position 530,683 of record JARKIC010000062.1, on the reverse strand, counting down.
ACCCGCAAAGCCGGCGATCGAAGTCTTTACTCTCGCCGAGTTTGATTTCTCGACGAACGAGCAACGTCGGAAGATCGATGACACCGTGCTCGTAGTCGTCGACGTCGGAAGCGAGATCGCGGGTGACCAGGTAGTTGACCCCGGGACCGTCGCTGGGATACGGGTCCGTGCTAGCTGCAGTGAGGCGAGCCGGAGTATTAAAATGAGTGGTTATAAACTTACATTAAAGCGACTGAGGCCGGAGTGCTGTTAGACGCGCGAACGATATGCTGGAGTCTTCGGTTTCTGCGTATGGGAGCCATCTGGTGCCGAGTTTGAGAGAGAACGAGACGGGAAGGGAGGGCTGACCGGTGAAACGTGGTAGTAGAGAAGTGAGTGCGAATAACATTGGCGCCCGTCGGTCCGTGTTTTTTATAGTGTCTGTTTTGGTGGTACCTTATATTGTATACAAGCCAAGTTTTCATGGTGCACCTGGTATTAATCGCTTTGACCGCCCGAAGTGTGTGATGGTTTCGGACATCACCGGTAATCACGTGATCATTGAAGTTGGCGCAGTGATTTATCGATGTGAGTAGCGATACATAGTTTGAGCCCTGAAGTACGAGTCATGCCGTGCGAAGCATCGGCCCTCCCCCCAAGTTATGTGGTAAGAGATAATTTACAAACCTTGTAAGTCGGCTCCAGCCGTGCAAGTACAACAATATCTTCCACAGAGTCGCGGGATCCAAGAGCAGATCACCCAAGGGACCTTCATTGAAGGACTTAGGGGTGGAATGCAGCCGAGATGAAGCTATTTGTAGCGGTCCAATATATTCGTCTCGTCCGAATTTAGATCAGGTCGCTTCAGCACAGTCAGGTCGAAATGGGAATCACTAACAAGGACAGAACAGTGATCTCGGAGCAAAGCAGATTCGGCACATGAAGCACAAGTAAACGTGGATAGTGCTTCAGAACTCGTTTGGTTCGGAACATACAAAGCCTCTTATTTTTCAATAATTGGGACACGGGTTGTGGCCATGATTGCCATATTGCTTCAAGTTCTTCAACGTATTTCAATTGGGCAGCTTGTTCTTGTTCTTGTTCTTGTTCGACTTTTTTACCTTGGCACAAGTTAATGATGTGGTGCTTGAGCTTTCTGTGCATCTGGCCTATACTATCCGATTTTTCATGTTTGATATCGAAATTCTTCAAAACCCGGCACAATGACTTTTTAAAAAATTGCTTCTAAAGATAGCCGTCAGAATGTGCATTTGAAATTCGGCCTCTAACGTGCTTGCTAGCCATTCGTTGTAGACATCAGCACAATCTGGCAAGGAACAGCCATCCGGAAGAGATATTGAAGGATGGGACCTCGAAAATTGACTGCAGTGTCCCGACAACAATGCTGAGTGATCAGAGAATGGAGAAAATCATTAGTTGTGTTTCCGGGAACTCGAATGAAATATAGAGCAGCAATGGACAGAAGAATAGGCCTATGATAACTCTCAAACGACTTGAAAAAAATTCGCATTAGATGCTGATGAACGGATCTCGGTGCTTGCTGATCTGAGGCCCTCGGCATGTTTCCCAATAGCTGAGCGTACCTTGGAGCGGAGGTTGTGATCACTAGATACCGAAATATTTAAAGCAGCAGCTATATGGAACAGACTTTCAGTCGAGATTTCTTTGTTCTCTGCATTGAGAGTGTTACTGAAAACAGCTTTGGACATATCTGCAGCCGATTCAAAATTCTGACACAGTGCACGCAGGCACAACGATCTGGTTGTGGAGTCAAATTGGCTTCCACTACGTGGTCGGCACAGGCCCCAGTCGTGATATGATGGAGAAAAAAACATCAGCATTGGATCAGAGTCAGACCAGCATGGGGGATGGCATGTAAATCAAGGGATCCTTGTATTGTTGGGAGATCAGCATGAGATATAGAGATATGGGAGCGGGTAACATGATGTCCAAGTAATATATCTCGCAAGGGGTTCAAAGATGTCATTTTATTCATGGGTATAGCAGATGGGATACAACCAGACGTAGATCGACAGCAGCAAGCCGAGGCTCATTGCAGATACAACTACATCCATGAACTGGTACAATCATGAGCATAGAACAAACCAAGATTCATGGAGAAACATACCATGTGAAGTGTTGACAACATCACCGAGACCCAACAGTGGGGGATCGAGATCCACAGGTGTAGGGAAAGGATCTCGGGCAGGATGAGATGGACCAGCTATAGAAGGGATTTATAAGATGGAAATAAATCGAGATGATGTATATATACCAGATGACTGTAGTCCAGGATGAACGATTCCCGAGGAAAGATGAAATGAAGCATCTGGCAGAGTTTGGCGACAGAAGAAAAGCCAATCATGGCTGAGAACAAGATCATAGGTGAGAACAAGATCATAGGTGAGACCAGCAGTCACAGAGAGCTTCGTGTACATAGAGCGCACGCTGTTGCCAGAGGGAAGGGTCAGAACACCGGAGGCAATGGATTGGGGAGCCGGGATTCCCGCAGTCAACAACCAATCAAGGGAGATAAGAGAGCGCTCAGAGAGAGGATTTACAGAGGTTGAAAGCGGGATGTTGCAGAATATTGCAGAGGGAGCTATAGGTAACGGTTGTGGTGGGAGGAAACAAAGAGCAGTAGACATATGCAGCCAAGATGCAGCTGCCACACAAATGCCACGTCACCTCACGTCGCTCAGCAATACAAGCCGTCAGAGAGAACCCGATTCTTACGCGAAAATTGCTGACGAAAATGTAATGCATGGCCAAAATCCATGCTCTTTAAAAAAACCTAAAGAATACTCCTCGTGGTGGACAGACATTGGCTGAATGAGAAATTGTTGATGAGAAACGGACCGCATTGTAACGGTCAAGAAGCAAGTCCGGGAGAGTCGGATATAGCATCAGCAGTATGATGTGCCAATCATCGGCAACAGGCAAAGCCGAAGCATTCTGGCGGGGAGGAAATGTGCTTATGCGAAAACTGCTGACCAAAATGTGATGCACGGCTAAAATCCAAAAATCATGCTCCCTATAAGACCCGTACCTTACGGTAGCGGGAATTACGAGATGCAAATGCACAGAATACACAGGTCTCATCCTCGTCGCAACAAAATAATGCCCGCCTGTGACCCAGGTCGCAGTCAGACCCCCAGTACTGCCAGATGCAGCGGAAGGCGCCAGTCCCAAAACAATATGTTCCACATTTTGCATCAACCTGAAAACGGTAAGCGTGACGAACAGAATTATATATGTAACGCACAGTGTACCCCCCTCTAGGAGGTAACATCATCCCTTCGAATCTGCTGGACTTGAAATCGGGACAATCAGGATCCCAGAATTGAAACGCAAATCCATTGTTGACAGAGTCGTCGTCATCTCGTTTCAAAATCCAAAACTTATCACCCGGACCTTGAGGCGACACTTGGGTCCCTCCAGCCGCATCTAGATGGCCTAGAGTCAAAGTGCCGTCCGTACCCATTATATCGAACCATTTTTTTTCGTTCGGAGGCGATTCGGACCCGAACGACGGAAGACCCGCCGTTTGTCTGTAAGCGACGTCTTCCAGGTCCAAGCCACTGTGACAACAAAAATTAATAGTTTTATCGAAAAAGCAAACGACAGGAACTCACGAGCCGACTAAGGGATTCGCATAGGGTGTGTGCGAGGACAGAAGCTTGAGTGCATTCAGGACCAACGGATCCTCCGCCCTGGCGTGTTCCAGAAAATGTCTCAAAGTCATTGAGCGGTTGATATCGGAATAATCGGTGGAACCAAGATAGCCTTTCTTTGGCGGCTTTCGCAATCGGCAGACTGCGGGAGTGTACATAAGCCTTATAATCCAGTAGGGTCGGGTCGCACCTTGAACCTCGATCTCGTCGTCGAGCCTGTGCAAAATGGACACGCAGTCTTCCACGCTTGCATCCAGCTCGCCGACCGGTCATATCCTGGATGAACAAGGTTCGCCCGGTTTCGTACAACTTTACCCTATCTAGTCGAGACAGAGCTTGCCACTCCGTATTCGTCAATACATATAAGTTTGGTTCGTCTGCACCCGGCCGTTTCGTTGGGAGTTGCCCCTGGCACGTGCCGGTCGAATGCCCTACCGCCACATCGAAGTTGTTGTTGCTCACTGGCCTTCATCAAATTTTCCAACATGGGCTTCTCGGCATGCTCCTGCATAACATTAAACTTATTGGTCGCCCTAGTAGAAGCCCTTCATCACGTACCGAATTTTCATGGAGTCGAAAATTAAAGTCATGCCTTGTCCCGTCGGGTCTATACCCCCACATCGAAACACATTGGCGAGATTTCTGCAAAAGAAGAAGATATAAATCAATATTTAAGAACGGCTTACTGTAGGTGGCAGAGCCTCGACTTCAGCCAATGCTCCAACAGGTGTCGTAAAGGAATCCAACTTGAGTTTTTTCGGCCTCGCATGATGTATCTGAGCTGGGTTTTTTCTCTTGGTGGAACCTTCAGGCTGCTTTTGCACACCATTCGCCGCCCTGGGATGATTCGAAGAGGACCGATGCGCTTGATTCTTGGAACCAGACCCGTCCGGTGCTCCCCCGATTGCTTCGCTTCCATTCGAATTGAACATCGCATTCAATCTGGCACTCCGCTTGGGCCCAGTAGTGGAATCGATTTCAGGAGGCATGTTTGCTGGGTCTGGGTCGGCCGCGAGGGAACTGCCCAGTTTGTCGTCGTCTGGCATGTGATTGTCATCGTCAGCGTTGCTGAAACTGTTCACCTCGTGCCCGGTTCCATAGGACACGGTCACCGGCCCAATGTCCACCGACAGGTTTGACGAATGTGGTGCATGCACTGATCCAGGCCCTTCGACAAGAACACGATTCTGTTGGCCCAGCGCGGTTATGTCTATTCGTTCTCGCTCGCTTGCAGACGAAGTCCGATCCGAATACTGCGTATCGGCTGCGGGGGGGCTATATAGAGACCCCGGTACCACCGTGTGATCGCCGAATACGGGCTTGAGCGACGCAACTGTGTTTTCCAGGGTCCCGGGCGTTCCGACAAAAGCCTCGTCCGAAAACGCCGCAACGACGTCAGTCACAAGTGCCTCAGCGTCCACTGAGATAATCCCGGACTCGTGCGAGCCCAAGCCGCTCGCAGACTAAGCATCTGGATACTGGACAATTTCATTCAAATCGACATGGGGTGTGACGCGTGACCCATTTTATCTATTCGAGATTTCGGCAGCCGCCGAATTTTGCGTGACACCTCGAAAATTTCGGCATTTGAACTCAAATTTTTGTCTTTTTTGCCTTTTTTTTTTTTTTTAGGCAATTTGGGGCCTGTGTGACCACTTGGAGGTTCGACAGAGCCCGAGTGCGCGTGACCTCGACCAAAGTTCGTGATCGACAGGGGGGTGCGTGACGCGTGACTGCCGATTTGAACGAAATACCTCGTATATTAAGCAGATGCCTCGAATCAGTATGCACATGTTTGCAATCACCTCGATTTGTTCTTTCTTTCTCATCCTTTCGGGCGTTCGCGCTGAGCCCACCCAATTCGGTCTTCTCTTCTCATGTTCACTCAGAAATAGCGACGGCGATCATCCATTTGGCTCTGGGAACTCCATGTGCCGTCCATTCCGAGCAGACCGAGGCCAGCTTTCGCGCGCTCAAGGGCCGCTCAAAGGCCCGTCCGTGTATCTTTGTTGCGCTTTCCTTCCCCCATCATTACTCCGCCGTACCGAAGCTGTCCTTTCCGCTCCACACGGTGCTGAACGGCCGTACTTGGATAAATCAAGCCCGCCTCAACATCGCACCCTCTCGCCGTCCTCTCTTCCGCAATGAGGTGTTCAGTGGCCATCGTCGGATTAGTGATGCCCAGAGCAAGATACCACAAACCGCGCGTCCGGGAATTACACAACATTGAATCTGCGCTCAGTTTCAATCCCGCTCGCAGCTCGCTGTACCCTTTCACTCATCGTTCGTCGTTGCTCAAGCCTACTCTCCTTCGTCCCTCAATTCTGTGCTCGACGGCCGTCTTCGCACGAATCAAGCCATCCGCAAGATCTGCAATTACGGAGCCAATTATAGACTCAAGCAATGCTCGGTCGAAACTTTTACTGTAAGCGATCAACGCTCGGAATATATCTCAAGACTGGACTTGGTAGCAAAGACATCACAGCTTCCGAGAAATGGCCCATGGCGCATTTCAAGACTTCAAAGAAGGCGTAATTCAATTTCAAGGCTGTTCAAGACCTGAGGTTGGCCCCCTATACATCCATTCTAACAAATACTCGGCAGCTAACAAGCTACAACTACCCATTCTCTGTTAACCCTCAGGTTTTGTTCGCCAGCTGCCCATCTAACGAGTCGACATTTCCACATTTTCAACCTCATTTTCCACCCCAGAGCAGTACGCGTCTACGACTTGCTTCTTAGAATATTCACATCTCCGTTCGACACAGGCTTGGGGTCCTTGGATCCAGTTGAGATGCAAGACATCTAGCCAAGATCAGTTAGTACGTCGTGCCAACAACCCATGTGTTCGAGATGTCTGATTTGGACTCTAGGATGCGTGGATGCCACGCTGATCGATTGCAGCGGCAAAGGTGGGTAACCATGCACACTTTACCGGTCCTTACTTTCATCATTCTGGCGGTGCCGTTTCCTCAGGTCTCTTCCATTTTACATGACAGTCGAATTTATCCCGATGGTGCGTTAAAGGTGTGTGTCTGATCGATGATTCGACTCTTCATCGTCATCACGTTCGTTCCATTACAGTCTAAATTGCGTGAGACTCTGGAACGCATCAAGTACCCTGCACGTTATTCGTTCATCCTGTGAGGCTTATTACTAAAGTGTTGGCATAGCTGTCAACTCCGCGTCCGAGAACGACCTCTTTCGTCGGTAGCCACGTGAACTAGCCTTCTCCTAGATACCTAAGCTTCTGATGATACCTGCGCTTAGGCCAGGAGGCGCTCACTCCTTTCAGTCAGTCGGTCTCCAATGATTTTTGCTTCGATACAGTATCGGTTTTCCTGTAGTCAATCTGCTTCCCAATATCGATCTGCTGTTCACAGATAGGTTACAGACAGATTTATACGTATCTACCCTTACAAATAAATTTCTTTCTACGCCTTCAACCGCTTAGCCGGAGCGAAGCGAAGGCACGGCTTGTTATTCTATAAGTGTTTCATTGACGATACATTTTCTATCATCATTGGAACCATGGATGATGTCCGTAGATTCCAAGATCGCTTCGGTTCTTTGCATCCGAACATGAGGATGGAGTGGACCCAGTCTCAGTACTCGGTCCCCTTCCTGGATGTACAGGTCCTCGTCGAATGTGACCCGGCAAGCGGCTTCCTTAATCCGCGTAAGCGATTAAGCACAAATGTATACCAGAAGGCTCTCAATGCCTACCTCTACATTCCCTGGAACTCTTGCCACTCCACTGACTCCAAGCTTGCTTGGGTCAAAGGCGAGCTAATTCGCTATGTGCGGTTATGCTCGAAAGAGGCTGATTTTGCGAATATCTGTGTGACATTTGCAAAACGCCTCAGTGTGAGAGGTTACCCAGGACGCTGGCTTCGAGATGTCTTTGAGGAAGTCAAGTACACGGTAGAGTGCCCATTGGCGCTTAAACCGGCTGTGCTCAGCACAGTCGACTGCCGAGACGTACATGTCCTCAAGCTCACCCATAACCCGGTCTGGGATGTCATTAATATGAGCCCAGTCTGGCACGACTTGGATGATGCATGGAAAGAGTCTGGGTTTGGCTACCCGGATTTCAGATTCATGGCCTCATACGCAAAACCAGTCGCGTTGGGTGACCAATTGAATATACACAATCGTGACACACTTGAAGAGTATCACTGCCAGCTTGCGTCTAATGTTTAGTTTTCTTTTTTCTCAATCCTCGATGCGCGCCGCGTGCACCCCTATGGCGTGCGCGTTACGGCAGCGTGCGTCTTCGGATTTCGAAAAAATGTACAGAACACTAAATATTAGTCCGTTATTTTATTCACCAGATACCTTGGGTTGTCGGCTCTTCCCAGAGTACATCTGCATGCATGCATTGACAGAGCCTCTGCGGACAGACCACCGGCATCGAAACTAAGCACTATATTTTACGCACCTTAAAGGGCGGTCATAGTCGCAGTCTCGTAATCCGGGCGGTGGTGATTTTTGAGTAGTCTCGCAGGCACAGTACTTGATGACTGTGTGGGTGTCAAACGAAAGCTAAGAGCTACAAGAAAAATAACGCGTCGAAATTTGAGGAAAACGTGTCGAGTCCAACTGGATTCCGCGACTCAATCGATGGCTTAAGATCGTTAGCTGCCGAGAGCGCCGGCAATCAGCGAGTGATATATATGGGGGACACAGCCACCTGACGAGTCTTTACAGACAAAACACCAGCTACCCAAGCGTCGTGGGTCCCGGCCCTCTGTACACCCCGTACACGAATCTTCCAAGTCGTCATCGTTGTCGTTCGCACACAAAAATATTCAGATAAGTGTGATTCTCACAGGATCTTCAGATGCAAGAAAATGCTGATTGCCTCCAATGCAGCTGGAACAATGGTAATAAAGTTATGTGTATTTTTGGCTCTGTCATGTCCTTTCCTCAGTATGAATATTGCTCCTCACAAAGTATTGGGCCTCTGCAACCTGTTCTAGGCATGCCAAAACGGTATTTGGCGTGAAAATGCTCCAACAGCACAGATTACCTAATACATGATATTTTCAAAAGTTTCTCTCTGTCACTAATTGCGCATGAACTGGCTGAGTAAATCTATCTAGTTTTTATGCAAATCGGTGCAGAACTGACTGAGATATTTACAATTCTCCGAAAATGTTCCAAAACAGAAAAAATTTGGTTGCGCCTTCGGTTCCAACTTGAGCTGTAATACATGCCATACTTGTCAATTATGACAAAATACTCTTGTGAAAATTCCACCTTTGCCAACCTTGATGCCTAGCTTGTTCCAAAAGATTCATATGGATGTAATGATCATGGGCAAGGTCTCAAATGGCCATCAGTACGCACTCCGGAAAATGTGATGTCTTGGTGCTCTTGAAGATGCTCCTGATACCATTAATATATGAACAAAAATAAGAATGCTTGAAATTGTACCTGGTATCCAACAAATATGTAGCACTGGAACTGCAACCTGTATGGGAAGTACAAGAAACAGTTCTAGGCCATCTGATATTCCCCAATTCAGCCGCAATTTAAGAGTGACTAATATTGCTACTGATACTCGACGTATCAGCGTTGATTTACGTGCATCCGGAGATGCCGTAAAGCCGAATCAGCGCGACTGATACTATCACCTGATTCTTCTCGTATCAGGTCCGCGGCCGATACTGCCGCTGATACGGCTTTACGGCATCTTCGGATGCACGTAAATCAACGCTGATACGTCGAGTATCAGTCGCAATATTAGTCACTCCTAAATTGTGGCTGGAATCGGGAATATCAGATGGCCTGGAACTGTTTCTTGTACTTCCCATACAGGTTGCAGTTCCAGTGCTACATATTTGTTGGATACCAGGTACAATTTCAAGCATTCTTATTTTTGTTCATATACTAATGGTATCAGGAGCATCTTCAGGAGCACCAAGACATCACATTTTCCGGAGTGACGCCGTCACTGGTCAGGATTCATTATCGCAATATGTAGAGGGGAGACCCCTATGAGATGAGAATGCCAATGAAAAGGTGACTATGGGGCTGGCAGTGAAATAACCACAAACCAAACCTTGTAAATGAATCCGCGGTTCGATAATGCAACTATAACAACTCAAACACTATAGTCCTCGTGCAAGTTCGGTTCCAATCCAGTATAGATTGTGGCAATTTGAACTTTAGTTCTCTTTGGGAAGCAAGACTTTATAGGTCTACAAGTCGTATAGATAAACTGCTCGAATCCGTTCTAGGCGCAATCCCGGATAGACAGACGAGATTTTATGTTCAACGGTTTGTGTGATGTGGGTCTAGGTTTGGAGGTAGTACTCCAATGTGTAGCGCAAGTGATTCTTTATGAATCTCGATCCTAATAGTATCCGCGATTGCTAATCCTTGTGAGATTACAACCAATTGTCAAGTCTGATCCGTTTCCTTATATCCCATGTGTCCGTTCCGTTTATCCAATATTTTCACGCGCCATTTATAAAGATCCAAATCCAACACAGATAATATTCAAACAGGGAAAACAAACGAAACTTGGTATAGCTTCTGGGTGTCTCCGAATGAATGCCTACTCAACTGGTTAAGCATGAAGTCTAGTAACTTCGCGTCCAACAAGTAGGGTGAGATTCACTGGTGTTCCTCCCATAACCATCCACTTATATACTTTTACAGGATTCTAATTATAAACGAGACAGATACAAGCGTGTGGCAGGGTTCAGGGTATATGACTAGTGGTATGACAGCTAGCCGATGAACTCCTGTCAGATATCAAGTGATTAGTAAAACTGAACAGATTTATAAGGAACATCGACGAGCCAAGCTTAACGATGAGTCAAGATCTACATCGCTTAGAACAATCGTGATGGGATATTATTGATGTGTCAACTTCTAGCCGACCTCTTTGTCAGCGCTCCGTTACCCTCCTTGGTAACGATCGGCCCAATTGGTTCCACCTTGAACCGCTTAAGTGATTTGTCTGAAAACCGTGATAGCCGTCGCTTCCTAGTACCTGAGTATGGTTTCTTAGTCAATTGGTAGATCAACCACGTCCAGCCTTGTCTTGGCAGTTCTGAAGACCTCAGATGATGCCCGACAATGATCCCTCTGGTTCAGAAGGATAATCCCTCGTAATACACCCTTAGTCAGGGATGTGCAGTAGCCCCAATCCGTTTCCAGGATGGTAAGGCACTTTCCGTGATCGCTCCATTAGCGACTTCTCATGTCAACCGTTTACCAGGATCGTTGTCCAGCACCTTTCTAATAGTTTGAGACACATTATATCCCTTTTAGCTAACTGCCCAGGCCAGCATTAGCCCTTGTGAGATGACGCTGTAATGTAGTGTAGCACATTATAGTATGTTGCAACTTGAGCAGGTTTGAATAAATGCCCGGGCGCTCCAATACCAGGTCTGTCACCAAGGCAATAGGAAAGTTCTTTCTAGAAGATATAATCTGTAGATGGGGGTGTCCTAAATGGATCATAACCGACAATGCACCACAATTTATAGCAGCATTGAAATGGCTTAACGAGAAATATGGCATCCGTGGAATCCAAGTCTCGCCTTATAATTCACAAGCAAACGGACTAGTTGAGAGAGGACATTGGGATATGCAACAAGCTATATGGAAAGCTATGGGAGGAGCCGTTGCCAAATGGTATTGGTTCTTCCCTCAGATATTGTGAGCAGATTGAATTACTATAAGACGTGGGTTAGGCTGTTCCCCTTATTTCGCAGTCTGTGGCGCCCATCCTGTTATTCCATTGGACGTCGAGAAAGCAACCTGGTTGGTTGAATATCCTGGTGAACCTATCAGCACGGCAGAGTTAATTGGACTCAGAGCGAGAGCTCTGGCCAAATACTCGCTTCACATCCAAGAAATGCGAATAAGGGTTAGCGAGGAAAAGTGAAGGCTAGTCCGGAGATACAAGGAGGAGTTTGGATCAACAATAGTTGATTATGACTTCAAACCTGGTGATCTGGTTCTGGTACAAAATACTTCAGTGGAAAAATCATTAGACAGAAAAATGGAACAACGTTACATGGGACCTATGGTCATAGTACGACGCACCACAGGCGGTTCATATCTCTGTTGTGAGATGAATGGGGCCACGTTCCACGGAAAGCTCACGGTGTTCCAAAATATACCTTTTGAACAACGCCACAAGATCGAGATTCCGGATAATATCCTGGACTTAATTGATCTGTTGTTACAATGACAACACGCCTGAGTGTCCACAAGTGGATATGATGACAAGGGATTGGGTAGTGCAAGATATTAACCGTATCGTCAATGAAGTTGAATAAAACACTAGGAGAGGTACAGAATATCTACAACTAGGCTACAACTATATACTGTTCTGTGTATCTAATCATTGTAACTATCGTCAAGTTCAACCGTGAGCTATACCTTCCTAATAAGTAAGTGTGAGTAAATGCTATGATCCTAGCATAAGGCTTCGTCGTGGTAAATGTTCGTAAGTAATGCTATACTACTATATATAAACTAAATGAACTGTCTGTGTGTTGCTTCCATCTGTTAGGTGTGTGTTCTTACCAAGAACATGCCATAGTCCACAAGGCTATTAGTAACCTCCTAACGTATACCATGTTATTGAGAAACTTAGAGGGAAAAGCAAGGAGTAGTAACCGATGTCCATTAGAGAGATTCTACATATCTTATATACTAATTGTAGCTACTGCGAGAAACTACGGGATACTACGGAATGAGTCAGAACAGTCAGAAATATTACGGCGCAGTGTTGAACTGCTGCAGCGCAGCGAATGCGGACGTCGCAGCATGATGGGTTGAACCACCGAGTCACAACACTCCCCCTCGACTAGACAGCGCCGAGTATACAATCACGGAGAATGGTGAATTGAGGGCGTGGCAAAGCCTTAGTCAACATGTCGGCTAAGTTTTCCTCGCTTGCGCAGTGGTTGAGAATAACCTCATTGGAGGCTAAGCGCTCGCGAACAAAATGATGGCGAATGTCAATATGTTTCGAACGACTGTGAAAAACAGGGTTCTCTGCGAATCGGATTGCTGATTGATTGTCGACGTGAATCGGAGTTGGACTATCAACAGAAATTCCAAGTTCAACAGAAAGTTCACGGAGCCATAGAACTTCACAAGTAGTCTTTGCCAATGCCATGTATTCGGCTTCCATGGTTGAAAGTGCAACAGTGGGCTGTTTGCGCGAAGACCAGGAGATCAGGTCAGAGCCGAATAGAGATAGATAGCCGGTTATTGAGCGACGATCAACGAAATCGCTAGCCCAGTCGGCATCCGAATAAATGTGCAACTTGCCATTGCCGCAGAAAGTGATACCAAGAGTGTGACTACCACGAAGATAGCAGAAAACACGCTTCAGAGCAGTGGTGTGCTCATTACCGGGGCGAATAGAAAATTGCGAGAGGTGCTGGACAGCATACGCGAGATCTGGTCGAGTTGCAACGGCCAGATACATCAGTTTGCCAAGTCCCAACAGATACTGATGCTGAAATGAGGCATTGCCTATGCGAGAATCACCGTCGGCGAGGGCGGTAAGCTTCACATTCGGATCCATGGGTGTGGATACAGGTCCCATGCCGACAGATTCGAGGACGCGAGAGGCGTAGTTGACTTGAACAAGCCGAATTGAGCCATCTCTTGAATTCTGTGTCAATTCCATGCCAAGAATCTGATTGAGTGGACCCAAATCAGTGACCTTGAATTTGGAGGAGAGCTCCCCCTTGAGCCGAGTAAGCTCAGCGTCGGTTTTCGCGCAGAGAGTCATGTCGTCGACGTGCACAACAACAATAGTCGGGGATCCGGTGACTGGATCGCGCCGAACATAGACACATTGATCTGCAATCAGACGAGTGAAACCAAGAGCTTTAAAAGCCGTGTCAAGTTCTTTATTCCAGTTGCGACCAGCCTGGCGTAGCCCGTAGATGGACAGCAAAAGCCTACAGACTCTGCCAGTCCCATCATTAAAACCGGGGGGCTGCTTCATGTAAACTTCTTCGTCGAGTTTACCATTTAGATATGCTGCTACGACATCCATGCCGTGAACCTGCAGCTTATAATGAGCAGCGAGAGACAGAATGAATCTAAAAGTCTCAAGACGAATAGTAGGAGCAAATGTCTCTTGAAAATCAAGACCAGGGATTTGGCCAGAGCCGTCGGCGACCAACCGGGCCTTGTGCCTAGCAACCGCACCTGTATGATCGCGCTTGCGTTTGTAAACCCACAAGCTCGCGATTGCTTTACGGTCTTTAGGAAGTTCGACTAACTTCCACGTACCTAAACGCTCCAGCTGTTCCTTCTCGGCCACCATGGCGACCTCGAACTGAGCGGCGTCGTGTGCGGCGCGTGCCTGCGCCAGATTTTTCGGATCATCGTCCAACTCAGCCGCTGACTGCATGGCAAGAGCAAATGTGAGATTTGCATTCTCAACTGCCGGTGCATTCTTCCTTGCACGAAGGGTACGACCAGCCGAGGATGCTCCGATGATATTCTTCTCATCGATGTTGCTGGAGATGTCGCGCGGAGCAAGGTCCGTTTGTGGCGGTGTGCTCAGATCAAGAATCATCGGAACGGGAGAAGCAGGCGGAGTCGTCAACGGAGACTCTGGAGCCGTATTGTCCTGTGAGTTCTGAACCAGCGGAAATGCCGCATTCTGATTGCCATTCACACCACCATGCTCCCCCTCAAGCAGAGGCGGGAGTGGAGCAGGTTCTCCGGCGTCCACAAAGTACTCGATGCCATCCTCGGCATCGGATCCCTCCTTTCGGGGCTGCTTGAAAGTTACGTTTCGAGATGTTGACACGTTGCGTGTGCCCGAATGGAAGTAGCGGTAAGCCTGAGAATGCACTGAAATACCCACAAAGACATACTGTCTTGCTTTGGGCTCAAGCTTACTGATGTGCTCGTTCTGAACTAGTACCCAGATTTTCGAACCGAATTCGTGCACATTTGAGATATCCGGCTTCTGCTTCCAGAAGGCCTCGAATGGAGTGATATTCGATCTCAAAGCACGAGTAGGGCACAAGTTTTTCAGGTAAAACTCGTAAGAAACAGCTTCAGGCCATAGATTGAGGGGTAAGTTTGCGCTGATCAACATTGCGCGAGCACGCTCCATTACGGTACGATTTAAGCGTTCCGCAACACCATTCTGTGCTGAAGAATGAGGCGCAGTTATCTCCCATCTGATTCCCTGGGATTCCAGCCACGTCAAGACTCCTTCGTTGACATATTCTTTGCCACCGTCAAATCTGAAACACTTCAGCTTCCTGCCGGTCTGTGTCTCTATGAATGCAACATATGCCTTGATTTTCTCTAGCACGGAATCGCCCTCCTTGGTCTTCGAGAAACCAACCTTGCTGTGCGAGGTGTGGGCGTCCGTGAAGGAAATGTAATAATGCTCGCCGCAAATACCCCTGGTAGCCGTCTTGCCCCATAAATCGGTGTACGTCATGTCGCCGATTTCATCGTATTCGCGTTCTGATTCGCGCGGAAAAGGTTTGACGTGTGCCTTTCCTTGAATGCATGCACTGCACTGTTCCAGGTCCGATTTCTCATTACGGACCTCCATCCCTTTAACCATTCCGTGATTTTTTAGATGCTTCAGTGACTTCATGTTTAAATGACCAAGTGCATTGTGCCATTCATTCCATGTGCGAGAAACGAGGGCATGATCCCGCGTCGCAGCCTGCGACGCCACTCGCAGCCTATACATTCGGGATACCTTATCCCCGATTGCTAAAAGCGCGCCGTTACGGGAGCGCAATTGGACCTTCTCGTCCTTGAAAACAGCAACAAAGCCACCGTCGGTAAGCCGGGCTACTGAAATCAAATTGAACGGTGCTGTCGGACAGTGTAGAACATCGCGCATCACACAGGCACGAGTTCTGTGTCCTAAAACGAACGACAGCGGGACTGTACCTCGGCCGATAGCCGTTGTCTCGCCAATACCAGAAATTGTATGCGGCGGGATCACAGAATAAGCGGAAAAAATCAACTTTATTGCGCACAATTGATCTGCTACATCCAGAATCAAGAAGCCACTCATCGGGACTGAGTGCGGGATTATGCGCGAGGAACAAAAAATCATCGTCTTCATCAGATCCATCATCTTGAGCGGGGTGAGCTCTCGATTTGAATTTCTTCTGATTCTTGTCCTGCTTAGGTTTCCGTGGATCATTAGACGACCTCGAATCAACCTGATTCTTGCTTGGACCCTTCTGGCGATGATCGCTCGCATAATGTCCGAGCTTACCACATTCATAACATTTAACCTTCGATTTATCCGTCGCAGGTAATGCCGTGGAATTGGGGGTCTGCTCACGGAGCCTGACTAGCTCGGTGAGGATCCGGGCAACTAATTTGTCCGGGCTCTTAATTATTTCGTCAGGAACTGCACTGATAAAAGTGTTCCACGACTCGGGAAGTGACGTGAGTACAGCATAAGAGAAGTCCTCGTCCTCAACGGGCTTCTGGAGCGTCGCGAGCTCCTGCTCGTGCGAGCGCATCAACCTGATGTGCTCTTCAATGTCACCGTCATCGGCACACTGCGCACGGAAGAACTTCCTGCGCGCCGAGACTATCCCAATCGGGCCTTTGGCCTCGAACATATTGGACAGCGTAACCCACGCGTCCTTAGCTGACTTGCTACCGGCGATATACACCAGTACGCTGTCTGCTACGCGAAGCCGGATCGTGGCGCGTGCCTTACGATCAGCCTTATTCCAGGCAGCCTTAGCCGACGCATCGGCGGGTTCGGCAGCATTCGCGTTGATATAGTCATCAAGACCAATATCGGTCAAGATGTCCATCATCTTGATCTTCCACACGGGAAAGTTGTCGGCACCTCGAAGAGGCTTGATTGTGACGCGGTGTGAAGAAGAAGTATTGTCAGACATAGTGTAAATTGTTCTTGGAAGATTACCAAGAGGTAGCGCTTGTTATAGTTTGATCGATTCGTCGAGCTTGAGTTCTCAGTTGCGGGCGGGGCCCATAACCTATTGAGAAACTTAGAGGGAAAAGCAAGGAGTAGTAACCGATGTCCATTAGAGAGATTCTACATATCTTATATACTAATTGTAGCTACTGCGAGAAACTACGGGATACTACGGAATGAGTCAGAACAGTCAGAAATATTACGGCGCAGTGTTGAACTGCTGCAGCGCAGCGAATGCGGACTACGGCGCAGGCGCGCTGACTAGTCACAGCATGATGGGTTGAACCACCGAGTCACAACACATGTGTCCATGTAAATATAACTGTTCATGCGTATAACATGTTCTCCAACTCAATCGTACCAACTGATTGTCCTTGTATAATTAACTAACCCGATTCATCGGTAACTTCCTCAATCGTCGGGAGGCGGGATGGCGGTGTCACATGAGAGGCACTATCACGTGGTTCATGATAAGATAAAAAACGCTCGAATCGTGACATCTGTCAGGCGATGCTCTAGAGGAATTAGTCAGAGAGGATGACGATAAAGAGAAAACTGGGAACAAGGACTTGGAATTCCATAAAATTCGAGTAAAATCGAAACAGGAACTGACAATCGCGGATGCTCAGAATGATGATAAATTGGTTACTGAGAGCTATGTCAGTGACGGTGACTCTGACTTAGACTTGGATGACATCCAGAGGGACCATAGGAACGATGGGCTGAGACGTTCTAAGTAATCCAAGAAGTGAAAATAATACGTGTCATTCAAAGCACTAGTAAAGACCGTACTAGGAGTTGGGCGAGTGAAAGTGATACAGGAAGGACTGTGTTATAGAGTTGGACAAAGTGGAAAAGTACAATCGCGGAAAACTTAGGAAGATCATTTGGCGGCAGAATTATTGGTGCTCAGGAAGGGGCATTGACAATGGAAATGCCTGACCTCTTGGCAAAAATAGCAGTCCCTGGGAGGAGGACCGAAAGGCATTCCAGCGTCCATAAAATAGATGTTGGAACCAGAGTCCGCCACCAGGGGCCAACTATCATAAGCCCTGTAGGAGCGCTGATGTTGAGCCAACATAATGACCTGGGCAAGGAATAAAATACCTAAGCCAAGGAGTCCCCAAGGGTGGCAAAAGCGCCGCCACTGTGGCTTTGTTGAAAGATGTGTCTCCAGAGGCCGTCAAGCCCAGTTGGACTCTAGTACTCTACCTTTGGTGAGCGCCTCGCCCCGACCATCCTGACACCCAATACTGGCTCCCTTTCGACAATGTCGTGTCTCACAACTTGATTCAATACTTCGACAGCAATGCGCTCCCCACCAACGTCGCCATGGATTTCTTTGACACTCTCCAGCTCACCAGGCCCCATTTCATATGTAACTGTGTTTTTCGGTGGCTTACTTGGTTGGTTAACCTTTTTTATAGGTCAATTACTGCTCGTCTTTCCCTCAGCCTCCTCTTGAGGTCGAGCACTTTTTATACACTGTTTACAAAGTCGCCACCGCTGTCGAGGCCAAGTTCCCAAAGCTGTTTGTACCGCCGAAACCCAACCCACATCAACACTTGAGTTTCTATCTCCACCTCAAGCCTTCCTCTGAGGTGATGAAGGCTCTGGTACATTTGTCCTTCACATCTCCCACATTATGTAGCTAACATTTCTTCTGTGTTTAGAAGGTTCATGCTAGGGGTGCACGTATTGCCCTGGACACCTCTTTAGGCATTCCTCAAGTCGATGCATGCACCCCCACACCTCTGTACCGTCCACGCAACCCCTTGGACAATTCTGATGAGGAGGACGACGCGCTCCCCATGCCCAGCAAGGGCAACGGTAAGGCTTCGTCTTCCTCAAATCGCAAGGGAGGTCCTTCGTCTGTTACTTCATGTGTTCTTTTTCACCAATCTTTTCTCTGTTTCAGCGTGCTCACAGCCCCTCTAATGAGGAGTCTGTGCCCAAGAAGTGCCAGTCCAGGTGCAAGGCCAAGCCCAGGGACTCAGACGCGGACCACGCTGCCAACAACGACAACGAGGATCATGACGAACTTGCGGACGACGCCGAGGAGGCTGGAGTGCAAAGGGTACCTGAGGAGCACAAGGAGGAGGAAGAGGGGGAGGAGGAGGAGGCGGCAAGCAAGGCACCACCCAAGAAGGCCGCAAAGGGCACAGCTGCAGGCAAGGCCAAAGCCGCGCCAGCGATTGCCCCCGCTGTTCCTACTTCTCCGCTCTTCACGGGACCCCGTATGTGCTCCATTTTTCTTCCTGCCACTCTACTTTTTCCATCCACAGCTCGTGATCCCAAGGAGGTCAAGGACATGCTGGTTGAGCTGGTTGGGCACAACCTCGTTACTGAGGCTGCCAAACCGCCTTTCTTGAACAAAGGTCCTCCAGCGTGTACCAACTGTATCTCCTGTGGCCACGACTGCCAACCTGCGAAAACTGGCCGCACCAACCACTGCCAACGGTGCCAGGACGAACATATGGTTTGCTCGCATGGGCGTACCACCCCGGAGTTGCTCACCACTTTCGAGCGTCTCCACTCCATTGAACAATGTACTCCGAACTAAACCCAAACAACCCACTTATCACCCAAATACAACCCAAGCCTTTCTGAAATAAGCGGTGACACCTACGGAAATAAGACTAGGATCGGAAATAGGCCGATCAGCGAGCGCAAGAGCTGAGATTCAGACAAGTGGTAGTCCCTTTACAGGTCCTAACAAGGTTGAAGGGAAGGTATGTGTTTCCGTTAGGAAGATGAACCTTCACTACAAGATATCACCAGGAATTGGCCTGGGCGATAATTGAGCGGTGGAAATAAGATGGTTTAAAAGCTTCGCAGCTTATGAGACAGCAAGTATTGAGAGTGGTGGTGGTGGTGTCGTCCAATGACATGCAGGAGACCTCGGATAGGTCAATGATATAACAATTCCAAATGATAGAGATCCCGTAGCTTATTTGCCAAGTGCCAATGACGGTAGCTGATGATGAAACACAATTTGATTCCCAGATGCTAGATAGCCTCAATCACGTCCAAGACATTTCCAATACCCTATTCCTTATTCCAACTTAGGTTTCCCGATGTTACAGCAGTTTGCAGAACTTAGGGCGCGGCTTATTTTTTATCAAATTTTGATGTTTCCACCAGGATGGCCGGTGTAAGCTCAATTCCCAACTGTTTCCCTTGGAAGTATGACCATTGAATTCGCATTTCCATTCCGGAGGGCATGGCCTCCTCAGATTCTTTGATGGCGAATCAAATTGCCTGATTGGGAGAATATCCAAGTTTTGAGCAGGATGGCTGTAGTATGAGCTATATTTGTTCGATTGGGCTAAATTTTTGATACGATGAACTCACATGTATTCCAGAGGGCACCAAATACCAGGATTTTCAATACAACTTGTATATTTGATATAGTGTACATTATGACAACGGTTCCAAATGATAGCAAGCATATATTCAAGTTGTATTGAAAATCCCAGTATTTGGTGCCCTCTGGAATACATGTGAGTTCGTCGTATCAAAAATTTAGCCCAATCGAACAAATATAGTTCATACTACAGCCATCCTGCTCAAAACTTGGATATTTTCCCAATTAGGCAATTTGATTCGCCATCAAAGAATCTGAGGAGGCCATGCCCTCCGGAATGGAAAGGCTTATTCAATGGTCATACTTTCAAGGGAAACGGTTGGGAATTGAGCTTACACCGGCCATCCTGGTGGAAACATCAAAATTCAATAAAAAATGAGCTGCACCCTACATTCCGCAAACTGCTGTAAAGTCCAACGACAATACACACTGAGCCAACCCCAGAAATAGCCCAATCACAAGTGTTTAGCCTACTAATACACAGGTGATTCTGTACCCTACTCGAGATAATGTCCTGAATACTTATACAAACCCCGAAATCATATGCAAGTCCAAGAACGAAATAGAAATTAGTAAAATTGCCCGAGTTCCCCTTCCACAGCCGTTTATCCATCAGAAGGGCTCCCGCGAGCATATTGCCATTGGCCAGCATACAGGATGATTGTGATGTCTGCTCGTGCCGTGTTGGTCAGCCTAGAGGTTTGAAGCCCTCAGTCTCTTGGCTGACTGATACCAAGTTGTTTGTCCTATTTCCCGTTGTCCCTGGTCCTTTCCTGCCATCACTGACCATCAGGTAATGTTCCCCTGGCCTCTAGTTCCTCATAGATACCCCTAGTGAGACTTTTCCCAGAAAAGGTTCTTATTTCCCCAACTCCATCTGCTCGGAATAAGAACAATCCCATCAGATCTCCTTAGCCGACCTTCGCTAGTCCCAGAACTTCACCGGATTGTACATCCCCGGGCCTTGACATCTATCACATGGAAGGCGCACAGCCTATTGGTGCAGAAATAAGACTATTCCCGCATGCCCTTGTCATCAGTATGTCCAGCCTATTCCATTGTGTGGGAATAAGACCAGAAATAGTCTCTAAAGAGGTTTTTGGGCTACACAGTCCTCTACAGTTTTCAAGGCAAGCACTGTTGATCTGCAGGGTAGTTCCCTACCCCTTGTACCCGTTACTCTGTGATCACAACCCATCTGGCTATACCGAGACCGTATACCAGTCCTTAGAAATAAGCCTATACTGTAATCCGACTATTCCTGAAATGTGCAAAATGAAGTTCGGTGTTCGAACGCGTTCAAACGCGTTCAGAGAATTCAAAATGAAATTGAACCTTGAACCGAACCTTGCGTTCAGGTTCAGAGATTTCCTGAACTTGAACCTGAACCTGGCGTTCAGTTCGGTCCAGTTCAGGTTGGAACCGGAAATCCAAACCGAACATCACTAGTGAGAGCCTGGGTAGCATAGCAACAAATTGGGTACCCAATTCGCCAAAACATATAGCCAGGCGAAAGGTGAAGAGGAAGGTGGGCGCATCTCGAGGGACGAGGAAAGGACCCATGAGCACTATGAGCGCTCACGCACGCGGTGGCCGTCATTTCTACACCAGAACATTAGGACAATAGGGGAATGTTGGGCGCCCACCGGAAGGGACGACGGCCTGCTCCTGCCCGAGGCACTCTGACCCATGTCTTCCTGTGAGTAGCGTCGGCAGGAATTCTCGTAGAGGGAGGACCCGAACGACGTCGAGTGGGGGTCGTCAAGCAGCAGTGGTGGTAAAAAGGAGGATATGAGACTATGGTGCCCGGTGTTCACGCCCTGGGCCGCTGCAATGGGAGTGTCGTGACTCGCAAGACTAGACAGAACGATTGGATTCGGCACACGCAAGGGGGCAGAGCGCACGCGCGACGTATCTGTATATCGCAATGCTCAAGCATAATCTACCTAGCTCCATGGGCGTGCAGGCTCAGACTTCTTCCCAGCAAAACCACCAAGGCCGTCGACGACAAGAGACGCGGAGGAGAGTAAGCCTGGGCGAGTGTCGTGTTCGAATATGATGTGTCGTCCACCTCACGGTCAGAGCCGCTGGGCAGAGCACAAGAAATAGACAGAGAAGAGGGGCTCAATATTCCAGTAGTCAATGGACACTCCGGTACTTACAAGCGGCTTTGATGGAGGCAGGATACCAGCAAAGTGCATTTGGATCCAGCGCGCCGGGTCCTGTAGATGAAGCGAATTCGAGTGGACGACGCAACCCTGTTTGATTCGTTAATTTATTCGAGGACGGTAGATCGAGAACATATCGATGAAAAGTATGAAGATATCGCTAGGATGCTGCGCAGAGGAAAGAATATGTAGGTTTGATGTAGGAATTGAAATGAAGCGATGGATTTGCGAGAAGGACCTTGGGTTGCTTCCGTGGCCAACCGTGCAAGATTCACACCTTCGCTTGAAGCCAGTCCTCTTGAAAGCGCAGTAAGAATGATTCGGACGAAGCGGCGATGATAACAGCCGGAGTTAAATGTGTAGTAAGCACGCCGCAATAATATCCAGCACGTCCGAACCGGGGAAATTTACGCTGTAGACCGATTTCGAAGGGGGAGATGAGTCACAGAGATCCCCGAGATCAAGACTGATATCTCACAGAGGTACTGAAGGAAGGTGTTAGGACTGTAAATCGCGGACACGGGCCGACATCCAGACGGAGGATACAGAGGGTTACGGAAAAGACCAACCGCAGCGCAATGAGGACGAAGGTCCGGGCTCCGCGGTATACCAAGGGCGCACAGTCCACGGGAGAAACAGAAAAGGGAATTAGAAAATAGCCACACAGACGACCCGAAGAAGGTTGGGCGACCAATTGAGGACGGGAAACCGGATTGATATTATCGCATCGCCTCTTTCAGCCGGAAGTGCACACCAATAGAGCTAGATGGAGAGCGGCACGCGTGGAGATATACAAGGTCAGGATGGTTCCAGCCGCGCCCCAAAGAGTTTGCGTCGTAGGTGGAGAGTGGAGATAGCCCCCCCCTCTCAAGGGTCAAAAATAGAATAGGCGACGCGCTTATCGCATGATGATAAATGGACAGAAATTGGCCAGAGGGTAAGACTAGCGGTGATCAGGAGTGGAAAAGAGGCGGTACAAAAGTCCAAATGACAAAACAGGCGTGCAGGTCGACCAAACTCCCCAAGGGACGGCGGATCGACGTCGATGGGAGGCAGTGGTTTCCAGTAGATTGATTGATACCGAGAGGCAGGAACGAGGCTACCGCAGAGGCACAGCGACGCGTAGGCGTGATGTCCAAGCGGGGCGGGAAGATACATCGTTGAAGAGGAAAAATCTGTTCTCAAGGCGACAGCATCTTGACTCCGTCTCGAAGAAGTGAAAGGAGTAGAATAGAAGTATATTTCCCTAGTATGATGATTTTGTTGCAAACTGGAGTCTGTCTGTACAAAAGCCGCCAATACCGCCGTGAAGTAAGGTAGCGGATGAGAAAGGAGAGGAGCTACTACCCTCGCCGGTCTAGCTCACCGCCCGTACACCCGTCCTCGATGTCTACCATTGTCCGCGTCAACGAAACAGTCGTCGACCTCTAGCTCAGGATATGCGACCACCCCTTATAGCCATAGGCGACCCGCCGCCGAAATTGAAGCACGCGCTGCGCAGATGGATGGGATTAGTCGTCTTCTGTATCCACCTTGCTGCGCGAGTGCTCGCGGGGGAGACCGAGTTCGAGTTCGTGTGCGTGTGTGAGGAGATCGACGCGTTCGTCGGTGTTATCGGGACGTGCGCAGCTGGCGGGAGGCACGTTGCCGTCAGTGTCGTAGGCAGCGCGTGAAGTAGGCGGGCGCATAAGTTTCTCCTCCGTCATCGGTGCGGGCCTATGACGTTGTGCGAAATCGGGCTCATCGGGCCGACTCATCGACACCCCGCGCGCATGCCCATGGATCCGCCACGGGCGTACGCGTCGGGACTGAGCGAACGGCGCGTGTCGGGCGCGTGTGTACCGTTGCGTGCCGAGTGGTGCGCTGGGGGCCGGTGTCGAGGTGGAAGCCGAAGGCACGAAGGGTCGCAGAAGAAGGGCAGGCTTGAGTGATGTGGTTGGGGATAGAATAGCCCGTCGCCCTGCAAGCTCACGGAGTAGTGCGCCAACGGATTGACGGATTGCGCAGCATCTGCAAAAGGATGGTCGTCACTATCGTGAAGCCAGGAACCACGACACGCGGACACTCTTTAATCGTCTCACAGTACACTGAGTTCGCCCCATCTAGCCCCAGCCGGATCCCAAGGAGGAACACAGGCCGATCTCCCCGCGCGCGCGTCTCGGGCTTCCCGTGCGCATTCCCATGCCACCCGTGCAATTGCGACGATGCGGAGCCGTGCCCATGTGAGGACGGGGACGTGGGCGAGCGATGATCGTGCGCCGAAGATGCGTGTACTTGAGAAGAAGTGTGCTGCAGGGCGGCGACGGTGGCGGGCGAGTGCAAAGCGGCGAGGACCTCCGCTCGACGAGCTCCTGTCGGTGGCAGCGGGGGCGCAGAGGCGGCAGGCAGGGAAGGCGTCGACGAGCATTCTGTAAGAAGGGAGAAGCAATCAGTAGCGAATTCGTGGAGAGACAAGAAAGACTGTACGAAGAAAGGCAACACGGAAGATATAGGGAAGACGATTGAGGGAAAAGACGAGAAAGGTGTAGGCCAATGTGTATGGATGCGGAGCGCAGAACGACTAAAGAAAAACGTGTGCGAATGAGGTATGCATCGCCGACGAACGACGCCGTCGACAATGTCAGAGCTCATATCGCCAGCAACGAGTCGCGGGCGTGAAGGAGAAGATGCACAGGATGCTCGTTGTGTCGACACCGGGAGCTCTGGCGCTGAGACAGCGAAGGGAACACGGAAAGAAAAGAAGAGGGAAAGCGAAAAGCTGATGCCCACAAATGACGTCATCGGCCCTGACGCGCCGACAACGACGACGAACGGGGCGTCGGAGTCAGAAGCGTGGAAGAAAGAGGCGCGTGAGGCGGGAGGACGGTGTGAGGGTGTAGATGGAGAGGAAGATGGGATGGGATGGAGCGTGGACATGATGAGAGGTGGAGGATGTGAGAAGGAAAGAAGGGTGGTGGGGAGATGAGACGATGACGAAAGGAATGAGGGCAGCGAGGGCGGTGGCCAGGACGGAAGAGGGGGAGCGGGGGGCGGGAGGAGGGTGAGGATGATCCAAGAACCAGATACGCGACGAAAGGAAATATGAATGGGTGTAGGGAATATGCGTGGATGTATCAAATGAAAACGAAGCCCGGAAGCAAAGTAAGGAAGTCCAATGAAAGGGAAAGCACAAAGGAGGAATACACTCCTCACAGCACTCGCCGCCGCGCTCGGCCCAAACCACATCCCGACATCGTTCCCCGCCGCCTTCCCCGCCAAAGCCATACGATGCACGCCCAACGGCGCCGCCGGTGCTTCAAGGAACCATAAGAGAAGGCGCGCGTGTGCGGCATGGGCCGCGGGCGTCTGAAGGGGGAACGGTGGGATTGGGCGGGGTGGGATCTGTGGAGAAGAGTCAGCGTCGGGAGGAGGGGGAAGGAACCGAGGATGATGATATCGTCATCCCCGCGCGCGGAGACGAGTACATCGAGAGGAAAAACAAGAAAGAACGCAAAACTCACCCAACGCTTCCCAAACTCGTCGCAAGCAAACTCTGCGCCATCCTCAGCACACACCCCCACCCCGCATCGCTCGTCCACCACTTCGTCCCGCCCAGTGCCCACCCCACAACCGCTTCTTGTTCCCGCTCGTCGTGCTCGCGGTCGTACTGTGCGTCATCAAATGCGAGGAGGCGAAAGGCGCAGACGAAGAGTGGGAGGAGTGCGAGGGAGTCGCTTTTGCTGGGGGAATGCCCTGTCCCGTGGACGGTATCAGAACTGGCATTGGCGGAGGTGGAAGACGGTAAGGGGAAGGTGAGAGGCAGGGGGAGGGAGGAGAGCCCCGACAGATCGCGGATGGGCTCGAATCCTGCGCGGTACGTGCACCACAGGACGCAGCATGGAAGGCGGCGGGCCATGGGCCTGGATCGGGCGGGACATTATGTGGATCCACGCTCGACGTCGAATGTCGCTGCGGAGACGAGGAAGAGTGGCGGTTCGGGTGTATCGACGTCGAGTGGTGATGATTATGATGATAACTCGCCTCGGCGGCAGCAGCGACGCGCGCCTCGTCCTCGGGCCCCCAGCCCGGGAGGCGCACCCGAGCCACCAAATCTCGCCTACTGGCGCTCGGAGCGCGTGGCCGGGCTCGACGCCGCGTCGTCGTCGAACTCGTATATGAGGTGGACGACGCGGTGCCCTCATGCAGAGTGAGGAGCTCCGCTGCGCTGGGCGCCGCGCACTCAGACTCGCGGATGCGCTGACGCTCGCGCTCCCTGCCTCCGCTGCTGCTGTCTTTGCTACCGCCGAGGCCGAGGAAGCGCCCGCTGCTGCGGCCGCCGCCGGAGGAGGTCAAATGGAGCGGCGCAGGTAGATGCGGGACGGGACGGTGGTGCCAGCGCACAGGGGATTGGCGCGTTCGCGTTGACGACGTGGGGCGGAACGGGCTCGGCTCCACGGTGTGCGCGCCTGGGGTGCGCATGCGCGTCCGCGTCCACCTAGTGCCTGTCGACCGAGCGCTGGATGTCGAGGGGTGGGACCGCGCAGAAGATGGTCGCGGTAGGCAGGGATGCGATGGACGCGGCGTGGGCGGTGGAGAATACCTGTGGCGCACGCTGCGCACACAGGTGGTGCTGAGACTGTACCGAGGTACGTACGTACAGGCAGGGGAGTCGAGCGGGCAGATCTACGCTGCAGATAGTGGGGCGCGCGCGCGGGACGGGACGAAAGTGGCGTGGATGATGGGGAACAGCTGCAGCGTGTGCTGCGTACGCTAGGGCGGTGCACGTCCTACTCGCGCTGCGCGACAGCACCTAGCTTTGAGTAGACGGTGGGGCGATGCTGAAGACGGTCGCAGCGCATGGGTAGGCGACGTGTGTGGCGTGCGCGATGGCGAACGACTGCCGCAGGCTCTGCGCGCGCCGCTCGTTGTGCACCTTGCGTTCGTGGTGCGTGCCAGGGTCAGGTTTGAGCGGAGGGGTGGGGCGGCGCGGGGGATGGCGAGGACGCGGGGGAGGGGACGGACGCGGTGGAGAGCGGCTGCCGCAGGTGCTGGGGACGTCGGTGTCGTGTTGGGGATGCGCCCCAGCGGCCCGTCGAGGGGTAAGGACGGTAGATGGCGGTTTAGCGTATGGGAAGGCGAAGAAAGCTGTGCCGGCGATGAAGAATGACCTGTGGATGGTACCGAGTATGGTAGGCGCGGGCGTCGAAGCGCGAGGGCGGTACAATGGTCAAGAGGGTCGCGCAGCCCGGGGACGCGACGAAGGCGGCATGGGAGATGACGAGGCGGGGGGGGGGGGGAGGGAGCGGCGGCAGCGTGACGCGCACGAATACAAGAGTCGGGCTCGATGTACTCCACCGCTGCCGGGAGCGTGAGCCCGACGCGGTACACGTCTTGATGGGCACACCAAACTCTGCGTACGTATTGCGCGAAGTCGGCGCTCAAGAAGACAGTGCGCCGCGCTGAGGAGGACATGAGCGGGATCTGCATGTAGGGCGGGATAGGGAATCCAACTGGTCGGCAGAATGCAGAGGGAGGCACCGGGGCGGGCGGGCAGTGTACGAGCACCGTCTGGAGCATCGACGGCTGCTCCCGCTCGCGGCTCGCAGCTAGCGGGCTGTGCCACGTGCCGTCGCCCTGCCCTCGCTGCAGCCCGTGCGCTGATATGACACGCGCTCGAGAACTAGATGAGCCGCCCCGGCGCAAAAGCTATCCCTCGTGTCCGGCCCTGTGCGCAATCCTCGAAGAGCTGACAGAGACGCCCGTCAGCTTTGAGCCTGCAGGTCTAGCAGGGTAGCAACCCGAAATATGTGTGAAAGATTGGCATAGCCTACCCGTACTTTTCTTGGGCGTCTTTAGACCAATTTCTTTCCATCCTCCCTTCCGGGGGTTGCCAAGTCTTCCACATACAAAGTCGTTGAGTATCGTTATCTACTCGCCGATGCTTGTCGGCAACCTGCGGTGTCCAACAACCATCGCAGACCACCGGTGAACACCGCTGACCGCATTCCATGCGGGTATAGGGTGTCGAGCGAGTACAGGTCTGGGGTGTATACGCGCCAAGACTTATTACCATAATTAACTTAGTTTGGATTATCAGCTCAATCAAGTCTTTTTGCGACTCTGCAGGTTATTCAGAAAGAAAATCGCCATTGTTATATCAAGAAATATCGTAGAAGAACACACACATAGGGAAAACTCATCAAACTGTCTTATTTAGCTGTAGAGACTTTGTCAGAAGGGGGGTAAAAAAGACGGGTTTCACGTACGTTCACAGTAGCTAACTAGCTCGGAAAGTTTGGCGTCCTGAGCCACTTCTTCCGCAAAACTCTCTTTCGCTTCAGATTCAGAACACTCCACAACCACACTTTTCAAATGGCTCAGACGGTGGATATACTGGGGGATCGCAGTGCGGCGGCGGATGTGGACCGTATGCAAAAGCGGGGAGTCTGCCAAAGCATTTGTAAGGTGCTCATGGCGTTCGGGAAAGTCGGGAATGGCAGCCCAGAAAACTTCCTGTCGAACATCAGCAAAGGATTGAAAGAAAAACCAGGCAACGCACCAGTTTAGTCCAGTGGAGGCGAACACATTTACTGATTTCTTCAACAAGCTGCCTCTCCGTCTTTACGAAAGGATTCGGTA
The DNA here is from genome assembly GCA_029378375.1 of Mycena olivaceomarginata. Lineage (NCBI taxonomy): Eukaryota > Fungi > Basidiomycota > Agaricomycetes > Agaricales > Mycenaceae > Mycena > Mycena olivaceomarginata. The sequence goes on along the minus strand of JARKIC010000062.1, from coordinate 501,916 downwards.
AAGTGTATTGGCGGTGAGAGTGAAGGGGGTGTCGCTGCTCAACAGGGTATCGAGGCTTGTCGTGAATAAGAAGCTGCCGTGGATTTATGTGAGGAAGCCCTCGCAGCAAGCCCGTAATGCTATCGCCCTTTTCTAGATTCAACCAAATTGATAAGGTTTCCAGATGTTCCGCTGCAAGCAGAATATCCTTCATTGACCTGCCCAGCCCGTGGGCCAGGACCAACGTTTTGATGTATCTGCCGGATCTGTGATCCTGTTGGATAGCTGCTGAGAGCGCCTCTGCTTGTTTTTTGGTGTCGAGGAAAACCGTGCGGTAGAGAAGATGTTTCCCTGCACGATACCAATCTCTGCAAACAAGTACACAAAAGCGTGCGGTTGAATCGCGAGGAACTGGGTATGTGGAAGCCACATTGAAGACAAATTCTTCAGGTATGGTGCCTGCAAGATCCAAAATGTTGTCGAGGATCTCCAGGGGGACACTGTTTACGGCGGACATGGGGGCCAAGATACACTGGTAGTGGTGTACCAGAAATGCACTCGCGAGCTAGGAGTTGGTAGAGAGAAAGGTTGATATACCAAACAAGCACTTTCGCACGCACAATGCCTTTGCGCACAAGCACGGCGACACATCATCTTCTTCCCTCACGTCGCTCCTAGTCCTTGTCCTGTGCTCTTCTAAGCATCTATCGGGCTTCCATCCCACAACTAGTCGTCCCTCAGCTTACCTTGGGGCCCTTGGCTTGCGTAGTCATCGCTTCAACTTCGTTGGAGAGAGTAGCCGTCTTCGCGGTGAGTACCTTCGAAATCACTGGTGTGGCTTCGTGGCTGACGAGGACTTTCAATAGGGAGCGTATACGTCCTACCAAGCCTCGTTGGACCGCACCCTAGCTCTCCGATCGACTTGCTGACTGGATCCTTGTCTCCCTTGCCTCGCTACTTCATTCGCTCTCGGCGATCCCTTTTATCCCACCCACCGCTCGTCTCATGTTTCGCAATCTCTTGCTCGGCCGGACTATCCACTCTCAGACCGTATAGCTCCATCCCGCGCGGTTTCTTTGGTATGGACAGAACCAGGTGCGTCCCTCGGACGCCATCAAAGTGTCCTCCCACTCAATGACTTTTCGTTATGCTCTTAGATTCGACAATTGGAAGAAAAACATCGGACGCACTGCGCTCTGGTGGTAAATGCTGCCCGCTACACGGACATGCATCGGGAACAGGCCCCCCGGCGAGGCGGAGCCTGTTGGGGAGCTCGTGCGTGCAGGCGGAGCAGCAGCAGTAGCATCCGTAGAGCAGGAATTTCGGGCTCGGGGAGGCGGGGCGCTGCCGAATGGCACCGCGGACAGCGACAGCGCATGGGAATGGGTCTGGGCTTGCGCGGCATACGCTGGGAATGGGAATGGGCATGGGTCGACGTCGACGGTGCCACAGAAGGCAAGCTCGGGATGAAAGCGGGCGGGGGGAGCGATAGCAAGGCGCGGCGCGACGAGGACGGAGACGGTACACGTGAGCGCGAGCGCCAGCGGGAGGATTGAGGCCTGGGGGAAGGGCCGTGCATCGGGTGGGCGAGGTGGCTGGATTGGACGGTGCGTTTCTTTATCATTTTTCTCTCCCTTCGTAACTCGCCATATTTTCACCCACGTCCATCTTCCACGTCTACCCGCCCTCAAACTTTCACCTGCGTTCCTTCCTTCCTTCCTCCCGTCTACGTTCACCGTTCTACTGCTTTCCATCTGTCCCGCGCTAACCCTAACCTCTGCAGGCCTGCCCTGCCTTGTATCGTGCTGGCAGATCCGCCTTTTCGCCGCACCAGCTGGATCCATGCCCCGCCTGCGCGCTGCACACGTACTTCGACTTCGCGGATATCGCCCGTTATACGCACATTCTGTGTTTGTGGGGGGATTCTTTGGAGGTACACACTCTAACTTCTCTGCTCCTTATACTCCTTCCCGCTCTTCCCACTTCGCCCCTTGCACTACGCCAACTTTGTATGTACACTAACACTCAGCTAGACACGCTCCACTCCGCATCGATGCTTCCTCGACGTGGGCGCCAACGACGCCACGACCGCGGCACCTTCTCCTTTCGAGCCATCCTCAGTGTCGCCTCCCGCTCTGCGTCTCTGCCGTCATCGACTCTGAGCTCCCGCCACCAGCGCCGCCGGCATCAGCGCGGGCACCGACAGTGGTGACGAGAGCGAGCATGGCTACAAACGGCCTGGACTACGATCTAGATCCTGAGGTTGACATCGATGTCTTCGGCGGCGCCGACCCAGGGATGTGCGCTGGTGCGGGGCTTGCCAATGTCGACCCCCAGTAGAGGCGGGACCAAGTATTGCTACCAACGCCGACGTGGACGATGATGCGGAGCCTGAACTCGACATCGATGCCTTCGATGTCTGTCTTCGCCAACGACCCCCGGTGGGTTGGGAGGCTTTGTCAGGACCGTGCTCTTCGTTGCTTGCGTCGCCGCTCCCCATTCTGGCTGCGGCAGCGTACCGCATCCACCCCTGGCCGACTCCGAGATGAAAGACGGGGCGATGCCAGCGGATCGAGCGTCACGAGCAGCGTGGTGTTCCGATCGCCGCTTCCCCCGCTGGCGTGGGAGCGCCGCCGTGCGAGTGGGGGAGGGAGACGTGGACGAGCTGGGCGACGCTGGTGGGGACAACGGGCGCTTGGTCGGAAGCAGAGGTGGAGGAGCGGAGGAGCGGTGCAGGATGGAGAGGAGGATGAGAGGACCGCGACGGTGCTTAGACGATGGCCTGGCGCTGGCGTGGATCAAGGACCCTAGCCCGGTGTTCGGCCGCGGAGCGAGATGCTGTGTTTTCCCTCGTCGTTCTCTTCCCTCATTGGCAGGTCCACGATGTGCGGGGTCACCTCAAGCTCGCGACAACCGAGATGGTGCTGACCTACGCCCGTACTGCGCTGGCTGGAAGACGACGGCGCACCCGCATCTGCACCACCGGCCTTCGCTCTCACCTGGACGTGATTCGCGAGCGGATTCTCAAGCTCGCCGCCCTCGCTCGCCAGTACTGCTTTCCACCCACCCCGTCCGTTTTCGTCTTCGCCAATCGTCGTTGTAGGTACCGCGCTGCGGGAGGGCACTATGCGCGCGGTGCGGCGTATCGCTTCCCCACTTTCCTTTCCCGCATCTGTCGAGTTTGGGTCGAGGCGTATGATCGACGCCCGCAGAAGGAGGGGAGGACTCCAGGAGGAGCATAGGTGGGACAAGATCCGAGCGAGGATGCGTTGTGGCGCCCGTCGTCTCCCGCCGTTACGGAGGCGAGGCTTTCGTCTCGTCTCATGTCGTTTCGCTCCCATCCTCCCCTTTCGCGTCCTCCCCGCCTTTTTCTTTTCGCCAGCGGCCCGGCCACCCGGCCAGCATCACCTTTCATATACGGAAGCCACTTTTGATGTTATTTCTCTGAAATGGCGGAGACGCGACCCTAGCCGCTCCGGCGGGTGGATAATGGATCATTCTCGCACCCGGGGCCGCGGTGGTTAGGAGAGACGGGTCGTTTGGGCAATGACAATTTTGGTCGTGGGGGGCATTTCCGAGAGTTGTGATCTCGAAGTTCGCTGGCGACATTGCTTAGCGCGCGTGGGAGGAGCTGGGCATGAGGTGTGGGCGTCACTAGAAGCCATCCTCTGGCGGTTGGTGGTGATGTGGGATGTCAGTTTTCGCTGGATACAAGGTGGTGGACTGCGGGACGTTCCCGAGCAAGTCTGCAAGGTGTAACATGGGGTTAGCAGCCATCGCCCGCACTCCGCGCTTCTCGCGCGCCTCCCTGCTTCCTATGGATCATCATCCCGAGACTCTGCTCGTGACGCGTCCCACCCACATCGTGCGCCGCTGTACCTCCTTCTGTGCGATCCAATGCCGTTTTTGCAGCGCACTCCTCGCATCAGAAGTGTTCTGCTCTCCACTCGTCGGCGCCGTGACCTCCATCTCCGCGTCCGTCCTCGTCTTCTGGTCGGCGTCGGCACGGCCTGTATCGTTTCGCACCCTGCGCTCCGCTCCGCGTCACCGTCTCGACTCTCCCCCTCCGCGGTGGCAAGCTACTGCGACCACGGAGCGATAGGGCGGGGCAAGCGCGCACGTCCGTGGAAGCGGACGACGGGTCCGGCTCGTCGCTGCCCCACCCTCCCACACTCCTTCCTCGTCGCCACCGGGGGAAAACGAAGACGGAGGTAGACGCACACCGCTCGACGCACGCTCGCTCCCACCTAACCCTAGTCCACCCTCGTCGTCCTCCGACGCGATATCGATTTGGATCACAGACATCCTCGTTCGCTCTCCCGTCGCCGAAACGACACCCGCCCCCTCGACACCCCCACCTCCGTGTCCTCGAGTCTTCGAATGCCTGTCCCTGCCCACCCGCTTCACCGTCGCGTCTGCATCCTCCGCTCTCCACGTCTATGTGAGCTCGCCGAGTCGTCTAGAAGCGCGGGCTCGGATGTGTGAATGTGTGTAGATGTGCGGGGTGTGGAGGATGTGTGACATCGTTGTCTGTTGTCAATGTCTGGGTAGACGGATGAGGACGAGAGATGGGAGCAAGATGATAGATGTGGGCTGGAGGACGAGCGGGACGCGGCAGGTGGGCAGACACAGCGGCGGGAGAAAATGCGCTTAGGCTTGAATCGCCTTCGAAATACGTGCGTCCAGAGGAGGGTGGGAAGAGGAAGGTGGTATTAGATTTCTGCGCCCCGTAACCAATATGCGTGCGTATTCGGGGCGCCACTCTCTCCCTTCTTTACCTTCCCCATGAAGAATCAGTCCCCATCCAATCATTAGCGAATTCGTTACATGATGGATCCACATACGCATAATAGGACGCACGATTGCAAAGAGATGCCGAGGATCCATAAAGGACGAGGAACCCTGAAGGCCACTAGAAAAGCACTTCTCGCTTTCTCAGACAAGTTTACGTATCGCGAAGAGTAATATCCCGATATCAACCCAGTGGAGCGCAAGTACAAATGTGCAAACTACGTGTGAGTAAGTAACGCGCCAACTAACTAAAAAAAAAAGGTAGCAAAGAGACAAAAATAAGTGCAAGACAGAAACTGTATCAAAATCCAAAGTTTAGGCCGACTGATTTCGATTTCATTGAGAAAATATGTATGTAATAGAAGAACCGGGGTAGGGAACATTCTTAGGGCCTGGCTCCCTGTTTTAATTCAAGGCGGTGGATCACAAAAACAGATCATGAAACACAACAGAATGCGATATCATTCCGGCGATATTTCCCTCAAATACAGCTACAGAAGAGAGGGACGCCCTCAATATGACCGTTCTCCACTTGCTCTAGTCGTCAGCTTATCTCGTCCAGTGAACAGGCTAGGATCAATTACATTTCGATGCATTCACGTCAGGCAAGCGGCTGTGATCCACCTACGGGTTCACCCGCTGAACATTGATCTTCATCCGAATGCACTGGTTTTCCGTCCAACCAATTTCGAACAAAGAAGCGTCGATCCAAATAAGGCATGAGTCGGACTGCATCTTCAGTGAGGACATCAGAATCAACACCGTCGCTGCGATCATCTGGCTCTAGGCCTGGAAGGCAAGCTTCCATACGCGGGACCGTGCCACCCGCGCCACGGGATCCTTGACTGGGCGTCGGTGTGAACCGTCATGACGCGAGGATGAGCTTCGAGTATTGCGCCGTTCTGGACCTTTCCCGTCCTGCATCGCACCTCTGCCATTGTTGCCCGCACCATCTCCTCATTACCACCGCCCCCGCGGTGCATGTACTTGGCTTCTCTCCACATCTGAGGCGGCGTACGAGATGACCAAGTCGCCCATAACGAGCCCAGGAGAAAGAGGTCCACGTAGATGGCTGGGGTGCGTTTCATGTCGTCAGGCACTAAGTCCATGCCAGGTCCGAGCTTTGGGCCCGTATTTGCGATGACGAAAAAAGGGTTGACGTCGGATTGAACTGTAGGTAGAGTTGTGGGATCGGCGAGGGGAAAAATCTTCTTGTATTCAGGGCCTTGACGGCGGAAGACGGCGTTGCCATCGCGCGACAGTTGCAGAGGTACGATACGGTATTCGAATGTTTTTCTTTCAGCGAAAACCTGCTACTCGTGAGTATATAAAATAGAACGAATGGAGGACGGCGCACCTCTTTATACGTTTTGATGTGCGCCGTATCCGTCGTGAACGTGAAGGCGTGAACAAGCATAGGTCGGCATTGGTTGGGAGTAAAACGAATCCTTTGTTGTCGAACGACCGGTGCTGGTCGGCTTTGACTGTGATAAAAAGAGGTGAGGCGGACGCGGTGTAGACGAAACGCGGCGGCTTACGATACGCCAAATTGCGTGTCGTATCGATATGTAATTGCTTGTATTTCAGATTAAAAGAGAATTCGAGTTTGGCCAACTGAAAGAAATGATAAATCAAACGGGATATGATGCAAAAGAAGTCGTACTAGGTCGGCTTTGGTTGCCCGCGGCAAAAGGTGGGCCGCTTCGATAGCAGCGTACGGGAACTCTTCATTTGGTCACAATGCAACTTCTTCCCCCGGGGGAGACCTTCTCCAACTTTGCCTTGGCAGGTGCAGCAATGGAGCTGGTAACGGATCGTGCTTGAGGCGTAGCATATAACTGAATCGCAGCTCGAGCGCGAGGCAGCGGAGTTTTCTCCCGCGTAGCATCCTCCAGCGCACCCCCGGTGGACACATCAGCGGAGGACAGCGATTGGCGATCATCCTGCTCGTCGTTATCGAAGATGCTGAGCGTTGACGGAGTTTGGTGACTTTGGTTAGACATTGTGGCCGTCAATCGCGATGTTGATGCGTGACCAAAGGCAGCGATCAAAGCGGTCAATAGTAATCAACAACGCCAGATTTGCAGTGGCCCTCCTCGCCGACAGGGCTTTTCGAGCCGCCCGTACCTAGGTACGCTGCCACACGTTGTCCTTGGCTCCCATCATATTTATCACCGTCTATCTGCAGACGCTCACCAAAATGCTGTCCTGCAATCTGCCACTTGCGCATCGACCGGTGGGTGCGTTATCCGTCTTGTGTGCACCTCCCGTGCTCATCTCCTCCGCCTCTTTTCAGATCCTCCTCGACGCTCCGCTCGCATCTCGTGTCATCCGCTGGCGCAGGTGCTGGAATGCCGCGTCGCGCGTGCCTCGCCTACTGCTCCCGCTGGGACGACGGCATCATTCTCTCCACTCCACTCAAGCCTCGCCGCTCATCGCGCCCACCTTGCGTCCCGACATGCGCAATCGATACCAAATCGACACGCACACCCCGAGCATCACCCCAACAAGCTGCTGCGATCTCCGCGCCCCCGCGCCCCATTCACGCCTCCGGCGTCCGAGATCAACACCTTTGTCTGCACCCGACGACCTGATGCCCCCTCCAGCGCAAAAGCTCGATAGTTAGCCTCAAACCCGTATCAGACGCGCTCTGCTCTCTCGCGTCGTCGCCGCGATTACCCGCCTGGTTCCTGGACCCGACCGGATGTGATAGATGTGCACTTGCAGCTCCACTGATCGTCCGCACGCGGGAATGGCTTCCCCTCCGGGCGTGCGGGATCGGTGTCTTGACGTGTCTTCGCTACATGTCACGGTTTTGACAGTTGAGATCCGGTTCCGCGGGGAGTGAGGGCAAAGTGAGGGAAGGGAAGGGAGGAAGGACTGCGCTCGCACTGACCGCCAGTCGACGCCGTGTCACCACCATCGTGCGGAGGGGGATCACTGCCCTCGTATTTATCCCGCCTCCGTCTCCGACCTCGGCGCGGCTCATCTGCGCTCACTCGGTGATTTGCCTCTCCATGCCTGTTTCTGGAGTCGGATTCCGGGATAAAGTTTGGCGGAAGTCGATCTCCTGCTGTGCTCAGCGCGGCGCTGCTAGGGAGAAGCGGTCAAAGACGAGGAGGTGGATGGGGAGAGGAGGGACCGTCTTCCCAGCGCCCCGCTGTACGATCGCCTACGGCGCCGCGGGCAGCTATTGTGGCTCGGGCTTCGGGTTTGGGCGTCGCCTTTGGTTTTCGGATACCATGTTCCACGCCCTGCTCCTCTTTTTGATGTCGTTTTCGGTGTACGGCTTCATTCCACCATCCGAATATACACATACTCCTCACACCCATGTACCTACCTACCCCGTTATCCAGTCATCTGCTTTGTGTTCTGCTTGAGCGTCCTCGTCCCTGCCCCCGCCCCCGTTCCTGTCACCCTCGCTGCGTCGATGTCCTCGGCGGCACAGCAAGCGCCGGCGCCTGTCGTCGCGTCTTTCGGCCACTCCAATCCTGGGGTAGAAGGATACACGTACCCAAGTACTGCGGGGGTGTCGTTCTCCCAGCCGGGCGCAAAAAAAACCAAACGCACGAGACGTCGACTAATATTATTCACACGAATTCCGGTCCTGCTGCCAACTACACACCAAGTTACACGTCGCACAGCAAACACGTCACGAACTGCGCGAGCACTTCCTCCGCCAGCTTTCACCTCCACCTCCAATGACCTTCGACACTAAACTGGATCTCTAGTAGTACCTCGGTGCACAGCACCCCACCCCGGGACCTACACCTTTGAGGCCGCCGGGAGCCTACCGGAGTTTGTACGAGTGGGATTGGTACAGCGGGGAGAGTACGGATGAGGGTGCGTCATCGCTTCGTCCCAAATTTCGGCTTTGGAGTTCCATCTTAATAACCCTTCCTTCGTACGGAGAGAACGAGAGAACGAGATCCGTCACGGGAATGCTAGCGGCTTCCCTGAATTGCACCCACATCTCCTTCCATTTATCCTTGCTTCAGTGCAAGGAGTATCAAAATACGATGGGAATAAGTACGCAGAAATGGGCAAGGGGAAAATGAAAGAAACTCACCTCTCACAGTCCCCGAAACAATCGTGACGGCTTATGGTGCATGGTGTATGGCGGGGTCCAGCGAAAGGACGCTACGCTTTGTGTGGTTGTGAGAGTCTAACAACCATTGCGCCGAGCGTCGAGTGAGCTGTCTTCCGACTCATCTCGCTTGAAGAACGACCAGTCAGACCAGAATGATTGAAAGACGGACACTGCAGAAAGTAAAGGTACTTCATGTGAGTACCTAGGTACTCAAAGTGGAAATAGCTACTCCATATGAAGGCATTACTTTGCAGTACCTTCTAGCGTACTTCACACCAGTACCTGCAACAGTACTGATGAACAGGGTACTTTGTATGAGTACCCGAAAAGCACTACTCCATCAGGTACTTCAGGTCAGTACACAAAAAGTACTGCAATTCAAGGTACTTGATTGAAGTGCTCTTGAGATGCTCGGTTGAAGTACTGGTCCCCGGTACATTCCGGGACCGAGTATACAAGGTTTTTTTGGCCGGTCCTCTTGCAGGCTGCGGCATCCATGATGCCATTTCCAACTCAGCTCGGTACCAATGTGATTAACCTACGGTGCATAATCATGCATGTTTGGCTCCATTTAACATTTTTTCGGGGGCGCTCTGCCTCCCCTATATCCAAGGGAAAATAATGCATGTTTTAGGCTCATAGTTTTGTGGAATGTCGGGTGCGGCATCCTGAAACCAACTGCCGGAACATGCCGCAATGTGGCAGTACCGGCTATTTACTGGTGTGTATTACCGGATCAGCTTCTAAATCGAGTTCTTGCTTCTGGGACGACGTGGCCACTTGCTTTTCAAGCGCCACGACGGTCCCTGCTAGGCAGCTACTCTGTGCTGGCCTCAAATACCTACCTTCTCAGCCTCTGGGCAGTTTTACTGCCGAGTCCACTGATCCTGCCCAATCCTTTGTCTTTTTCCTTGGCATAAACCATCCTTAGGAGCCCTTTGAGTCCCTCGTGAGGCCTGTGGGTCTCCGAAGCTGCCTGTTACCTCTGTGGCGTCGCCGTCGCCGTCAAGGTCGGTCAACTGTCTGGTATTTGGGCACTTAGAGGAAGATGGGTGCATATCTTTCGCAATATTTTGTCTCTTCCCTTTGTTTAAATGATCTCCAGGAGCCTTTGGTAGCATCGGCAGTCGAGGCTTCCACTAGACAATTTTTTTCATCGACTCAAATAGTGTTTGCCACAACAAAATTAATTAATTTTAACCAATGTCTAGTGCTGCGTGGTCCTCTTCAGCTCCTTGATTGCGTTTTCAATCATCGCATGCTCCCTGTTCAACCCACCGGGCCTTTCTGGGGTGTCTTCCACTGTCGCGATTGTCAAAACACGGCACTCTTCGAGCATCCCAAAGGCTTGGAACTGCGGCATTGTTTCATGTAAGACTTTCCCGGGAATTCTGGCGTCGAGCTGACAGTGCAGTCACCATTCCTGACCCCCGCTCTCCCGAACCAAGCCTCCTCCCACGCCTGCTGGCAGCTGTAGTTGTAATTGCATCCCGCACCGTGCTGCACGATCGGCGGGTAGAATGCAAGCTCGTGGCGATGACGGTCGACCTTGGCATGAGGCTTGACAAGCAGGCGGTAAGCAACCCTGCCAATGAGCTGCTCATCATCCTGCGTAATTTTGTCGATGGGGGGCGGCCATAAGCTCATTGAAGGCCTTAGACACCCATGGCTCGACATCGTAGGTGCACGCAAGATATAGACGCATGGGTGCGGTGGGGATGAGCGGTGAGGTGGTGAATCGCATAATCGGTCCCTGTCTCAATGTCAAAAAAATGGCTGAGCTTCAAGATAGCGCAGAGGCTGGTCAAGGAAGGTAGGTCGGTGGTCCACCTGTATGTGCGAGCATCAGAGCCTGACACATTTTTTCCCAACAACTTACGGTTTAAAATTGAAGATGAAATCAAAGAGAGCGTCAAGTTCCCTCCGAGTCAATTGCATCAGGAAGAACAAGAGCCTCTAAGTTCTCATCAGTCAGCCCGTCCAAAGCGTGCTCGTCGGTGTATGCCTTGAGCGTGCGGAGATCAGCGCCTGCAGGAGGAGCAACTTGTCCTGCAGGCACTGCATACGGAAGATCCAAAAGACCGGCAAGAAGCCAGACTTCTTTGCGAGGGGTCCGCGGTAAACATTGTAAAGTATTCCATCAGTCTACAAGGCTGTCAGGGATGCATTTAAAAGGCAGCAGAACCCTCTTACAGTGCGCAAAATGGGCCCACCATCCGTGAAATAGAATTCATTGTAGTGTTTGAACACTGGCTTTGGGAGCGGCTCAGACATGAGACATGATCGTCCTAGTGCAAGAAATTTTGAATCACCTGACATCGACCCGCCAGGAAATTGCGTCCATGCAGACACCATTGCCTGAGGAGCTACCCGCACTTCCCCATGTACACGGTCAACCACCCTGTCCTTAGCTCAGGTTGGATTAATCCAATCATGTCTGTTCGTGAAGTTGGATTAATCCGGTTTAGCTGATTACAGCTAAAGTCGGAACCGAAGGCGCGAACCAATTTTTTTCTGTTTTGGAGTGTTTTCAGAGAATTGTAAATATCTCAGTCAGTTCTGCACCGATTTGCATAAAAACTAGATAGATTTACTCAGCCAATTCATTGCGCAATTAGTAACAGAGAGGAATTTTTGAAAATATCATGTATTAGGTAATCTGTGTTTTCGGAGCATTTTCATGCCAAATACCGTTTTTGCATGGCTAGAACATCTTGCAGGGGCCTAATATTTTGCAGGCAACATTGTATGTAACCAGGCAAGGAGGTGACAGAGCCAAAAGCACACAAAATATCCAGATAACTGTGATTCTCACAGGATCTTCAGATGCAAGAAAATGCTGATTGCCTCCAATGCAGCTGGAACAATGGTAATAAAGTTATGTGTATTTTGGCTCCGTCACGTCCTTTCCTCAGTATGAATATTGCTCCTCACAAAGTATTGGCCTCTGCAACCTGTTCTAGGCATGCAAAAACGGTGTTTGGCGTGAAAATGCTCCAAAAACACAGATTACCTAATACATAGTATTTTCAAAATTGCTCTCTGTCACTAATTGTGCATGAATTGGCTGAGTAATCTATCTTGTTTTTATGCAAATCGGTGCAGAACTGACTGAGATATTTACAATTCTCCGAAAATGTTCCAAAACAGAAAAAATTTGGTTGCGCCTTCGGTTCCGACTTTAGCTGTAATCTACCAACCTATGCCAGTGTAAAAGGTCTACATATATGCCATACTCAACTACAGGGTAATTTAAGCGGCAATTAAGCGGATTAAGCTGATTAAGATGATCAACCAGATTAAGCAAGTTCAGAAGCTGAAGCCGATTGAGCATTTGGCATTAAGCCTCTCTAGCGGGTTACTGTAAGACAACAAAACCTGTTCCAAAGGCGGTTTTCATGTCAGACCTGGACCAGCAAAGTTATGCCCAGAGATGATAAGATGCAGTCGTTGGTCAGATGCTGATAGGCTCGACTTCCCCTCCCTTCTCCCTGGAATTGCACAAGTTGGGGAAAGGTTCAATGAAGTGGGACTGCGGTGGCACCAAGTGGCAAATCCAATCTCGAGCCTCCAGTAACTACAGGGGCTGGAATGGTCGTCGTTTTACCACACAGAAGGCCAATTTACTGATATCCATGGTCACGGGAGCTGTACATAGAGGACGGGTCCGAGGATGAAGATGGCGAAGAACAAAGATGGGTCGGATCCCGGTCCGATACTTGATCAGATCTTTGGTGTGCTTGTTTGTAGTTGATGTTACGAGTCCTAATTTATTAGGACTCGTTCTTATGCGGCGATGCCGCAATTTTTTTTGACAGATTCAGTACCCTGTGTTGTATACATAACTCCATATATACATCATGTGATATGGTCATGTGTTATCTTCAGTATCAGTAAGCTTGCCGTAATAATAATATCTGCCCCTTTCTCGCCAAGCCAACCGTCTCTCGTAATCTTTTGGTGGTGTCACACAAACAACATGATTGCAGTGATCTGTACTGGATACATGAGCATCCTCAGTATTGTGGACACCCTCTTTCATGGCTCCATATACCAGGCGCTCTCCACGCGCGTAGTATGTGGACCCGTGAAAGTAGGTGCCGACTATGATATTTTTTTTCTTTCATGACTGTGTATTACCTGAACTTATCGAATATAATCCCACCTTCGTGTCCATGTACATTATGCCCTATTAGCCCGTGCGTATGTCTGGAGTCGCTTCTCAGCATGTTTGCTTTCTAAGACCCCCCGTTATGTCTGCCATACTAATACTGACTGCCGCAAGCAGGTACGCCGCTTTATTTAAAAATTCCCTCTTCTCGCATAACCCTGCTTGTCGTTCCGGATCACACTCAGCGCTTATCTATAGCATCGTGCGCATAAATATACATTATACAAGAAGTAGGGACAGCACTCCATATGTACGTATATTAGAACTCCAGACCATGAAGGAAACAGATGTGAGGTGCAACAGGACCAATAAGTGATAAGGACGGTAAGGTACGCAAAGCAGGAAGGCCTGAATAAGTGAGCACTGGAGAACAAGAAGGCACGAGCACCGGGAAACCTGCAGGACGATTTGAAAGTGCCATATGGTGTGTTATACAGCTGCCAAGCGATAAGATAAGATCAAGGATTCCGTCCCCGCCTATAAGTAATTGGCTACCCCCCTCAGGCACAGATTGAGCTAGACCTCAAACACGTACACTTCATTATAGGAGACGCGCGGATGGCACCTGGAGGCTAATCAAGGACCTATATTTGTGGTGGAAAATCACGACTTTCCGCTTGGGGACGGGTACACCGCAATTTTGTCAATAATTAGCTGTACACTTACTTGTATTCAGATGGCAGGCAGCGCGAGTCTATGTCGCAGCGAAGGATCCCTGGCTTATCATTCAGGTGGCTCTGAGCCGGGAGGAGGCAGAGAGGCTGATTGAAAAGCATATCGACCTGCAACATCGCGCTTAGCCACTGTGGACTCTTGCCTGCTCCATTATCGCTGCTCAGCCTTCGCCTTGAGTTTTGCTCTCGTATCTCACCCCATCCGCGTTCTCGGCGTCGACCTCCTTTACAATACGCATATAACACACCATATGGCACTTCCAAATCGTCCTGCAGGTTTCCCGGTGCTCGTGCCTTCTTGTTCTCCAGTGCTCACTTATTCAGGCCTTCCTGCTTTGCGTACCTTACCGTCCTTATCACTTATTGGTCCCGTTGCACCTCACATCTGTTTCCTTCATGGTCTGGAGTTCTAATATACGTACATATGGAGTGCTGTCCCTACTTCTCGTATAATGTATATTTATGCGCACGATGCTATATGCAGATTTCCAAACGCACTTTCATTTAAATTTCCGGGGACATTGCTCTTCTGGATTTTAGATACGTATCTTGGTAGTAGTACGGCTGGACCGGTTCAGGGTCTACAACTACCACACTGTCCACGACTTTCTCGATGTTCCCTTGTGATGCTGGCCCGTATAAGGTGTCCGTTATCGGTGCCTGCCCTTCGCTGCGCTCCTTCAGCTCGTCTCCGGTGTATTGGTCTTGGGGTACCACCATCACCTTTAGTCCGTATATGGGACACAGTGACCGGCGCCTTTGGAGCGCGACATGCAGCTCCTTCCATTCGTCGTCGACTATGAACACCTGCGTTGATTCTGGTAGGACCACGCTTCTAGATGGCACTATGCGGCAGCCTAGAGCTGCTATCGCGGCGGCCGACGAGAAACACAGGTCCATTGATGTGGCTGCAGGCAGCACCAAATACAGGGTGGCCAGGGCTTCCACGTCCTCCGACGTCATGTTGACGCATACAGATGTTACGTGCAAGAACATCGTGAGCTGCACAAAAACATCGATGCACTTCTTGCAGTCCAAATCTAGCTCCAGGTGTGTCACCAACGGGAATACCAGTCGCCTCAGAAACGAAGCTATGGTGGCGGGCGTGGCGGTCTCGAATGCTCCAAGTCCGAGTCACAGCGTCCGTTGATAAGCACGGGATTTGTCCACCCATGAAATCTTCGCTTTTTCGCGTTTTCATGACAAGACATGTGCCGGGCTATGCTCCAGAAGCGTCAGTACTGAGGTTCCCAAGTAGCTGGCAGGGCAGGAACCACTGAGTAACGGATGGGAACGGGGAGGAATACTCTGGAACCATTGGCATGTGCTCGCTCCTAACCTGTAGGAGATGTGTAGCCCAACGATCAAGTGGAACGTGAAGTCTACTCTATTCCTGCTCACGGAACTAGACAGGACGGACTGGAATCCTGTTGTGGTGTGTTGGACATGAGACGTGTAACGCGTTCTGATCATATGATCACTGGAAGGGGCTGGGAACATCATATCTTGATGGATCCACACCGTCCCGGGCATTCCGGATAAGGGATGGTCACTAAGCGAGGGTCCGATCACTTGGACCTACATTCGTCGGCTCCTGGAGCAAGTACCCATACTGGGAAGTACTTCGAATGTGGTATCCCTGGAGAGCTACGGACTGGGGGCTTCGGTTCCAGATGTTCCGGTAGACGGGAAAGGCATCGGCATTGGGAGGAACAGCATATACAGTCGGGATCGACATAGGGGATCGGTTGTGATGGCTCCGGCACAGTCTGACCGATCGTACATGTGCACAGGATCGCACCAGGATGGCGTGCTCGACATGGGCAGCCAATAGAAGGACTCAGATACCCATTCTTACAACGGATACACGGAAGTCGGACGGATAAATGGACTATTTTACTCATACTTACTTATTCTTGGACGTTTCCATGTGTTTCAGCGCTTTGTATTTAAGTAGCGGGGCATCTTGGGCAACTTCACGGAATCACCCCACGGCTAGTAGGCAGAAACACTTGCGAATTGGGCAGATACCGGGGAGTTCGAACAAGGTGTCTCTTAGAATTCATCTTGGCTTGGAATCTTTTCTTTTGTGATCAGTATCCTTGGGATCCGACTTTGCCGTTCGTCTGGAATAGTCTGAAAGTGACTGGAACAGTTGGGATCGTGCTGAGTACGCACTTGGTTGTTTGGATTGTGTTGTGAAGAGCTTGGGATCGGAACCCACTACTGTTGAAGAGCTTGGGATCGGAACCCACTACTGTTAAAGAGCTTGGGATCGGAACCCACCACTGTCTGGAGCGCTTGGGATTGGAACCCACTACTGTTGTTACTGTGTCACGCTTGGAATCGGCATCTACCTCGCTTTGGAGAACCCCAGCACCTCGTTCTCGTTTGTTTTCATAGCTGAGAAGCTTTACATCATCGCGCACTGTGCTTCCTGTCTGTTCGGGTCTATCCTCGTTCACTCAGATCTAGCCTGAACACTTGCACAGCAAGGGTTCCATTCGCATCGACACTCTTGTTGCGTTCCACTAGCTTTCCTGTCTGTTCCGGTTCCATTCCGGTTCACTCAGATCAAGGCTCAAGTACTTGGACTTTGTTCCAAGGACTTCTATAAACAATACAACACTCTCTCCTCGTTTCTGAGGTCTATACCATTCCCTGCAACCTTTTATAAGGCCCTGTACCAGGGTCTGATACTCGTCTGTGCACGTCTCGAGCACTTCCGTTCCGTTCCGACGCCACTTCTGTGTGTAGGTTTGGTTTTGGTTGGTGTTTTCTTGATAGGTTCAGAGCACATTGATCACCGTATATTGGGCAGAGCGACCGGCGTTGCGGATAGAGGAGGGAGGTTGCGGCAGCCAGTTGTGTACATGGAGAGGTCTGCTAGGTTGGGTGATGCGGCCACGCATGCCACGAAGTCAGCGAAATTCGGCCAGTTTGAGTGTGGGATATCGCATATAGCCAGCCTGACCAGTTCGGAACCCCTGGGCATCAGTTGCCACGATACTGGTACTCCTATGAACTCCATTGATGATATGCTGCTGAGGGCGTACGGTAATACCAGACGAGGAGTGGGCCATGGGTCGATGGGGGCAAACTCGCTGTACCATGTTACCGACAGCGTCGACACTGCTAGGCTAGGATGCGTGATCAAAAGTTGCTGCATGGCGCGGATGGTGACTATATTGTTCGAGGATAGGTAGAGATGCGTCCAATGTGTGATAGACGGCAGTGCGAGCCTTACGGCTGTTGAAATATGCTCCCAGTCAGAAGTCCGTCCTTCTGGTCCTGATCTAGTTGTGCTGAATATGGACACTTTGAACGAGCGGCTTTGACATTGTGCAAGAACGTCTCTATGTATTCGGGCCTGCAAACGGTACGATGCACAGCGCGGTCCAGAGCTGAGGCGTTGAACTTATTGTGTCCAACCACAGTTTGCATACCCTTTGCAGCGTGTATCGCCAGTCCAAAAACCCTCTGCCTAGATGGTCAAACTGACAGCACGACAGCACCAGTATGTAGCTGATTATTTCGCAGGGTATGACAAATGTAGCACCTGTATTACGCATCAGCGGGGCTCAAAAGTGCGGCTGTCGAATGTGGGTAATCCGCTAGGTATGACTTACTGCATTGCTTTGAGTGGCCTCTCATCCTCAGTGTCGTGGGTGTGTTTCATTAAATTGTCAACTGTTTGGTATCGACCTAATACTAGCCGCGCATTGATACCAACATCCAATCACCTCAAACGGGTGCATGCCGCTGCGTCAGGTGGTTGACGGAGAGAGCGTGAATATGATGATTTGTCGGTTACCGTTTTGTGCCCTGCATGGGGTCGACTTCATCGTGCTCCGGTATGCCTTCGTGATGGGTTCTTTTGATCTGGTGGTGTCTTTTCCGATTCTGCATCTAGACGTTCTGTTGTGTGCTCTCGTTCTGATCTATCGTATAGATCTTTCTGCCCAGGAACAAACACTTTTGGCGCGTATCTGTCCTGTCCATACCACTCTTGGCTTTGTCTTGTTCCTTTTTCGGGGGGGGGGGGTTTCTTTTGTTTTTGTATACTGTGTTCGTCCCGCTTTTCATTCGCCAACATGGTACAACCCTCGCCTACGCTCGAGCATTATTATGTTGGTTGGTTACTCATTTTATTGTCCACTGCTTCGAACGGTTTGTTGACTAGCAGTAGGGGTGTTCGTCTGCTGCCCTTTTGCCACCCAATGTTCTCGCATCCATATTTCTTCTTGTGTGCGGAGTGCACAACCCCTCTACTAGGGCTTTCGATACTAGCCGATGAAACTTGTCTCTTGTATGCAAGTTGTGGTTTCTGCACATTCGGACAGTGGCCTCTCTGTGGAGTGTTCTCTACATCGATAGGGACAGCCGTGCATCCCATGTGCTGGAATTCATATCGACAGTCGGCAGCAGATTGTTCGAGGTCGACATCGTGCTCGGCCATGCGCGTACCCAATCTGTCTTTCTGTCGGTTCAGCGGACTTACGCATGGCAACACATCTTGCCTGCCCTCACCGCTGTGTTGCATGCAGCCCCGCAGTGGCGGGATCTCCGTATCTACTCCAACAACCTTCCCACCATACAGGACATCATTGACCTCTTTCGCGGCCGTCTGTATCCCAGACTGGAATCTCTCGCGATCACTTGCTATCGTCATGTGGCTACTCACGGATTTGGGGATTGTCCTCCTCATTTAACACTTCCGTCTGCATTTCTATTGTTGTCTTTCCCTTGCGTTAAACGGGGTGCCCTTGGGGTTGGCATCCTTCACGTCTGCTTCCACTCTTGTTAAACTCGAGTTGGTCGATTCACCCGCGCGTGCCTGGCCCGCCTTTACCGATTTTGTAGCCTGCGTGGCTGTTTCACCAAATCTGTCCAGTCTCGCTATCTGCGCCACTTCTTGTCGCCATCTTCCGTATCCAATGTCCACCTCCTTAACACTTCCCAGCGTCGATATTTGCGGGTCGACTTGGGGTTTTTCAGCGGGGACATCCCATGGTCTCTTGTGAAGTTCCTCCACTTCCTTCGGTTTCCAGCTCTGGTGGATCTCAAGCTGCATGTGCCTTTCAACGAGGCTGTCGACTACATGTGCCTTTACCCTCATTTTGCCCATGTCGCATCTGTGCAGCTATACACAGACTGCCAGCAAGTGAGGCTCGTCTCCTCCTTGTACCGCATGTTGCCCTCCGTGGTCTCGCTCGACCTTAGTGGTTGTGTTCCCGAGGCGGTTGTCGCCCTCGGGGTGCGAGTGCCTTCCGGTGCCAATGTGGTGCCTCCGTGGTCCAGCGTGTGTCGCTCTTGCGTCATGGGTTCTCTGGCTGAGCTGGTCGTGAATCAGTCTCCAACCCTGGTCACGCAGAGTCTCCTTCATAGGTCGCGTATGTCGAGCAGCTCCGTTAGTAGCATTCGCTTGTGCTACCTTTAACGATCAAGCCTGAGGTCGACATTTTGCTGCAGTACCACGAACTAATTGGTAGTGGCATTGTGCGCTCTGTTGAACGGGTTTTATGGCCCCCTACCTCTCCTGCCTTCTATCACGACTCTGCGTTTTATTAATACCAGTTTATTGTATTTAGCATTGCCCGACGAAAAATGGTATTTATTGCTCCTAGTCCGTACAACCATGGGTCTGATGAGGATGACCGAAACAACCAAGCGTCGGCGATAAAATAAAAATAAAATAGGGCAGATAAAAGCAGGGCTCGAAACAACAAATGTGACAGTGTGTACGGGTACGAGCGGTACAAAATCATGTGAGGGGTTGCCCTTGAGAGCGCTAGCGAGTACACTGCTGTGCCGCTTCAGGTGTAATTGCGTATAGTTGTGCTACTACGGTCTAATCGACGTGTTACGTGGCTATGTCGTCCGCGCTACCTTGCCTTCCACTCGGGCATGTGCACACAATCATCATGATTTCTGTGGCCTCAAATAAACGGCGGCTATTGACCCGAGCGCATGTGTCTTCGCGTGTGCGGGCCGGCAGGGAAGCATCTTTGAGCCTATTGATATGGTACGTTTTCCGCCTGTATGCTCGATGCTATCTGCTAACCCGTTAGGTCTTTCTCATGTGGGCCCGTTACTGCATATGCTTATTGTTTTTGACCCTTCAGGTATATTTGATGTGTTACCGAGCTGGTTGGCTGCAGATCACCTTGTGTTTTTTTGTGTCCTCCCCGATATTCGCTGATTGCTCGTAGGGGTATGGAGCACTTTCAGGACCTCTGTTTTTCAATGCTCATGTGCCCGCTGTTAGTGTATCACCAATCTGGTTTGGCGTCGTCTCCGAAGTTTGCCGAATTATTCTAGCGGTATGAAACATTTCCAGGTAGGTAGGTGTGTTCCTCACATTCTTCGTCTCCACACGTTGGCCGCTCTCAATTGTACGAATACTTGATGTGCTGAAAACACTCAACTCACTTTGCCGCCTCGCAGACCATATGAATCGAGGCTCCTTTGTCGTTTTTCCACCCGAAATCGTTGGGCGCATATTCGTGCTCTACTGCTGCGCCCACAGTGCCCTCACCCCCGAATTCGCGGTGGCACGGGGCACATTGTCCCTTCTGTCTCAATATTGGCTAATCGTCGTCCAGTCTGTACCACAGCTGTGGTCCGTGTTGTGCTTGGACGACACAACGGATCCATCCAGCGTCGAGGGGTTCTTGCGTGTCGCAGGAGAACACCGCTTCTCTGTCTCAATGTTCAGCGCTGGTCCTGTCCACTTGCACTACGAGTCGGCTCTCAAATGGATGAATTTTCTTCCCTGTTTGACGCTCACGCTCCCGTCCGTGGTGTAGTGGGATACCTTGCTCCTGTTTACCAACCACCCTCCTGTGCTACAGGGCGTGCTCAACCTGTTGATGGCGCTCCCAACCTTCGCTGTTTCCGCATTGTCCCTTACCCTCTACAATTATCTCGCACCGCGCGGAAGCTACGCTCCCCTAGTGCTGTCGTTGTGGCACCCAACTATGTCAAGTCTAGAGTTACGCGGTGTTCCCGTGCTCTGGCCCTCTACCCTCCTCGGCACAGGACTGGTCAAACTTTGCTTGATCGACCTCCCTCGATCACAGTGGCCGGCCTATGCAGATTTTGTGCACTGCATTGCACATTCACCTCGTTTATTGGAATTGTCCCTCCGGGCGGTGTCTTGCACGAACATCCCCTCGTCTGTTCACACACCCCTTTTTTTGCGCAGCGTGACCAAGCTGAGCATATCCAGTGGATACGAGGACGACAGTGTATCTGCACTTGTTTTTGCGGTTGTGCGGACTATGTGTTTTCCTTCCGTTGCCGACCTCGACCTGGAACTCAATAGTACCTCTGCCGTCTACACCTTCTCTCGGTACCCTCATTTCCATCATGTCCGGTCCATTTCGCTTGCAACCGACTCTGACAGCCTGTACACTTTGTCCGCTCTGTTTGCGGGTTTCACATCCGCCACGCGACTCGATCTCCTGCGATCTACTGCATCCACCTTCGCGGCGCTTGGAACCCGATCCTGCCGGTCGAGGACGCCTGTACTTCCATCTCTTGCAGAGCTCGTAATGGTGGACGAGCCATGGGATGTTTTACACCTTGCACTGAGACGTAGACGGTCGTTGTGTCCTGTGTACAAACTTACATTGTCTGTCGTGTTCGAGGTATATTTTGGACTTCCAGATGATCACGATACTTCGAGCTCCGTTGTGGTTTCAAATCTCGTGTATAGTGTTTGTACACGGGCCTCGGACTTATTGTTGTAGCCTTATTACTTTCACCATACGTTACTAGACAGGATTGTGCACTTATCATAATTCTATACGAAACGCGGAATATGGGAGTTCATCGAGATCAGCGATCTGGTTGTGGGTGCGCGCTCTTTTCGTAAACTCGGCCAATCGGCTTCAAGTTAATATCCGCTTATGGAGACATATACGTGCCCGGTGCTATTCTCATCGTTATAATGGCAGGACTTTCAGATTTCATGTTGCCCCTCGTAAAATGCCCGTCTTTTTCTCTTGTGATCTTCCTTCCTGTTCGTATTTTATTTTCTTTGTCTTTTGACTTCTTTATAATCTTTTTACATTGTGCTTTCGAGCTGCTATGATTACATGCTGACATGCCATTTTAGTTTTTCCGTCGGCCCGTCTATCCTGTTGCGTGCCCTACGAACTGCTCAGCCGGATATTGCTGCTTGCATGCTCCAGGTACTCGCCATTTTCCCGGTGTTATATCACCGTTCGGACTGGACTTGCACTTGTATGCAAGTCCTGGTTTAATGTCGTTCATTCCGAGCCTGGGCTGTGGGCTGTCTTGCTTGTGGACGACCTCGCGTCCTCCGGCGCCATCCACACCTATCTCGATGTTGTTCAAAACAGGCAGTTCACAGTTGTGATTGTCCTTGGAGGTTCTTATTGGACCGACACCGCTTTCCAGATATGCTGGATTAGGATGCTGCCTGTTTTGAACGCCGCATTCTGCTCGACTTCTCAGTGGAGGTGTATTCGACTGTACTCTAATCACCTTCCGGCAGTTCAAGCCATGCTTGATATGCTGGTTGGCAGGCCCCTCACATCCCTAGTCGGCCTCTCGCTCACTAGGTACACCTTTCTTGTGCCTCATACCGCAACCTCCCTTTCCCTCACGCTGCCATCCCTTCCGCCTGCCATTGCGAATCTGGAGCTGCACTCTGTCACGGTTCCATTTTCGTCCCTCCCTTTGGCTGCATCGCTCGTCGAGCTCGATTTGACTGAGGTACCTCCTGCGTCCTGGCCTACCTTTAGCGAGTTCGAGGCTCGTGTATCAGGATCGCCCAAACTGGCCCGTCTGGTTCTGTACGCCACCGGGTGTACCGACCTGCCCTCTGTTTCGTCGCGGCCTCTTGAACTCCCCTCCGTGGTTTACCTCCGAGTTGGATCAGGTCATATCAGACAAGGTGTTCCAGACAGCCTTGTGAGGCTGTTGCGTCGACTACACCTGCTGGGTCTCCGCTCCCTCGACCTGGCCTACACTAATGCCATTCGCATATTTGCGAAACACAGTCTCTTCTCTTCGGTCACCTCACTCCGATTGAACTCAGACTCACAAGACGTGTCTGCCATCGCGTCTTTGTATGTGATGTGCCCGTCTGTGAAGTCCTTGGACTTGCGGGAGTCCGAGTCGGCTGCCGTGCAGGCCATCGGGTCGGTTTCGTGTCGTCCTGATGCTCATGTTACCACACCTGTCCGAGCTTTTCGTTGTCAATCAGGAATGGGATGTGCTCCTCGCCGTGCTTGGACGCAGAAGTGTGGAGTCTGTTTCGGGAATCTCCCTTTTCATTCTGCCAGAAGATCGTGCTTTTCGTCGAACCGGGTCTTACAACTTGCTGGAGGATATGGTAGCGTTGGTTTCTCATATTTCACGGCCCCCCCGCTCACCCGCGTCGTTACCATTGGTTGGATTTTGCGTAGCCACACATTATAATTATCATATAATTGATGCTTGTGGATGTGACCTGCTTGGCCTTGCTTTTGCGATCGGGCCGTTAGCGAGCAGCATGGTTCTAAAGTTTGAGATCTCGCCGCCGCATCATTTACGAGGATCCTATATATGATGTCGTTGCGCGCTGCTATATCCTTGCCTGTGTCTTTACTCTTGCCATGGCCTTTTTTGCTTTTGACCCGTTTCGCAGCGTGCATGAAGATTGGTTCAATTTATCCGCGTCGTTGTTACCTTGCGCTCATTATTTGCAGTTCGACTGGCATACTTTCCATGGACCATACCGTCAAATTGGCACCGGAAACATTTGTCGCTATATTTGAAATGCTCCTGGGGAAATATTGGGACAGTCCGATGCGCTACACTATTGCGAGATGTCTCCTCTCGCTCATTTGCCGCAGATGGTCTGCTATCATTGCCAATCATTCCTTATTCTGGCGGTCTATAGCCGTTTCAGTCAACACTATTCCCGACCTCCCTTCAACCGCCATCACCTACTCCGGTTCGACCGCGCTGCAGATGTGCATGCGTCTGTCTGGTTATGGGCCGCGGTCTGTTACCTCGATCTTGGAGAGTGTTGCACCGTCCTTTGGACACTGCACCACCCTTTGCGTGCACATTAAAGACGTTCAGTCATTGCACCTTGTTGCCAACACGCTTGCAAACATTCGCCTCGACTGTATTGAGGAGTTGCATCTAGACGCTGATACTCTGGAGTGCATGGTCCGGTCCCCGCAAATGCTCGACGTAGACTGTGCTCTACACGGTTTGCGAGAGCTATGTCTGCGTCGGGTTTGGTTTCAGTGGGACCATGTTAGCTCTTTCTCCTCGTTGTCGGTGCTCGTATTGGCAGGGTTGTCTCCTCAGTTCCAACCGGCTTGGTTTTTTTGGACGACTCTTCAGCAGGTGGCTCCTTTGCAGAAGATGCGTCTATCGGGCATTGGGTGCACAGACATTTGCCCTGATACTTGTCCGCTTGTTTTTCCGCTGGTCACCCATTTCGACATCAGACCTGATTCTGACCCCGAAGATTCATACACCTTCAACCTTGCTTCGTCTATTGCCCTCCCGGCCCTCTCCCACCTTTCGTTCGAGTCCGACAATTCGTCTGGACTTCAAGCTTTGAGCTTTCTTCCCGAATCTGCGGTCATGGTCGTTCATATTTGTCTCGACCTCGAATTCGCCGACATCGACTTCCTACACTCCTTCCTCCTTCGCCTCCCCAACATTGTCGACATGGAGCTTAGAGCGTCGCAGGTCAACTTGTTGGAGGCTTTTTATGGCACTCCAGACTTTGTTGTGTGTCCTCTGCTGCAGCGTTTAGCAGTCGAGGACGTATTCGTCGATGATGTTCGCACTTTCTTGAAAAAGAGGCCGGATCCAGCCAAAGAACATCTTGAACATATTGTTTTTCGTCGCAGCCTTTACGTGGACGAAGAACCAGAGGGTGAATGGGGGTGGACGAATCTCTATTCCGAAGGTATAGAGGAAATTTATTGGGATGAGCCGTATGAGCCCGCCCTCTGGATTAGTGGAGGCCATGTGTGTTCTGTAACGAAGGTATGACTACGGTCGACCGGTACAAGTTCCCTCGTAGGATACAATATGTTGTATGTCGCCGAAGTCTATGCGCCTGTTTATGGTTTTGTGAGGTATAGGGACTCTGATTTCTGATACGTAGGATGGCGCTGGCCGAATCAATCGGATCGTCATACATCAAAATCGCGAAAGACGTGGCCAATGATGTTAAGCATGATAGCGCTTGCCGATATAAACGGATCGTTGTACATCAACATCGCGAAAGACGTGGCCATTGATCAATCAATGTTAAGCGTGCTTGTTCCGATCTAGCAGTTCTGCTTGTTTGACCTTAGCCGGGCATCTTATTCTCCTACTGTGTTACCATAGAGGTGTCTAGGGCGCTTTATATCTTCTTCAGAACGGTCTCTGATTGTTCCTACTCCTAGCATTGTTTATTGTGTCTGGCGACGTCTCTTTGTATTTGATGGGCCCCGCATCCTGTTCCTCATCGATTATCTGATTGTATTATTGATTTCACGCGGTGAAATGCTGACTATGGGGCTGGCGGTGAAATAACCACAAAATAAACCTTGTAAACGAATACACGGTTCAATAATGCGACTACAACAACTCAAACACTACAGTCCTCGTGCAAGTTCGGGGTTCCAATCCAGTATAGATTGTGGCAATTTGAACTTTAGTTCTCTTTTAAGAAGCAAGACTTTACAGGTCTACAAGTCGTATAGATAAAACTTGCTCGAATCCGTTCTAGGCGCAATCACGATAGACAGATGAGATTTTATGTTCAACTGTTTTGTATGATGTGGGTCTAGGTTTGGAGATAGTACTCCGATGCGTAATGCAAGTGATTCTTATGAATCCCGTTTCCAAATAGTATCCGCGTGCTAATCCTTGCGAGATTACAACCAAATTGTCAAGTCCGATCCGTTTCCTTATATTCCACGCGTCCGTTCCGTTTATCCAATATGTCCACGCGTCGTTTATAAAGATCCAAATCCAACACAGATAATATTCAAACAGGGAAAACAAACGAAACTTGGTATAGCTTCTGGGTGTCTCCGAATGGATGACTACTCTACCGGTTAAGCGTGAAGTCTAATAACTTCGCATCCAACAGGTGGGGTGAGATTCACTGCTGTTCCTCCCATAACCATCCACTTAAATATGTTACAGGATTCTAAATATAAACGAGACTGATACAAACGAGCAATAGGGTTCAGGGTATATGATTAGTGGTATGGCAGCTAGCCGATGAACTCCTGTCAGATATCAAATGATTAGTAAAATTGAGAGAGATTTATAAGAAACATCAACGAGCCGAGCTTAGCGATGAGTCAAGATCTACATTGCTTAGAACGATCGTGATGGGATATTGTTGATATGTCAACTTTTTAGCCGACCTCCTCATCAGCAATCCGCTACCCTCCTTGGTAACTGCACACTCAAATGGTTCCGCCTTGAACCGCTTAAGTGATTTGTCTGAAATTCGTGATAGCCGCTTCCTAGTACCCGAGTACAGTTTCTTAGTCAATTTGGTAGATCGACCAAGTCCAGTCCTCTCTTGGCAGTTCTGGAGACGTCAGATGATGCCCAACAATGATCCCTCTGGTTCAGAAGGATGCTCCCTCGTAATATGCCCTTAGTCAGGGATGTGCAGTAGCCCCAATCCGTTTCCAGGATGGTAAGACACTTTCCGCAATTGCTCCATTAGCGGCTTCCCACTTCAACCCTTTACCAGGATTGTTGTCCAGCGCCCTTCTAATGGTTCGAGACACATTATGTCCCTTTTAGCTAACTGCTCAGGCCAGCATTAGCCCTTGTGAGATGAGGTCGTAATGTAGTGAAGTACATTATAGTATGTTGCAACTCGAGCAGATTTGAATAAATGCCCGGGTGCCCTAATACCAGGTCTGTCAGTGGCCCCAAGCTGTCGGCGATTCTTAAGGGGCTTCTGGTTGTTGTCTCTACCATAGGCGATACATCTGTTCTGCATCGTGTTGTGGTTTCATATATATATTTTATGTGAGAAACATTGCCACTTGGGCCTATTCCGTATTCCAGACGCCCCCTCTTTATGACGCTGTCTTCTTTCGTCTTCTGGATCTGCTGCCTTGCACCAGCTACACTTACCCCATATACACTCCGCACCCTCTGCTTCGGACTATTCTTTATCCTTCCCCCAAATGGTTCCGCTAGATGGCGTTGTTCCTGACGGTGCTTGTATCCGTATTCATTTACTGCAGGAGGTAGTCGTGTAGATATTGTGCCCAGACGTTTCAGTGCTTCTGTATACATATGCCGCCTTGGTTTGTTGCTACGTTTTTGTCGTATGTTTCTTCATACTGCGCTGCATCATACTTGTGAAAAAATTTAACCGATTGACCGATAGTATGATAGAGCGCCCTCTTTTGTTGCCGGCGAAGTTACACTATCGGCGAATGTCCTGCATTCGGTCGTCACGACCTCGTGTTGATGGCGCTGTTTCCTTACATGTACGGTCTTTGGATTGTTGCTTATCCCTGACTGGCCGCCATGCCCGACGTCGTTGCAAATAGGATAGGATAGTATAGTTGCCGGCGCAATGTCCCAAGTCGGAACCGCGGTTAGAGGTTCAGCTGGTCGATCTGGCTATGGTTCGTTTCCCAAACTATTATGACGTCTGATCTATCAGTCTTATCCATCATTCGACTTACGTTGTTGATTATATTATCCGCATCCATCCCGATTCAGCCGTTTGCCCCTTATGTTTACTGCTCGCCCTCGGTGTGTAGACGTTGTAACGGTCGCTGCCTGTGCAATTTTTATTTATTTGCATTGAATGGCATGTAAGTATTCGGTGTACTATTTGTCGACAGATCTTGTTTTTACAATACGCATCGTTTAGTTCAAATACGCCTGGAAAGTGTTCGCGCGATACCAAGGATGGAAGAACTGCTACGGAAGATAATGACCATCCACGTTGGCTTGTTACATCGTCCTCTCGGATCCTCTGATGTCGTGTGTAAACCAATGAGGAGGCATCGGGAAACCATTTGACTTCTCTCTGCGTCGGACCCACTCTGTGACGACGTTGAACACCTTGAGTGCGCCCTGCGCATCTAAAATCGCATCTTAGGGTCCAATCAGAGTTGCGTTTACATACGTGTTTCAAGTTGAGCGCACTCACACATTTTTTGCGCCTCCGTTAGCTCGGTCTGTACTTTCCAGCCGCTGCGTTGCTGGGGTCTTGTCCATGTTCGCATGGAGCGTGTCCCTTACACATTGTACAAGCGAGAGGGGACCTTTACCGCCGGCGTACATGTGGGTGTTCGCGTAGCGCGTCATCACGCCAACACATTGGAAGTTGAGAAGCGGGTTCGCAAAAAGCTGACCGAAGCACTTCGTGTCGTTGGCGAAATCGACGCCCACCTTCACGATGAACGCTGATTCTAAAATGCGCGCCAATTCCCTTGGTACAGCTGTCTCTGGTAGGTAAGCCACAATATACTGTGTGCGTGCGTATCACTTGCCTCTCATTCTGCTTATATGTATCACGAAAACGTGTCCTTTGATCACGATACGAGGGGGTCATGAGCCCCGGTGTCGTGGGCGTGCTTTCAAATTCGGCGTCGAGCCCGACGGGACCCTTCTTGACAGGTTCCAGTAAGACGTCGCAAGTAGCCTCGTCGTAGATGTAATCCTGTAAAGCGATTGTCATTTTCAGTGTCAATACCCTGGGTGGTGGCTGGCGTTTGGCTTACGGGGAGCTCCTCATCTTTTCCGGGAAATTTTATATCGCTTTTTCTGCTTGCGCAGCAAGTGCAGAGCGCCTTGATCACGGCGCGCACCGCACGCCCAACTTGTTGGAATCCGTACATTGGTTTGGGAGCGTCAAGTTATCGAGGGAGAGCGTAGGTGTTAGGATGCGTCTGCTATCGATTTTAGCCGAGTTGCACCTTATATCTAGAGCCCGTGTTGCCTCTTGTTTTGGTCCATAAATGGACGTGCTTCTAAAGATCGCAGTTTTAAAGTGAACTCTAACTGCAGCTTCTTTCCATTTGAAATTCCTCACCAGTATGATTATTTTTGTTCCTTCCCCACTGCGCTGTTACTACTGTTTCGAGAGACCATATCATGTTGCTACGTCACCTATACGTGCACTGTATAGACATCGCCAACGCGGGATGCAATCGTAGCACAGTATGCAAACTACGAATAATTTGATTCTTGAAGTGCTTGTATTCGGTTCTGTGATGCGAATCGCGTCGCTATTCCCGTGATTTTGGACAGCCAGATCATAGCGTGTATATGGTGGAGAATGCACGTTGTATGGCGCCTCACGGTTATTGTAATTGGCGTTGTTTTGCTTATTTGATTACACGTTTCAAATCACGTTATCGTTCATAAACACGTGAGATTAAACTGAATGCGGTTCGAGCCGTCGACGCGTCCGACACTCTGCCGTCCATCTATGACCTGTCTATACTACTCTGTTCTAGCCCTCTCCCCCGTACCAGATGAACTACCGTTATTTTTCGACCGAACGTCCCTCTTCCTCTTCTTGAATGGTATGCTTAAGGCTCCAATCATTTAGTTTTCGTGTAGTGATCAAGGCAAATTAAATGGAAATGGTTTAAAAACAGTTTAAAACAGTTTAAAACAGTTTACAAACGGTAATTTCCGGGTACACCTGAGGGGGTGAACTATCAGATGCCGGTCATGTGTGGTATCCTTTATATTGTCCCTTGGAGTTTCACACTTCTACAGCAAACACAAGGGGATCATATTGACTTGTAAATTTAGCAATTTAACTCATACAGTACTCACACTGGATAGAAACAGTCCGGCAACGGGTGTACAGTTCAAGCCTCGAAGTTCATTGACAAGCACCAAAAAAACTAGCTCGTTATATATTACACAAACTGGGAACATTTACTCTGGTCAGTTGATTTTTTACAGGCATTCCAGCAACATTCACGTCCAAGAGCAGACAATCGCGCGCCGCGGCGGTGGGTAATTGCACATCAAACTGATGACGTTGAACCATCAATTACCATAACCGGAATGTGCTCCGCTGTTGAGCGCGACAGTAGTGGATATATCAATGGTTTTCCTTCAAGGGGGTTAAAATACACCTCAGGAAATATCTTGACACCTAAGATGCACTCAGATCTTCGTCTGTCCAACCCCTCGAGGTGGTTCAACTTCGGTAACCGTTTACCCGTTTTAAAAACGGTTTCCAAACCGTTTGATCCCTGGGCCAAATTAAATGGAAACGAAAACGGTTAAAACCGTGTATAAACATTTATAAATGGAAATGGTTGGAGCCTTAGGTATGCTACATCTCAACTTGTTTCCTGTCGCTCTCGGTATCGTGTTCGCCTTGATTTGTGCCTCCTCGGCATCCTTAACGAACCATCCAGTCATTGCACATCTATCGGTTGGACTGCGTACCTTGGAAAACTTGGATTCGATGAGCGTCATAGCTCTTAGATTGATATGCAATCGGATCCTCTTCCGCTCGTTCTGGAATGCGTACAGCGCGGCTTCTATGCTGACTATGTCGCCAACGCAGAAGTTACCGGGAAACACGTCTTCGTACAAGACCGTGCTGGACGTGTAGCATTTCAATATCCAACATCCAGACGCTTCTCTGAAAGCACTCACCCCGAATCGTTATCTTTCGCTTGCTTGAAGTACGCCACTGTGTTGTCGTGACTGTGAACATGCTGGTCGGTCGACACTTTCTCGAAGTATCCAAACGGATCGACTCCTATACTGAACAGTAGTTTGCTGGCATCTGGATCGTCTGACCGGTTCGTGTAGAACTTGTTGGACGCTGCGATTTGAGTGGCCCCAGCGTGGTCCTGCGTTACGAAAGAATTGTCAGACAGTGGAAGTAGTGCTGATACATGGCTTCTATGGTGCTGAGATTCGACACGGCCTCTTCGAAGAGTACACTGCCGAGTCTGCTCAGCGCGACCTGCTGGCTAAGATAATGAACCTTTTGTGACGCGGTACTAGATGAAGGTCAGCGTGTAATATTGACACTGGGTAGTAGCTTGCCGTCTGATGTCGCCAGGTATCAAATTGCATTAAACCAGTATGCCTTGGACGCGGAAAGTGAACTCTGCGTCTCCTGTGCTGACGCGCCATATTGTGCGTCTCCCGCCGGTCATGGTAACGTTCAGATTATTGTCCTGACATATTGTGAGCGTCAATATGGCAATTCGTGTTCGCGCATACACTAACATTTAACGCCAACAGATGCTGAATCGATTCGTCCCCGTTTTCGTCCATGTCTTCCTTGTTCGCCTTCAACGTGGATTCCAGGCTCTTAACTTAACGCGGGTGAGCCGTGCAATTACGAGTTGGCACAACTAACCTGCGGCCTCTTTGTCGTATGCTGTGTTCATGGTGTAGGATAACCGCATTCTGACTTTGCATTGCTCTGTCGTGTTTACTTATGCCAGGCGTGTCTTTTGGATCACTAATTCAAGCGAACTGGTTCGCAACCCTCCGTTGTTTCGGCTCGCGTTACCTGTAGATCATTACGGGTTAGGTATAGGCCAAATCTTAAATCGCCATCACCCGTCGCTTCTTGTGCTCTCACATCAGCAGCATGCGTCCATTGTGATTTACCTTTTGATCTGGCACATTGCTTCAGATGGTATCGGGCAAGCGTGCTGCCGGTGGAGTTACTGTTTAGGTTATAAATCCGGTAGCATTTATTCAAAAGACGCACTCTATTGTAGGTTCTCGGTAGTGGACCTCTTTGCTTGTCCTACATCTGAGGCGCCTCTCTCGTCCGGTACCGTGTTCTCTTCCATTTCCTCTATGGCAAAGAGGTTAGCGAATAATATTGGTCCTCAGCCTTCTGCTGACCGCACTCAGAAAAAAAAAACTTCTAATCCCTACGTCGACCTCGAAGCAGTTGAAGAGTATGTATCACCTTTCTTTTTTGTTTTTTTTTGTTTTTCGATTTACCTTTCTGACCATTCCGTCTGGCAGCAATCAGGAAGACCATGACGGGACGTTAAGCGAGCTGTAATATTTCTGGTTATCGAAACCGCATATCGCTGACTTCCTCCGCAGATCAGAGGACCCCAACGATGGTACGGTTGATTCCATGGAAGAGTGCGCCATTTCTTTAATTTGATTTTAATTTACTGTTTTTCTTCACCTGCTTCTTCTCCTTACCTGTTATCGTTTTCTAGCTTCATCGCCGCAGACGACGAAGAAGTGACTCAGCAGCCCGTCGACACAGAATCCTTTGTGGTCCTACCATCCAAGGCTTCTCAAGATGATATCCGTGGTACCGCGTCCGAGTTAGTGGTTGGGGTTTGTCCTACCCCTCGAATCCTCTCTGATGGCACGCTATATCAGATCAAGCAGTCCTTCTCTTCGTGTCCGCAAGCGTGTTAGGAGGTCGAAGGACCGGGTCGCTACATCTGACAAGGAGTACATTTTCCGCTTGGTCGGCTCCTTGCTTACTTATCAGCCACTAGGGATGCTTCTTCCCTCACCCCCGGTGACAAGTGGATCGTTTTTATTGTGTTGTCTCTCACTGCGTTCCCACCCTATGTAGACGCACCCACGTCTACGTTGATTGGCATGTGCCGACATGCGGCGATCTTCGGCTACCTACGTCTACGCCGTGTAGATCACGGCCCTTCGGCGCCGTTGATTGATGTTCGGCTACGTTCGGCTACGTCGGGTACTTAGTACCCCGGGTAGATGCGGTGCATCTACCCCTCGGCTAGATGGGTCTACCTGCGTCTACGCTGTAGACGCACGTAGACCCACTTCGCTCAACTTCAAGATGCAGCCACCTTTCTGTAATACCTTACATATGTCTATGGCATCAGCAATACCCGGGTCGGCTACGTACCTCTACGTAGACCTACGTATTCCCATAGGTCCTGTATTCCCTGTATGAAGGTCCCCCTTTACGTATTCACACGTATTTCGGCCCGGTCTACGTATTCACACGTATTTCGGCCTGGTCTACGTATTCTCACGTATTTGGCAGCCTGTCTACGTATTTCGCTGTATTTCACCGTATTTCGCTGTATTCCACCGTATTTCGCCGTATTTCACCATATTCCACCTATTTCGCCGTATTCCACCGTATTTCACTGCAGTTGAAGGTAACCTCATGCCAATTGCAGAATAGCATTCAAAATGAACCAAATTACTGAACACGCTGAAAAAGATGGAAAACAAATTGTATTAGGAATCTACAACGTAGTGCTACCAGTGAGTAATGAGGGGACTGAGTCTGACCTGAAAGCGGCCACATAAGGAGCGGGGGGCACCGCTCAAACATGGGCAGCAACTCCGGCCTATAGCTCGAGTGAGTGAGATTCTTCTCCCATAATCTGAACCTTACAGCTGCGGGAGTGGGCGTGGCGCCTCACCAATCAGTACTAGGCACCTCCTCGATAATCTGCGGCGTACAGCGGCCATAGGAGCACTTCAGTCAATGACCCGCCGTCAACTAGATCGGAAATCGGCACGGCACAGGCCTCGTTGCTGCCAATGATCCAGGAAGTGTTGGCCGCGTTGACCTCTTCACGGGTATCGTGGATCTCCCAGCTGCGCCAGGATTTAGTCATGTGGGGTTGCAAGTTGAAATCACGTACCTCTTGTTGTCGCTGTCTACATTCTCGGCTCTCGCCTGCACAACAGGGTTACAAAGAATCTTCCAGGATGTGTTGTCGCCGTCAACCTGAACACAATCGTGATAAGCGTTAGCAGACAAACACAATGTGAGATTTTGCATACCAAATCAGGAGACACTGCACGGGCGGGCAACTGTAGTCGGCACACTGCCCCCAATCTTCCACGGGGTGTTGTTGCCGTCGACCTAAAAAAGTAGACATGATTAGGGCACCTTAATCAGTGCTGGAATTGCGCGTACCAAATCGGTAGACACTGCGCAGGCGACCGGAGTTGGCACACTGCACCCAATCTTTAACGAGGTGTTGTCGCTGTTGACCTGTACAAAAAATAGACACAATTAGGGCACCTTGACCCAGTGCTGGAATTGTGCGTACCAAATTGGGAGACACTGCGCACGCAACCGGAGTCGGCGCAGTCCGGCTGCCGATGTGCCAGGATGTGTTGTTGCTGTCGACCTGCGAACGGTAAAAGTAAGCATTGGTGCACCAGCCCTGGAATCACACGTACCAGGTCAGGGGATCAGTGCAGTCTGGCTCCCGATATGCCAGGAGGTGTTGTCGCTGTCAACCTGCAGAACGACATCAGTTCATGGGGTATGCAATTGGGAGTTCGACCTACCAAGTCGGGGGTCGGCGCAACACACTTCCTCACCGTTAGTCTGGAATGCGGACAGAGCATGGGTATACTTACCTTGTTGTTACCAATAGTCTAATTGCTGTTGTTCTCATTGAATGCACGGGCCTGATAAAGCATGAGCAGAAGTGACAAGTAGAGTCGGCAGCGAAACTTACAATTGGAGTGAGATGCGCCTCGTTGATCTTCTTCCAGCGAGTTTTGGCCTCGTCCACCTGGGTTAACTTGAGTCAGAGAAACAAGGTGTGGTGTTATTGTATGATCTCACAGCACGGCGCAGGGGCTTCGTTCTTGTCAGTATAAAATGTGTACAAATGGCTGGCATGCTCACATCCTTGCCAATGGTCCAGCTGCTGTTGGCCTCGTCGAGCTGGGGTGAAAATCAGATCAGAGAAATGAAGCGAAGCGAGGCGATGTTGTGTGATCTCACTTCGGGTGCACAGGCCTATCATTTTTCCTCAGCATTGAATACAGGGAATGACTATTGGGACTTACCACGGGAGTGGCATGGGCGACGTGGATCTCCCAACTGTGCCAGGGTATTGGTAATTGTCAGGAAGATTTAGTAAAATAGCCACCTGTTGTTGGCTTCGTCGAGTGTGTCGGGAGTTTGCACAGCACGGCGGGCCTTTTCCAGCGTCAGTATCAAATACGAACAAGAGTGGTGACACACTTACATTGGCAATAGTCCACTTGCTGTTTCCCTCGTCGCCGCACGAGCCCAATAGAGTGTGTGCAGAAGATACATGTAGGGTTGGGCGACTATGTGCAGGATGGTGGAGGTGATGGGCGGCTGGAGTGGGGTGAAGAGATATTTGCGCCATTGTACAAGTGCGAGCTGAAGTGGAGGTGGAGATGGTGGTGGTAGATGTGAGAGGAAAGACGAAAGATGAACCATGGTGTGTTTCATCACATGCATGCCACTGCCTTCGGCACGGCACTTCATGCCACTTGCGCCAAGGAGGATGCTGACCAAACATTTGGATTCCGTGTACCGCCACTTCGGAATTCCCCGCCTCTCCCTCATCCTACTCATACGACACGGACTCCACCACCGCCTGCGACGTCGCCTCGCGTGCAGCAGCCTCTGGCATACAATGGCCGGGTGCACGCACAAGCACGAGATGGAGACCTGGGCACCCTTCGTCTGGTCTGCGTCTTTCTTTCGTTGTTTCGAGTTGTTTCTTCCTCTCCTTCTCCCGCTTTGTTTTTGTTCTTCCCCTCGACCTATTGCTCGACAGCAAGGTCGGGAAGGTGCTCGAGTACATGGCGGGGCTGGACTCTTCCTCCTCCTCTTCCTCGAGTCGCGGTAACTCGAGCCCGAAGACAAAGAATACTGCGCTCACCTCAAACTACTTCTCACGCGTCCGCCGCCTCGCGCTGAACCCGATCCTGAACAGCGCCGGCAGCACGCAGAACTTTGCAAGGGGGCTGTGCACGGTGGAAGGCACGTTGGAATGTTGGCGGTGTAGTGGCACGAAGCACGAAGGTGAGTTGTTTTATCGATTTTTCAATCTTTCCTTTTTCGTTTTTGGGAGACTGCTACTTGGCTACACTGTGCGCGCTTCGAGAGAAGACGAGTCGCGGATCTGGCGGGGGTTGTGCACTTCTGATGCGATGCATGCACAGTATGCGCTACTGCTGCGAGCCGACTGGGCATCCTTCGTCTGGTCTGTTATGCGTGCGCCCTGCGAGACGAGACGAGACGAGGCGAGCAGCACTTACGCTTCCGATGCGATGTGATGTGCTGCGCTAAGGCTTAAAGGCGAGGTGTCGATCGGCGCGCTGCGCGCAGCTGATTCAGCTTTGGTTTTGGCCGCCAACTGGCTGGGCTGGCCGGTTGGTGTTTTATTCCTCACTTCCTTTCGAGTTGTTCCCGGCGCACCTCCTGCTGTTACTTGCTGGCCGAGCTGCGCGTATTTCGAGGCAAGATGGGTGAATCTCGAGGAGTGTACCTGCAAGACGAGACGCATCGCGTTTCCGGCGGGGGTTGCGCCCTTGCGATCCGACTGCGATGTGATGTGATGCGATGTGTGCGCCGCACCCCACAGCACCGCACCCGCTGCGAGACGAGACAAGCAGGACTCGGGACTGCGCTATAGCGAGGCCGGATGGGCCGCATACGTTTGTTCGTCTTCGTCTTCGTCTGGTATGCGCCCGCGGCACTGGCTCAGTCTCGCGTCTTCCTTCTTTCAAGTTGTTTCCCAGCGCACTTGCTGCTTGCTTTCTTCGCGGCGTTGAGCTGTGCAGTGGGAGAGTTTTCCCGGGCAGCGCACTTACCTTGTGATGTGATGCGACTCCCCTCGGCGACACCAACCTGCTGCGAGTCGACTGGGCTCCTTCCCTGTCCGTTCGTTTTCGTCTCCGACGCTTTGGTATGCGCCAGGGGCGCAGTCTCGCGTCTTGCTTTCCTTATTTGTTTCTTTGGAGTTGTTTCTCCTCGTCCCCCGCTGTCGTTGTTTCCCTCCACCTCTGGCTACGCCAATGTACTAATGTACTCCCGCAGTACACACAAGCCACATCGACCCCGCGGCGTCTAGGACCCCGCGCGCCTCACCCGCCTGCGGTGGGTCTGACTACACATCATCATGGAGGCCGCCCCTCCCCCTTCCCTCAACTCTCACGCTACCCCGGCGGCACACCACGCCCACAGGGTATCACTCCACCCTCGCCCCCGTCTCCGTCAGCGCCCCAACAAATTCGCTAATGCCGTCCTACTTCCCGGCCTACCTCACGCGTTTTGCGCGCGAGCAACCCACGCGTGGAGCAGGTCGGGATCGTGCTGTACCTGCCTGAGGGGCGGGGACTCGCCCGAACGAGAGCTCGGTGGAGAAGGGGAGAATGAAGGGGGAGAAGACACAGACCCCCTCCTCCCCGCGCTCGACGCGGTGCTCGCGTCCTTCCCCGCGCTCTGCGCGGTGCACGTCCGTGTCGTGCCGGGTTCTTGAGGAAGGGGCTGGGAAGGACTGCGGCGCGCTTTGCGCATTCGGCTCGAACTTGGAGTTGCCAGGTGCTCAACGCAGGGGTGGAACGCTGCAAGGAGGGA
Organism: Mycena olivaceomarginata; assembly: GCA_029378375.1. NCBI lineage: Eukaryota > Fungi > Basidiomycota > Agaricomycetes > Agaricales > Mycenaceae > Mycena > Mycena olivaceomarginata. The sequence goes on along the minus strand of JARKIC010000062.1, from coordinate 464,858 downwards.
CGCGGACGCAGTGGAAGCAGACACAGAGGCTGGGGCCAAGCACCAAGACCCGTGGCGCGCGGAGCTGCATGCGCGCAACCTGGACGAGCTGCACGAGGAGTGGGAGCAGGGATCGGGGATGGGTGGGGGTTGAGTGTTGAGCAGGGGTATCGGGCGCGGAGGGCGGCGATGATGCCGCTGTTTCTGGGGATGGATGTATGGCCGCGGAGAGGGCATTAGGCGCACGCACGTGCCATACTCCTTTATCAGCGCATCCCTGCCGAAGGCTGAAGCTTCATTCCATCGCTGTGAGTGTGTTAGTTGGGTCTTCCCTTTGAGGATTAAAGGCACTTCTCTTCACCGTCTGCTCTGCGCCATACTCATCCCTTCTCAGTGATTTGTGGCTGCCGTAACTCAGTCTAATCCTTTCACCATCTAACAACTGGAAAAAGTGAGCGCGTTGGTGTTTTCTCTTTGACAATCCGTTTATTCTGGCCGAAGATGTGTTATCTTGCTGCCTACCTTCTCCTCCAAATCGGTATCGGTGGAAACACCTCTTCCTCTGCTGCAGACATCAAGAAACTCATTGGCACCGTCGGCATTGAGACCGATGATGAGCGTCTCGACAAGCTCATCTCTGAGCTCAAAGGAAAATCCATCGATGAGGTAGGCTCCCAGCCACTGCCGTCTTGTTATGCGACTCATCTATGGTCTCCAGCTGATCGCCCAGGGATCTAGCAAACTTGCCTTGGTAAGTTCACGGAACCGGAGTTTCGACTCAGGTGTATTAATTTTCGTAACAGGTTCCCTCTGGAGGAGGTGGAGGCGCCGCCCCCACTGCCAGTGGTCCCGCCCCTGTATGCAAAGAGTACGGGGAGTGTGAGGGCACGCACCTGATCTCATACCTCATACACACCCTGCACCGGAGGCTCTCGCCTGCGCGGATTCCCCACCTTGCAAGCTCGGAGCCCGTGCCACAGCTGTCTCACGACAGCTTGTCCCTGTCCATCGTTGGAGCTTGCCCTTCGACACTGGGCTGCCCTCGTACGTCTCGTACGGACCCTCTTTCTCTGCAAGCTCGGTGCTCGCCTTGAGCGCACCATGGTATATTGTCTTGAAGATCCGCTGATTGAGCTCCTTGGGGGCAGGCGACTCGAACGGCATGTGGAGCGCACGAGGAACACGTCCGCAAGGCCCTGCACGCCCACCCCGATCGGCCGGTGCTGCATGTTCAACCGCTGCGTCTCAGGGATGGAGTAGTAGTTGATGTTGATGATGGTCTTCAAGTCTCACCCCCCGCATGATTGCATGCCTCCCACCGCACCATCGCCTCTGTGGGCCTATCTGCCCTGTCGAACTCCTTGTGACTCAACACACACGGTGCAGCAGCACGGGGAAGCGCTTGCGTGTGCACAGCACGGCGAGCGTGTGGTCGTTCGCGCTCGTGACAAGGAACATAGGGACCGGGTCGCCCTGCGTGTGCGCCGCGGCAAAGCCGACACCGAACGCGTACACGAGGCCGTGCAGGCTGACATTCGTGAGGCGCTCATACGCAAGAGGTGGCTCGACGTCCTCGTCATTTGTGTGAACGAGCCGCCAGTCGGCATTGAAGGCGACGGTGGCGGAGATGGAGTAGAGGTCGAGGAAGAGGAGGGGGGCACTGTGGACAGGGAGGAAGGCGAGTATGTCGGGGAGGTCGACATGCTGTGTGCCGCAGTGAACGGAGAGATAGCGCAGGGCGGGCAGTGACCAGCCTGTTGCCTGCTCGACGAATTCCTGGATTTGGAGACGCACACCTGTCACTCACCATGTCACCACGGCAGCACCTCCCCTTCCCCGCTCCCGCTGCGTTGTCCGCACCCTCCACACTGCCCCTCCCATCCCATCCTGCATCCACCTCAGCCCCGCACTCTTCCTGCACGCCCGTTCCACCCCGCGTCCACACTGCTGCCGCGCCCTCCTCCCGTGCGCTACCATACCTGTCCTGTCCCATCGCCGCTGCCTATATTACTTTACCATATTCTCCATTCATATCTCAATGTTATTGTACACAACTGTGTATCTTCAATGAATGCATTGCCTTGGTTATGCATCTGAAAAGTGAAGGATAGATTGGCTCGAAATATGGAAAACTACGGAGGTAGGCCTGACATACAGGCAACTACATAGAATGGCCTGGAATACAGGCAACTACGTAGGATGGCCTGTAATACAGACAAATACGTAGGATGGCCTGAAATACGGGCAAATACGTAGGATGGCCTGAAATACGGGCAAATACGGGCAAATACATAGGATGGCCTGAAATACGGGCAAATACGTAGATCTACGTAGACAGCCTGGGAAATACAGCAAATATGGCAAATACGGCAAAAATCAGGGATTGCTGATGTGTCTGCCTATGTGCGTCTACGTTGGTCTAGGTGAGTGGACAGATGTAGACCAATGTAGATATAGGTAGACTAATGGTGTAGACACACGTAGACACAGTGGTCCGTCTACCCTTTGTCTACGGGGGGTAGACAGACCCTCTGTCTACATGGGGTGGGAACGCAGTGTCTGTGTCGATACAGTATGTATTCGCGTACTGCAGGCGTGAAGGCTAGGTGAGTTACCTTATAATCTGCATTCTGTAGTATTTGACGTATTACAGTCTGCTCCCTCCTGCCGTCGAAACTCGAAGGTCAGTTTTATTTCTTTATTTTTTCGTAATTATTTATTTGTGTTAATCGCTTGTTTTGTCTCGTAGCCAATCGAAGATGAAGGCGGTACCTGCCTCATCCGAGAGTGCTATGGGCTCTCACTGGTCGTCTATCGTGCCCGATGCTCCCTCTAAGAAACAGCGAACTTCATCTTCAGAGTTAGTCCATTTGTTTTGTTTGTATGCGACAGCAGCTAATGATACTGGACAGAACAACTTCCCAATTCCCTGCTTCCTCTGACGCCGTTACTTCATCGTGAGTTGCCTGCCGTACATTATATTGGTATGGTTGTGTAACTCTGTCCTTATTTTTATTTCAGTTCTGATGAGATGAGAGAGTGCGCTGCTTTTCATCTACTACCCGCCTATTTTTTTTTCTTCTAATCTCTCATGGTCAATCCTTGATTCGTGTTTCCTTGTTGTTTGCCATTGTCAGATACATATCTCGAATGATCGTCCAGCAAACTTCGTTTATGGCCCAGGCCGTCATGTCCGAACTGCTACCTGTTATAAAAAACCCCCATCGAACAAGCCCAAGACTGCTGCATCCCAGCTTCCGCGCAGCTTGTCGGCTCAGTCGGCTGGTCTGGTGGCTTCTTTGTCCGCGAGGTTTAAGGGGCCTGCCGCTGCCTCCACTTCTTCTGCTTCTGGCCGCACCGTCACTCCCAACGTATTTTTGGCGGACTTGGAACAGCATCCTGGAGTGTGCGTCGGGTCAACTTAAAGCACCGTTGTGCCCTGACCCTATCCCTTCAAGTACCGGCCCTCCTGTTTGCGAAGTGACCGATGAGAGCATTCAGGACCCTTGGTTGCGTGACATATACAAAGGGCTTCCTCCTCTCTTGTACGGTAACCATACATGTTTTTTTACGTAGTCTGACCGTGTCCCAGTGCTCGGCACGTCCACCCTTCCTACGTACGCAATGGAAATTTCGAGGATCGGGAAATCCAATCAGGAGGCCACGTTCTATTCTCGGCTTGGGACAACTCTCTTGGTCGGCCTTTTTCTCTTGTGTAAGTATTCTTTTATTTCTTATCGTTGATTTCGCTGCCTGACTTGTATATACAGTACCTTGTCCACTGCCATGGACTTCACACAAAGCGGCTCCTTCGTCAATCCTGTTCGCATCTCGCCGACTATTGTCTCTGTTCATCCCACCAAAGCTGGTTCCAACAACAAGCACTTCAAAATAGGGACAGATTGTCGCTGTTTGTGTGACTGCTGGTGCTTGCGTATGGTCGTACATCGTGGAGTGCGACTATACCAACGGTTCGGACCCCCTGGCCTACAAGCATATTGACGTGCTCCTTCACTCGCAGGACTGGGAGCGTTGGGAAGCATTCATGTGCATGTGCTTCTGGGAGGCGTTCATGTACACCAGCATGAGTGATCGTGCCATGCAGTTCTCCACGGTGAAAGTCAAGGCTAGCGCTGTAAAACCAGGTCAGTATATCTTCTTTCGTTCTTTGACCGATATTTAACTGCATATTCTTTCAGAACGTGAGGAGGAGTCAGACCTCCCTCTGGGATTGCTGAGCCCATCCAAAAAAAAACCTGCAACAGCTTCATCTTCACTCAGACCTGCTTACAAGAGCTATTCTCTAACGCCCAACGACACCGGTCTGTCGTTCCTGCTCTCAGATATCGTGACGTGCTCATACTTATATCTAGTCCCTGTATACGATGCCCGGTTCACCGATTTCAACTTTTCGACTGGACTCCCGACTCTAGACGAGACTCTTCCCCTTTGGACCAAAGGACAAATCCCGTGCGGCTCCTTCGTGGTCGTTGGCTACAGCCCAAGCTCCTTCTCCTCTAAAAAGGAGACGCGGAACATGTATTTGGGGTGCAACTTGTTGTGGATCGTAGTTTGTGGAACCCCAGCGTAGTTTGTACACTCTTGCTCGCGAGCGGTGTATTATATATTTAATACACAACATCGTTTAAACACTTCTAAACAGGCTAAAGTCCTTCCTCTTACTGTATGCCCCCGTCGCACGCTATAAATTCCGCGTCTCCCATCCGTTTGGCCAACCTACGTGTTCTGACATGTCCTCCGGCCTCGGGTATATCATCAAATGGCCGGTCTTAAATGTGGTGCAAGACGCGTATGGCCAGGTATATGGAACGGGCGCTGATTTAAATGAAACAGTCCACGTTCCGCAAAAGGGCCTGAGCTTTCCTTGAGTCAACGCTACCTGTGCGTGTATGGTCTCCTTACGAGCTGCGACTTCTTTGTGTTTTTTCTTGTTGACTGATTTCTGCATACTCCTTCGTTGCTTGAGCTTGTGGTTTTGGAACACGTCAAGGAACATTTCGTAGCCGGCAAAAAAACCGGTCCTTCGTGTGGTCGAACAGAAATCTATACTTTCTCTCGTAGCAAACACGTGCAGTCCTACAAGGCCGGCAACTTGCTTGGTCATCGTTGACTCTGCACTCTTTACCGTCGCGACTTGCCGTACAACGACTGCATGACTTGACCGCCCGTCAGATACATTTCGGTATGCGTGTAATGTCATACCTGTTTGTTGGCAGCGTTCCACTTTTTCACTTCTGGGCTACCTACCCACCGCCCCGACGCATTTCGAGTCTGTGAGCTGATTTGCACGAGAACGGACCAAAAGGCTGAAAGCGTCGCATCTGTCGGTCTCGCCAAAGGAAAAATGAGGTCGTGCTCGTTGGTCATGATTGTGCTCCGTGACGCCCAGTATAGGAGAGAGTGAGAGGGCACGGAGTGCTGTCTGTTTATGGATGATGATCCGTACTCTGACTCTTCCTTATGACATAGACTGCCGACATTGATCTGATGCCTTTGTATTCGTTTGTTATTGTCGGGTAACATGCCTGTCTCCTGCACCGTCTCCGTTTTTTTTCGACATAGCCTTCGTTCTGCTGATTCTGCTGGCTTACTCTGCGATACTCATATCGAGCTCGCCGAAAGGCCTGGATCTGGGTGTGTATTTCTTTTTTAACTGTTTTATTACGCATTTCATCGACTTCCTTGCTAGTGAGCTGCATCCGCTTTGTGGCCTGTAGTTGGGTACCACGTATGACGGCTACGTATGCATTTATCGCGAATGCCGTCTATTACTACGGTCTGACCCTTTGTGTCGGTGCTGTGATAACTACATGCGCGCCGGACGCCGTTGTTATCTATTATTGGTTTTGCTGTTATGGCATCGACTCGTTGAGTCTATTTTGTTGTTACCCTCCAGTCCATACCTCTTTCGATCGAAAGTGGGATCTACTGGGGGGTGGTGGTCGCCACCTAAAGTGTTGAAGTATTGGCTCGACGCGCCATAAAGTCGACACCGGCACTTTGTGCCGGTTGTGTAAAACCTCCCCCGTAATCTGTAATGTACGCGTCCAACGGAGTTTATCCCGTGCGGAGTTTATTTCCGTTTATTCCGACTACTTATTCCTCTACTACACCGAGTCATACCTCAGCCGTTCACCTTATCGTGCCCGTCTGAGGTATGTTCTCTCGTCTTTATTTATTCTTCTCATACTTACTCGTAACGTAGTATATATTCTTACAGGTATTGAATACAGCCGTTCACCTTATCGTGCCCGTCTGAGTATATATTCTTACATAAAGTTTACGGACATCAGAATATCTGATTTCATCTATGATGCACGCGGCCTGTCCGATCTGTCCAAAGCCAAGATCAGGTTTGAGTTTCAGTGCGACATCAAAGCTGTGCGTGCTGCCTTGGCCAAAAAGACGTCTTTTATCGCGGCGGATATCCCGCTCAACATACTTGTACCTTGTTTGACAAGAACTGAACTTATATCCGTGGCCGCACTGCAATCCGTTTACTTGCCTCGACAATCCAAGCTCCAGGAGTTCAAAGATTGTATGCTCGCCCACGTCTGCGGCTGTCGCCTAAAGATTTCTATATTGGATGCTGAATTTCCGGTTCCCAAGAAGAAGGAGGTCTGCGCTGCTCACAATTCGGCTGCTTATGGAAAATTGAAAGGTCGAAAGAACCTTGTTGATCCCTCTAACGCTATGAACTTGAATGCTGCTAAGGTCGTTGCTGCCAAAGCCAAAGCGTACCGCTACAATCGCTTGTACCAGGACAACGGTCTCCGCGGAAGCGAGTTCCCACCTCCCCCTCCCTCTGCCTCTGACATCCACCGCATTTTAACCCAATCTTCAATGGCTGTGCAACCCGCTCGCTTTGTGGAAGCAGGATGTGCCGTGTGCGGCCGACTAACTCCTCTCCTTGAACTGACACCCTTTCTGTGTTTGTAGCTGACCTGAGTGTTTTGTGCGTGGCTGGTGTAACTAGAAAGGAACGTTTTAATGTGTCCGACGCGATAGAGGAGCTGGAAGGGCCGATACTCGCAGACAGCTGCGATTCAGTGTGCGTCGATTGCGAAAGCCACTTGATCAGGGGTAATCTTCCTAATTTCGCATTGGCTAACTATTCATGGGTAGGGTCTGTTCCGCCTCAGCTACAGGGACTGAGCTACGCAGAGTCAGTGATGATAGCCAAGATCCGCCACAACTGTTGTGTCATGCGTGTCAATTCCGGGCGTGTTTGTATGCATGCCAATGTGATCATGTTTCCACAGCTGGCGGCGAAAGTTTATCAAAAGCTGCCTCTGAGCAAAGAGGACCTCAGCGAAGTATTGGCTTTCGTCTTTACAGGAAGTTCTACGCCCACAGACGCGGACTTTGCGCGCACACCCATACTGGTTAAAAGACACAAGGTGGCAGATGCTCTCGAGTGGCTAAGCTTAACCATGAAGGATATGCTGACCTAGAGATTTCAGAGGAAAACCTCGTGTCTTACGCTCTTAGTGGAGTCCCGGTCGTCATTAGCTACATGAAGACACGTGGTGTGAGGTCTCCGAGCGTGCTACGCATCGCTCGTTGCCTCATGGCCCCTGCGAACCATCTGCACGAGTAATGGGACAAGCTCGGACGTACGCGACGGATCTTCCTAAATGGGATTCTACGTTACCGGAAGCAGCTTTCGAACGAGACCACCGCTCTCCCCACATCCGCATCGTCTCCCCCCGCCATTCAGGCTCGCTCCTGCACCATTGTCACATGGATACGACCCGTACGCCACGACCTACAACGCGACCTTCTGCATCCAACGAACTGGCGCTCCCGCGGACTGCGTCCGTCGCTACTCGGCCACCACCAACACGCGTACCTTCCCTCGTTTCTGTTCTCGGACGCTCTCCCACACCGGACGGACCTACCGCGTGCTTGATGCCGACCCATCGGACAAGGCAGAGGATATCCCGACACAGCCCTTCCCACACTTCACATGACGCATCGACTAGCCGAGAGGAGACCATCCGTCTCCCCCCCCCTTCCTGAGCACTCAAGCACCCACTGACGCAATTAACAGCTGTGCCTGGAGCTCCAGACATATTCCGAGGTCGTTTGGCCTCACCGCGCCTCGCGCGCACCCAGAGACGATCGGTCTCCTCAGCAGAGGTGTCCGTTCTCCTGTCATATATGCACCCCGAAACACCTCATGACATCCCCTGCCCCCTGGAAACACCTGCGACCTGCATGGCACCTCTGGAAACGTGGGAAGTCGTCGAGGAGGTATAAAAGGGAGCGCATTTAGTAGGAGTAGTCAGTACCTTTCGGCCGGCAGAAGTAGCTTTCGGCGTGTTTTCCCATTTTCTGTACCGTTCTCAGCTCAATCTAAGGGGTACTCCCAGCCTTCCCCGACTTTGTACCTCTCGTACACCCTCCTCCTCGCCCACTGCTGGAGGCAGGCCACACATCTTGCATTCGCTCGTTCATCGGCATCTCACCTCTCACACCTCCATCAGCAGGGTCCCCCCTCACTGGACCCGGTGTCACCATCCCAGGCTTCCTCGATTAGGATCACCGTTCTCGTGAGCCTCGCTCTGTAGAAAACAGGCCCAGAGAGAAGCCGTCACATATAAATCGCCGTCCATAGCCAACGAGACCAACCGTCTCGCTGTCGACCGAACGACGTCGGTGTCATCGTCTGTGCGACACACATCGCATCTCCAGCGCTGGTTCTAAGGGGAAGAGTGCACGAAGGAAAGCAGGCAGGGCAATACATTTAGGGTTCCAGTCCTCTCGTACGGGGAACCAGGTTTAGGCATTCACACCCTCTTTACCGTTTTCACTAACAACAGGTCCGCTGCACACATCCACACCTAGGAGACGAACGGTCTCCACGATCCCCCGTTCACACACACACACACCCATCACTCATACAAGGCCGATTCGCGCACCGACCTTCCGCTCTATCATTCGACTATACCTTCCCCTCTAGAGGACAAACATAGTCGAATTTGAATCACATATCTTTCAATACCAACACTGTGGTCCTTATCACAGCGGTACGGCAGACGATTCTATCCCTGCGGAAGCTCGGAGCGTGGACGATCCCAACGATGAGTACGGTACTGCGATGGGCCACTGCTCTTTTGCGGTGCATGGTCTGACGTCCGCCGAATATTCCACCAAGTCCATTTCAGAATTGAAAGGTATTGCAATTAGCCATCTAAATAACAAGGGCCATATGCTAGGTATAGGCCGCGGAGATACTCCGGAGTCTATGTACGACAATATCGGCGCCTATCCGGGTATGTTTCCCTGGCTGTTTCCGTACGGCAAAGATGGATTGGGCCATCCAGCGCATCACAGAAAAGTGGCCGACTCTACCAGGAAGCCGAACATGCTTCTATACCATGACAAGCACTTTCAAATGGACATGTACTTCCCGATGGTCGCTTTCAATCACGAGCAGATGACAGGTTCCGCTTTGGGCAGCAAGCTCATTGTTCAGCGGTCTAAGTTTGAAGACATCTCCCGGAGATTGATGAGTACAGATCCTCAGGTGGTGGGAAGATTAGCAGACCGAATGGCTGCTGGACAAGTCGTTAAACCTGAAACCGATGCCGAGAAACAGTGTTTTGCGTTGCTCACCGATCTGGATGGCATTGGGGCCTATGTTATGGGTTCTGCTACTACCAAGAAGCACATGCGCAACCAAATATGGTCGACAGCTGCATTTATAGGTGCGCCAACTTGGTTCGTCACTATGGCGTGGGCAGACAATAAGCATCCCTTAGCGTTGTACTATGCTCAAACGGATACAACTTACTACCTGGAAGTATTGAAATCGGATGCGAGGCATCTGCTTATGTCTCGCAACCCGGTTTCTGCGGCTCGATTTTTTCATTACATGGTGCAGGTCTTTCTCGAGGACGTACTCGGTTGGCAATCACCTGAACCTGGACTGTTCGGTCACACCAACGTCTACTACGGAACCATCGAACAGCAGGGTCGGTTGACATTGCATCTACATATGTTAATATGGATCCTCAACGCGTTATCTCCTCAGGATATACGTGATCGGATTATGAACCAAGATTCAGTTTTTCAGCAAAAACTTATAGCGTACCTCGAGGCGGCTCACCAAGGCGAATTTAATCACGGCAGTATGCAGGATGTTAAGAACAGAATGGGTGTTGACCCACATCCATCTCCTGAAGACCTAGACTTGCACGCGTCCTCAGGCCATCATGTGCCAACGCTGACTCTACCTTCTGTACCTCCCCCTATGTGTGTTGAAGCCCCTGGTCACGACGTTTTGTGCCAGAACTGCACGTCTCTTCAGGAATGGTGGGTGGAGTATGAACACGAAATCGACAACCTTTGGCTTCGAACAAATCTTCACAAATGTCGCGAATCCTACCAAGACTCCGTAACGGAGGCTGAGAAAAAGGACTGGAGAAACCAAGGAACACCTAAGCGACAGGGTGTTAAGCCTTATTGGGAAAGAAGAGGCTGTTTGTTGAAAAAATGTGTCTGCAAAGCCTGCTTTCCTCGAGACTTGTTTGAAACGACTACGGTGGACAGCGACGGCCATATAAACATGAAAAAATTAGAAGCCAACCTGAATACTATGTCCAAAGTTATTACTTACTTTTCAAGGTGCAACACAGACGTCACAAGTTTACTGTCAGGAACGGCTGTAAAAGCGGTGGTGTCCTACGTGTCCAATTATGTTTCGAAACTCGGTCTCAAAACTTACCAAGCTTTTGCATCTGTGTACAACGTATTTGAAAAAAATGTGGAGACGCTTAGCACCGGTGCATCTGGTCCAGAGACTTCGAAAACGCTCATGCGACAGATGATCAATTCGATGACCACTAAAATGGAGCTAGGAAGCCCTATGGCTCTGCTATATGTACTCGGTAACCCTGATCACTACAAGAGCCACGAATACATCAATTTTTCTTGGAGGCCTTATACAATATTTGTTAAACGTTTTGGGAGGACCTCAGCGGTAATGTTGTACCAGAGGATTTGGATGATTTTGTTACGCTACAGAAACAGAACGGCAGCTTCGTGGCTTATTCATCTGTGGATGACTACAGATTCCGTCCGCTCGTAGATACAATCCTCCACAAAAAAGGCACGCACACCCCGCTCAACTCTGCAAATTCGAAAAAGTGGAAAAGCTGCGCCAGAAATTGGCTGCTGATGACGACTGTGAACAAACATCTGAAGACGACAGTGATTTTGATCCAGATGATGGGAACAGCACCTTTCTTGTTAAAGACTTGCCTTCGGAAGATGACCAATCTGATCAAGAGGACACCGATGACGATATTAGCGACTGGAACACCGAAGATGAAGATGCTGAAATCGTGGAAAAGACGGAAAAAAAAAAACAGGAAATATGTGAAAACTCAGCATGACTTCCTTCCTGCTCACCGTGCGGCACATAAATCCCATACCGTCCACTGCGACTTCAGAAAATTCGATTCGACTATACCGAACTTTTGGGAGGTGCTCTTCCTCGGTCGGATAACGGTGACAGGGAATTTTACTGTCTGACCATGATGACTCTGTTTAAACCATGGCGGTCGCCTGAAGATCTGAAGGACGGTCTGTCAAATTGGGATCAGGTTTTCGCTGAGCACACCTTCTCTCCTAGGCAAAGTCAGTTAATAGCCAATTTCAACATCAGATACGAGTGCAACGACGCCTGTGATGACCACTATGCCATAATGCAAAAAAAATTAGCCGAGAAAGGCGACATCAAAGGCCATCCGACACTAGGAAACGACAACGAATTTAATAACGACTTCGACACGATGGATTTTGACAGTGAAGAGGTTATTTACGGCGCTGATACTATGCTGGGACCGATAACTAGACGCCATCTCGCTAGTCGGCAAGAAATGCACAGCACTCTGCAAAACTCCAAGTGGTTAAACAAGAACACGGTCGGCTCAGACACACCGCTTCAGGTGATACCCGAACAGTATATCTCTGAAGTGCCTGTACATCTTTCGCTTCCCGTGAAGAGTCGACATTTGTGGGCCGATCTGGTACCAACAGAGAGGAAAAAACTAATGTCTAACAAATTAGCAGACATGCCAGTCCCTAGTATTAACAGATACTCGGTGTACGGCAATGACAAAGTGGAGGTTTTGCCTCCCACCTTTTTTAACCCCAGCCGTATTTTCGCGCCTGTGGAAGTCGAAAACCTTTTGGATAATATAACGATGAAGTGGAACCTCAATGCAGAGCAAGATAGAGCCTTCCGAATATTTGCAAATCATGTGTCTGCTCCTCAGACTGTCCCTTTGAAAATGTATCTGGGCGGCATGGGCGGCCACCAGAGCGTGGGGCGTTTCTATAGAAAGTCCTCTAAGTAGAGACCTAATTGTTTTATAGAAAACCCCGTAATTAGAGACAGCACTGCTTATACATATCAGAGAGACTCACGTGTGGGGTACATCACGCCGGCTGCGACAGAGACGGTGAGGGACACCTCGAGCACGACGCCCTCGACAACGAGCAGAGCCATCACTGTCTTCAGAGTCTGACTAAGCCCACCCATCCTAATCCGGACTCATCCCAATCTGGCAAGCTGCCACTGGACTCAATAAATCGACAAAGAATCGACAAAGAAAGACAAAATAAATTCCAAAACAAATAGAAACAGGACCAGCAAACACCTGCCCCTCCCGCCCACGCCGTCCCGTCTCAGGCCAGTGACTCCTCCACGAAAGACGCCGCCACCTTCAAATTTGACGCGATTTCCGCGACTGGTGCTTCTTCGTCTTCCTCATCGCCCTCCTCGTCCTCATCCTCGTCCTCCCCATCCTTCCCTTCGCCCTCCACCCCTTCGCCGCTCTCCCCCCTGCTCTGGCAGAATATTCCCCAGAGAATCCCGCCTGAGTGCGATGTAGAGCGGGATGTCCTTCCACAGTCTCCGAAAAGACTTGGCGTAGGTCAAGCTGAATCTGTGCCTGCCGCTGTGCGTAGGCCGAGAGTCCCTCCAACGTGGTCTCATCCAGCCCCTCCGAACACCGCTCGTCTCGCAGGTCGGTCCAGTGTTCCGCCTTCCACTCCAGAAACGCTAACACCCTCCGCATCTCCTCCTCCACCAGGTCCACCTCCTCCGTCCACCTCCACGCTTTTGCCCGTGTCTTCGCCCACTCCACGCGCAGTGCTTCCGCCATCCCCATCTCCTCCTCCTCCGCCGACAGCTGCGACATCCATATCCATGACGCCATCCGCTCCTCGTCCCTCTTCTGCCGCGCGTCCGCCGCCCACACCCTTGGGTCTGCCCTCTTCCTCCTCTTCTTCCGCATCTTGTGCTCCGGATCGCTGAAGGTTGCACGCGGCCGCTGCCGTACGTCGTCAGCTGCGAGCACCCGCAATTGATTCTTCCATGCCGACTCATGCAGCATTGGACCGAGATTGACGAGCGCCTGACGCGCGGCTCGATATCCTGCTGCTGTTCGTCGTATCCGCTCGTCGACGTTCTGGATGGAAGTCTTTGCGCGTGTGTTGGACGAGACGCTGCGCTCGAATTGGTCCTTGTAGTGATATTTGGCGGTGCGGACAAGCAGCAGACGGCGCAGCTCCTCCAAGGCAGCGTGCGCTTGCCCAACTCGGAGCTCAAACTCGAAGCGGGCGTGGGATTGCTTGACAGCTACGGGGGGGGTTGACGGTGGTGAGTTTGGAGGGTAGCCACAGCTGCGTCGCGTGCACCGGGACCGCGGGGGTAGGTTTGAGTCGCGCGGCAGCTGCACGCGCCTCGTCCTCCTGCGAGCGCAGCCTCGCCAGCACTGGAGCGAACGACTCTCGTATCTTCAGCCACTCGTTGACCTTCCGACCGAGCTTGTTGGAGCGCTCTACCAGCGCTGTCTTCTGGCGATCCGTCGCATGCAGCTTGACGGCACCTGCGTCGAACGCCAAATCGCGCTGCTGTTGCTCGAGCTGCATCCCCATGTCCACCATCTCGTGTGCATGCAGGTCTCCCCGCACGTCGTCTGCAGCGTCTCCCGCCACCGCCGTCGACGCCTCCTCCGCCAGCCGCCCCCGAATGGCAAAAATGCCCTCGTGCTTCTCCGCGATCTTGAACGGATTGGGGTTTCCATCGTCTAGCTCCCACAGCTCCATCTCCCGCGTCCATTTCCCCACCGCCTCCCACGGTAAACCGAGCTCCGTCTCCAGTAACTCCAACCGGCATGTCGTCATGTTATCCACCGCTTTCTTCGCTCTCTCCAGCAGAAACTTCCCCAGACCAACAATCTTCTTGTGGTTCCAATCGTTGAAGTGGTCGTCGAGGGCGTCACGGCGTGCACCCGGGCCCATCTCCTTCGTGCTCGTCGCAAGGGGGTTAGTGTTTGCCCATCCTCGCTCCGGGGCCTCCCCGTCCGTCTGCCCGACAAACGGCGTGAGATTGAATGAGAACAGAATGTTGCACGCCTCGATATGCGCCGGGAGATGGAACTTGGGAATAAGCCAGATGTAGTAGTGGTCTTTCGGGTTCCCCGCGCTATGGCGTAGCTCCGGGTTGTACTGCGTGAGAAGTCTCCATATATTCTTGCTCCATTGGCAGACGATGTCGTACGAGATGAAGAGTTGGATGATCTCGTCGTCGTTCTCGAGACTCTTCCACAGCATGTAATCCATATTGATGTATCTGAATTAATCATTAGTCACGGCATTCCTTGCGCGAAGGACCAGAAACACTTACTTCTCGCCCTTCTGCAAATCTGCGACACCGTTCGGGCGCTTCATGTTATGCCGAGCGCAATCGACCGTCCCTATCCCGGACGCCGCTGTCCCATGTGCCTCCCGATTAGGCTCGTCCACCGCATCATGAGCGACACAGGTGCTTTTCTGATAACGATAGGTCAGTCCAGACGCAAGAGACCGCGATTGGAACGGACCTCTTGCTCTAAATCCCAGTGCGACTCCAAGTGCCGCATATATTCATCCACTTGCGAGAAAAAAGCCACCCCGTCGCCCAGCGACAGGTCGTCTGCTTCGCTGGAGACATCCTTCCTCTTCATCCGAAAGTTGGCGTCGAGAGCGAGAAACAGCGCGTACAAAAAGCGCCTCTCGCGAGGCACGACCCTCCATGACCCATCCTTTGGAAGGTTCTTCCCGGGCTGCGGACAGGCGGGACATAGGAGCGCACACTCGCCTGCCTTCGTTCCCGTGATCCCATCGGCAGCGTGGCCGCGCCCCGCGCGCTTGAACATCTGTAGGTTACGCCATTGCCGCGCCATCCGGCGAAACTCCGCATAAATGCGTCTACAGTCCTCGTCAGCCTTGTCCTCCTATCTCAAGCTAATGACTCACTCTGGGCTGGAAAACACCGTTGTTGTTTGTCTGGCGCGCGAGCTTGTTGTAGAAGTGATGGGCGGAGGATTTGGCCTCGAGAGACAGGAGGTGGAAGTCGCGCAGCACGCAAAATGTGGCCACCGTTGCCGGGTTAGTTGTCGTTGCGGGATAGAGGTGGGCGCGGCAAGAGCTGGATATCGTGGTCTTCGGCCCGGCTGCAGCTGCAGAAATCCAATGCGACCTCGTGGACGCCATTGGAGTCGACGATACAGAAGTCGTCCCGCAGAGGCTTGATGGAAGGCGGCGGGACAAACGGCACTTCATCCACACCCTCCGCACCTTGGGCTTGAGTCGCTGCCGCCACCGCCTGTGCCCTCGCCGCCTCCTCTCGCGCTTTCGCGAGTGTTCCTGTGCACGTCCCATTGCGACCGTGGCCCAGCTGTATGCGTAGCCCGAGCGACTTCAGGCTAACGCCCTCAAAGAAACGTCCATCCCGCCACACCTACACCCACGATCAGTTAAAACTCTTGATGGCGCGTCAAAATGTAAGTATACCTCCACTTGATGCAAAGGGTTGTCCCTGTGCGCTGTCACCACGCACCGCCGACAGAATAACGCGTCCATGAAGCAATCCTCGCAGCGATAGACCATGCCGGCCACTTCTCGGCACGTCGAGCACTTCGTCTGATAACGATGATCGCCGCGACCCTCTAGGCAGAGGAGCTCGTCGAGAAAGCGCTCTCGTCGGTTCCTGAGCCATTGACCCATAGGGTTGTCCTTGATCAATTTTAGCGTGCGCACAGCACCTCGCGCAGATGTACTTACCGAATCTCGTTCCTTTCTAGGTCCAGAATCCACAGGATGGGCTTCATCAAATGCGAAAAAATCCTCCCCTGCAAATGGAAGAGGCGCGTCGTCCAGCATGGAGGGAATTTCTGAGTCGACATGGAGCGTCTCACGTTCTGGTCGTTGTGCTTTCGTTGGCGAGGCGGGGACAACCACCTTCGTAACGACCAGACGGGTATGGCCACTACCGTCCTCGCGAAACCCACAGTGGTACAGGTCCTCCTCTATGATGCGAGATCGGTCGCCCTCTCCCTCGCTTTCGCTGTCTGAAGCCAACGTTGTCTGCGTGCTGTCGAATTTGCGTTTCATAGCTAGTGAGACTTCCTGCGGCGTTGTGAGCAGAGTATCAAAACGGGGATAAATCCTTCGCGACGTACCAGACTTAAGATTCACTGCACATTGGCATCACGCAGCAATCAAAAGTGGGTATCGATTTTGCCGAACGGTTGGGTGGAAGCTATTGCAGGGCGGCGCCGCCGTCTGGATGGTTTCTGTCGGTCAACGCCAGGCTGAGGAGGCTCGGCACACGGCATGTTGTCCTGCAACAATGTCGTCGGAGCGGTCGATGGGAGCACAGCCACAGTGCTCATCACCTGCGTTTACACCCAACGGTACCGTGATCTACATCAGCATCAAACACTTGTGACCTTCTGAATCCACTCATCCATGCACATCTCCCTCGAGCGCGTCTACGTCAATAATCTTCCTCGTCGTGAGAAGGCAAGTCCCTCTGTTAAACTTCAAAACTAAATTATTCATTATTTGCCCAAGGTAGAGGCATTAAATGCTCTTGATGGCTCGCCAGCCATACGTGCCGCCTTCGCTTTTAAATATTCCCAAGGCCAGGCACTCGCCAGCTCCGTTCATCGCCTACCTGTCTACTTTGGAATTTTAGACACCGCACTAGTCTTTCCGCTCGATGACCCCCCCCTTGTGCAATCTCCAGATGCCCAAGATCGAATCACAGCGGCTTTCTATGGCCTCATGGCAATATCCAAACTCCTCCATCGCGCCTTAATCGCAGTCTCGGCGCTTCCTGACCTATGGCTGCGAGTCTGGCCGTGGATTCAGCTCCTGAACATCCACGAGTTCGAGGTTCAGCCCATCCTTCGAACCCCTATGTCCGCACTTTCTGTGTCGATGTTCTTTTATTTCGGGGGCGACCACCCGTACGTCACCCAAATCCGGTGTAATTCTCCAGGGATGGCCGTCTTGTTTGTCCGTGCGTCCCAGCGCGTCCTCCGTGGGACTCCACCGTTGGAGTACGACCCTAATTTGGGCCGCATCTGCGTGTGCCTGGAAAATTACTGCACCAATGGACCCCCGCTCTCTGTCATCGACGACTTGATACTTGGTGCGGGGGGGACGCCTCGCGATCTCGCCCTGTTTCTGGCGTCTATTTTGGCTCGCCTCTGCCCTCATGTCGATAAACCTCCTACGCCGAACAACATTGACAATCTTAAATATGTCGTCAACTTCCTTTCGGCGAGCGTGTTGAGCCCGAGCGGTGCATCCTCCGAATTGTTCGCCAACGCCCTCGTCAGCCGCCGTCCCGTCAAGGCCTTCATACATACTTTGACTTCCCTCACCCGGACCGATCCCTCCCATCACGCAGTCCCTGCCTTTTTCGGTGTCTTTATCCACCTCCTCGCCATTGCTCCCTCCTCCTCTGGGATTATGCGATCCCTACGTGAGGGCTTGCTTCCCGTGATCTTTGCTTGCGGCGCACAGCACATGTCCGCTACCCGCGATTTTCTAATCCAATTTTTCAAAAACATTCTGGCTCCGGCGACTGTTTTCCATTCCGTTCTCTGCCAACTACACATTGCCTTATCCACCCTGGACAACTCGCAGACTGCCCCCATGCTCGCACTTCCCGAGTTCGACGAGATATGGAACATCATCCTTAGGATTCTCTCGGTCCGACTGCAAACGATCAACCCGACCCAATCGCGTCAATGCGCTCGCGTACGTTCTTTCTTCTTCGGAACGTTGCCACTGTTTGATCATCAGTTTCAAGTGCGGCCGCACGCTGGATCAGCATCCACGCCGCTGTGCGGGTTGTTCCGTCCCGTACTACTGTTCAGCAACATGTCAGTGCGAGCACTGGAACGGAGGACACCGAGCCCTTTGCCCATCCCTCAGTTTGTGCTATCAAGGTACGTGTCCTGTTGATGCTTTGGGTCCGGCATTCACGCATCCCTCTCAGACCATCCCGATGTCCTGATTTCGGTTAGAGACCGGCATTTTTTGCACGCGCTCATGCTTCACGAGTACAAAGCTCATCAACAGAAGATCACTGACCAATACCAGGTTGTTGTGAACAACCAGATGATCGGCAACAGCTGGCGAGATGCTCCCTGCATCACATTCGATTTTCGCAACGGCGTCGACAAGATTGAAATTCAGCCGTTTCGCGCCGTCTGCCCCGGCCTCGAAGATGACGCAACTAGAAGAGTGGTGAACGCCCAATACCATCTCCTCGTGATGAGATTCGTTGACGGCAAGGAGGGTCGCACATTGGTTTATCCGGTGTTGAGTACGTTGTAGATCTACATTCCCTATCCGGACGCTATCCCATTCAGAAATCTATTCACTAGGATTCCCATTCCCATTGGGTTTAACAGCTTGCCAAACAAAATCTCCAGCGCCACGAGGTGTATCTCGGTCTAACGCGAACATACGTTTCCTCCAATTCCGCACGTCGCTCGACATTGAAAGAGGAAATATGCGGTGAGTTGTCTCTGGAGATTTTTGCAATCCTTTTTCTGGCGGCAAGCTTTTGCAGTATGGAACGCCCTCGGCTAGACTAGCTAAGCTAACTGGGACGTGCAAGCGAGAGATTGGTGATCCTGATATATTGGTGCGTTTTCTTCTGTTCTTCTGCTTCTTAAACGATGTTTCCGGTATATAGCGTGCTCTTTTAGTTCTACCGATCAACGCCGCACCGATCCCCGAATACGAGCTCGAGGCCGCCATTACTGAAAGGTTTGCGGGCTGGGATGGGAGTAATGGTTGAATATCGCTGGGAAGTCTTCAGATTGATCGACACTATTGGAAGTAGTTGATGTAAATTCGTTCACAACAAGTTATTTTTCAGAACTACACTGATACACTCAGAAATTCTGTATCACAACTTGCATCGAATGCGAACACAATGCCGGCAGAGGCAACGTGAAGGTAAATCATACGGGATCAAGTCAGGCACGTCGTCCTCATCGTCTGAATCTTCCGCAGATTTCGGCATCTCATCGTCCGCTTGGTAGAAGATAGTGCGAGGCCCGGTGGTACAACGGAGCCGGAAGTTGGTGTCAAGAGAACTGTTGTCAGGCTCAGCGCCATGATAACGCAACAAGATCGTATGTAACTCACAGTGAAAGTGAATAGAATATCCGGGTCATGTCTAGGTGACGTTCGCCTGTTTGAATATCTGCTTGCTCTTTCATTTCAGCGCCTGAATTCGAAGAATAATGGATGCACATACCGTTCGCCATGCAACGATTTAAATTTGGTAATGAATGTCGCGAAGAACGTGCCAAATGGTTTATATGTACCGGGTGTTACGTGCGTCAGATCAGAGTTCGCCTGTGGATGAGGGCATGTGGGTGTTTGATATGTACCGAGCGTAACGTACGCGTCAGATCGGAGTTCGCCTGTGGATGAGGGCATGTGGGTGTTTGATGTAGAAGCTCAAATAACGCGACCGGATCGCGCGCCGGAATTTGGTGACAGTGAACGGTGCGAAAATCAAGCTCGTTTTGTTTTGTAGACGAATAATGAAAGGGCTGCATGTATACGCTTCGTAGTTTTCTCAGTCACGACGGAGGCTGAGAGAAAACAATGAGTTGGAGACCGCGGGCTCACAGTACGATTTTGCACGTACAATGTCAGTTAACAAGTCAGCCGCGGCGCCCCAACGCGCAGATCTGAGCAGCAACGGGGGCCATGGCCAGGTGTGCCACCCGCAGGTCCTCCTTCCTTTGCTGCTCTCGAGCGCGCTTCCGCTCAAATTCCGCTTCCTCCTCCGGCGTGGGCGTGGCGGCAATCACGCACATGGCCTGCGCCCTGACGAGAGCTGATGTTCCAGCGCGGCATGTAGGGAAGGCCGCTCGTAGGATCATAGTCGTCTTCTCCGGAAGCATCGGACCAGTCGGGCTCGGTGTGGAAGACGCGGGCGAATGGTATCTGTGTCGCGCACGAACAAATAAGTGGGAGGCATCTGGCAAAATGGGAGCATAGCTCGTCAATGACAACTTAGATCTCTGGTACAAACTGACCGGCCCTGGGAGTCGATCTGGTGGTTCCTGTCGCGGTGCTAGACCCGAACGATTGCGATGGGGATGCAGCGGGCGATCTGTCTGTTCAGATGGGAGCCATTGAGTTCAAATTTATTGAAAACCCTCGATTTGAATTGGGACTGACTGACAGGTGCGTGAGCGGCGACGCGCCGTATTCTGTGCAGCGACCAAGCGAAGACAATGGGAAGATTGATGTGGACTAAGGCGCGGCAGCAGTGATCGCATCACTGGCAGATAGGACAATCTCATCAAATGCTTCGTCAATTAGTCCATCCATGCAAGTTACATCTGGCCTTGTCTCTCTCTGCCACACGCTCGGGCGCCAATGGCACCCTCCGGTGAGCTGGCATCTCCTCCTGTCCGAGTTTTGATTAACCAACTTCCGCAGACCACAACTATTGCGGCGATGAGGACTGCGTGCCTTGGAAGACCATCCGGCCCGGTGTTGCTGACGATGTCGAGCGGTGGTACATGACGAGGTCCGGTTTCTTGACGCGCCATATGTGTGCATAGTGTTCTTTCCTCTCTTCAGTTGCTAATGCAATGTTAGAGACAGCCTCATCAACAATATGAGACGTAACTGTCCCGTCTACTATCTGAAAAGCCTCCAAGATGTACCCAAGGCTCTCAGCGAGTGCCCGGGATTCCAGCACTTGTATGAGCTGCACTCCGACGGCAGGATGATCCTCACTGGCACAATTTATTTTGCCGTCGCTCAAGATCCCAACGTATATGAAAATATGTAGGTGTTATTTCAATTACAACGCGACTCGGGAGCTCACAGGAGATCAATTATTCAGCGACGACGCTGCAAAGGCCTGGGAGGCGGTCAGGAATAAATGGGGGGCCATCTATGCCAGAACCGAATTCAGCGACGCGCATCGACTGATTGCTGTGTCTTCCGCGTAGAAGTCGTACCTCCAAATTATTTACCTTACATTACCCATTCCGTTGGTCCAATCTGAGTCGTCGCATTAAAATTTTCTATGACTCATATTTTGGCTCTGGGTGCTGCTTCCGCCCACACTCTGTTGTCAACGCGTTAACGCATCACCGCCCATCATGCACCCCGACGCTTCATTCATCTCTCGCTCATCCTCTCCTCTCCACATTTTCTCCGGCTCATCTCTTGCTTTATTTCTCTTCTCGGCACTTTCAAAAATGTCGGGTCAACCAGTCGAGCTGACTGCGGACGTGGAAAAGAACAACACATTTGGTGAGTTTGGACTTACTGTTTTGACCGAGACCCCCTCTGACGATACAAATTGTCACTTGGGTTTGTTCCGCTACCGAATTATTCAAAAATGTCCGGTGTTTGACATTTGGTGCAATATATCCAACGAGTCGAGCTGACCGCGGACGTGGAAAGGAACAACACATTCGGTGAGTTTGGGCCTACCCGTTTTGACCGAGGCTCCTTCTGGCGATATAAAATTTCATTTAGGATCGCTCTGCGACTAAATCTTCAGGGGAAATCGGGGGTTTGAGAAATGGTCCAGTGTGTTGAAACCCAGGTCGAGTTTGGCGGATGTGGAAAGGAACAGTACATTGGGTGAGTTGGAACTCACTGTTTTGACCGGCGCCTCTTCTGACGATATAAAACATCACTTGGGTTTGTTCCGCCACCGAATCATTCAAAAATGTCCGGTGTTTGACATTTGGTACAACATATCCAACGAGTCGAGCTGACCGCGGACGTGGAAAGGAACAACACGTTTGGTGAGTTTGGACTTACCGTTTTGACAGAGACCCGTTCTGACGATATAAAACGTCATTTAGGATCGTTCCACGACTAAATCACCAGAAGAATCGAGGTGCTTGAGGGTTGGTCCGGTTTGTTGAAACCGAAGTCGAGTTTGGCGGGGATGTGGAAAGGAACAGTATAACCGGTGAGTTGGAACTCACCGTTTTGACCGGCGCCTCTTCTGACGATATAAAACGTCACTTGGGTTTGTTCCGCCACCGAATCATTCAAAAATGTCCAGTGTTTGACATTTGGTACAACATATCCAATGAGTCGAGCTGACCGCGGACGTGGAAAGGAACAACACATTCGGTGAGTTTGGACTTACCGTTTTGACAGAGACCCGTTCTGACGATATAAAACGTCATTTAGGATCGTTCCGCGACTAAATCACCAGAAGAATCGAGGTGCTTGAGAATTGGTCCGGTGTGTTGAAACCGAAGTCGAGTTGGCGGGGAACAGTAAAACGGGTGAGTTTGAACTCACCAATTTGACAGAGACCCGATCTGACGATATAAAACGTCATTTAGGATCGTTCCACGACTAAATCACCAGAAGAATCGAGGTGCTTGAGAATTGGTCCGGTGTCGGTTTTGGCGGGGATGTGGAAAGGAACACCAAGTTTGGTGAGTTTAAACTTACCATTTTGAATGAGGCTTCTTCTAACGTTATAAAACGTCGCTGAGGATCATTCCGCGACTGAATCGACCAAAAAACCTCGGGAGTTCAGAAGTCGGCACAGTGTTTTGACCCGCGGTCGAGTTTGGCGGGGATGTGGAAAGGAACACCAAGTTCGATGAGTTTGAACTTACCATTTCGAAGGAGGCCTCTTCTAACGACGGCGCTAAGGAACATTCCGAGACTACACCAACGAGAAAACCCGGGTCGGGTGTGCAGAAGCTGGTATAGTATCTTGACCCACGGTCGAGTTTGCCGGTGGCGCCAATGTGGAAAGGAACACCACTTCTCGTGAGTTGTATCTGACTGTTTCACCCCAGGACCGGTCTAACAGTATCAAAAGTCTACCGTGCTTGATTCCGCAACTGATTGAATTCAGAACTTGGGCTTGGTCTGCGGGGAAGGCAAGTTTTTGAACAAGGGTCGAGTTTGGCGAAGATGTGGAAAGGAACATCATTTTGGGTGAGTTTGACCTTGCCGTTTCAATTGCGGTCTCTTCTAACGATACAAGACACTGGATAGGATTGCTCCGCAACTATATGAGCCAAAAATATTCCACGGGACGCGACTGTTTCACCAAGGGTTGAGGTTGGAAAGAAACACCGTGTTTGGTTTAGTGAGTTTGAACCTGCCGGTTTCGTTGAAACGTCGTCTAGCACTATGAACAATCTTCCATCAACCCACAGGTCTTGACTTACGGCTTTGTTCCGGGCTGGGTGGCTGACCGAATCAAACAGCTGTTGATACCTAAGCGACAGGTTCGAGGAGGAGATGCGCATAGCCACTCATCAGCTCTTGTGCCTGTCACCGATGCCGCGTCTCACACAAAATGAGTGGGTCTGTTTCCATTGTTGTTCCCGTCCTCAAAAGCTGTTGTTCATGGTATAGACTGACTGCGACGACTAAGGCGGAGAAGAAAAGAATAGCGGCGGCTGGCTACTATGAACGCAAGTGAGTAAACAGCCAGAATTATTTTATTGACAGTCTTCATGTCTCATGTGTTTTAGTGCGGACCGAATACGCGAGAAACGAAGAATACAAATGGCTGAGAAACGGTAAGGGGCAAATTTTGTAGAGTTGGCTGCTAATCCATTAGCTTCGAAGGGCGGAGAAGAAAGCAAAGCGACGAAGGGCGGATAAATCAAAACCAAGAAAAAACTTGAAGAGAGCCAATGTGGAGACCGAACCTCCAGTGGATGATGCCTGTTCCCCGAGCGCCTTGCAGCACGTGGAGCGGGATCTGCAGAACACTGAGCGGGAGGTGTCAGACACACTAGCTGGTATGTGGCGGCTCCGGAGTCCGGTGGCACGCGAAGATGGACGTATCTCCAGGCGAGTTCTCACTCACATGGACCGCCCGATCCACATGCTGATGGGATTTAAGGGATGCGCCTGACCCGTTTGAAGACTGGCGGTGAGTTTTTGTCTTTTCGTTGACATTCAAATGACATCCGGATGTTACCAAGAGACTCGCCATTGGAAAACTGGGCGCACATGTCTCCCCAATCGGACGAGGACGACGAGCAACGAATGCGTATCCGGTAAGTTGCGATCCGGTTGGGCTGAATCACTGAAGACATCATGGCTTTGTTTAGCACCATATCCGAAGTCGCGGGACATCAGTTATCAGAAATTGGGAGCAATCATGATTTAACACTGCCGGCCTGC
This sequence comes from Mycena olivaceomarginata, assembly GCA_029378375.1. Lineage (NCBI taxonomy): Eukaryota > Fungi > Basidiomycota > Agaricomycetes > Agaricales > Mycenaceae > Mycena > Mycena olivaceomarginata. Next base: position 440,327 of record JARKIC010000062.1, on the reverse strand, counting down.
AACACCCCGATTTATTCCAAGTAAGTTGTCTCGCTTGGCTTGCTTCGACTTTTCTTGATACGTTCTGAACAGTCCTTCTCGGAAGCTGAATCCATCAACCCCGTGGTTCAGCCCCACCCCGAGATCGCCAGTGGTTGATGTGGATCATTCTCGGTGCGTTGCCGCGTAGTGTTCGCATTAGTGATTCAGAAGAATGGGCAGGCCCGCACGGAAGCCGAAGCTCCCGACACCGTCATCAAGCCCCACCCCAACATTTGACCCACTGGTTCGCATGCCTAATGTTTTGGACTACTTGGATGCGTACATGGGCCGAAAAAAGACACAATAGACAGATTTTGGGGAATGAAAAAAAGGGAGCAATATATTGGGCATGACAGTACAACGAACGATCCACTGTGGCACAAACTAAGCTTCGACCCACTTCTGGACACCATCGCCGTCCGGAAGATAGTACTGCTCGCGGTACCAGGCCAAGGCCTCGCGGCGCGAGCACTTCAGCTGCTTGAACCCGCGGGGAACCCTATCGCACAGCCGATCGGCCTCGGCACTGACACAGAAATGAATATGAGTTGAGAACTGGGTAAAGAAAAATAAAGAGACGAACGCAGTGTGATACAAGCCCGGCTCTCGTCCACGTATCACGACATACCAGACTTCGCCACTGCCCTCGGGATGAGCAGCATCGAGGTCGTCCGGGGTGCGCGGGACACCACGAACCCACAAGGGGTCGAATGCTGCCGGTGCGTTGGCACGTGCAGAAGCTTCGGCAGCAACGACAGCTGGCAATCTTGCTGTGAGGGTGTAAATGAGGAGAATCAAAGTTAGAATGTGAGAACGTACCCTTGACCTCAATTGCGAGGCGCATGGCCTCTATCGATGCGATGGAGAGGCGGTCAACGAGCGCCGTCAAACTCTCCAGCTCAGTTGGCGGCGTGGAGGGGTTATCTGGGGTGGGGACGTGCGTACTGGCAGTCATTCCTGGGGGGATGTCGTAGACGTGGGTGTGGGTGTGGGTGTGGATGTTGACGTCAAAATGGACGCGGGGTGGGGGTGCGACGGGGGGAGGGAGCATAAAAAATGGGAATGAATGAAACCGCTGGCTGACCTTATCTGCAGCCGCATCTTGCAGTGCCAGATCGGGGTGCATCTCGATTCAGAGATCAACCGATGTGATTGATGTGGATTCTGCGGATCTCTGCTTTGGGACATATCGACGAAGATTGAGACGCTGTGATGCAAAAATTAAATGCGAAACTATTAATTATTTGATTCAAGGACACTTGCCTGGTGAAAACGACTCTTCAGCCTTCCTCTGCTCAGACGCCTTTTTTTATAAAAATCACGTCTGCGCCCGCGCAGGCAGGCGCACGAGCGGCTCGTCATGCCGAGGGGGAAGCAGAGTCCCCTGCCTGCGGACCAAATTGCCTATCTGGAGTCGGGTCTCGCGGAGTTTCTCGAAAAGCAGCCTCACCTCACCACCTTCTGGACGAAGATCGAAAGGGGCTGGTTCGAAAAATGGCGGGTAGAGCCGACGCTAGGGCTGCCCATAATCGACTCTTCAATCGAGGAGTCCCCCCTCACTGAAGAGCAGGAAGCTGCAATCGGGAGAGAAGAGGCGAAAGTTAGAAAGGTCAGTGGAATATCTCGATGTGTGATGCAAAAAATGCTAACTGACCGCTCAGAAAATACACAGTTGGTACAACAACAGGTCCCAGAAAGAAAAGTGTCTCGTGAACGCGGGGGCGTCGACTTCCGCGGCCTCTGGCGCTTTGAACAACATAGTCGCAGCGTTGGGCCGAAAGGGAGGCAGGCGCAAGCAGATGATCGAAGTCTGGCGAAAGCGCAATGGGCCGCTGATAACAGAGGCGCTCGCGAACACGGAATTCGCCTCACTCATGGGCACCGTTCCCCCTGGCGAGACTGCCGCCGAGCGTAAGGAGCGCATTCGATCCGGTCACGGAAAGCAGATGGCTCTTCGCCGCCGAGTGGAGAAGGCATCGGAGGCCGAGATGGCAGCGGTAACGGAGGAATACAAGAATCAAGCACCCGAGCAGCGAGTCCACGTAAAGGCAGAGACTCCAGAAGATTTCCAAAGGTGATTGAGCCCATGCCGTTTGAAGTATACGCTAACACGGATTTGGTTTTGTAGGGGGTTGGATCAGCTGGCGCCAATGCTGAAGGCGGTCCACGGGGTCATCTCAGATGTAACGGGTGGATGGGTGGGGACGACGATGCTGACAGGACCGGTCCCGAAGGAAGGCGGCAAGATCGGTACTCACAGGTAAACGCTCAGTGCTATTGCCAAATCGGGAGTGATACCTTGGTCAGCTACTGCAATGGCGTTACGCCCGCCGGCCACACCATGGACCAGGCGGTGAACGGGTGGGCCACACAGTGGGTGAAACCGCTCCAGCAATTCGGAAAGAAGGTCTTCAGTGCGTGTTTGTCTACGGGTTTGTGTGCATAACTGAGTTCTTCAGATCACGAAGCTCGACGCGAGCGTGCTATCAGTTCCGGCGAGACTGTTCGTAGCGCTACGACACAGGCAGAAGATAACTTGCCGGCTCCCTCGCTCCTGGGTGCCAGGCTCTACGCTTTATCGCCTCTGCCTGAGTCGTCACCGGACGCCGACGACTCCTTGCTGGGGACTCACTTTGGCGACGAATCTACATTTCCGCCTCCTCCTACGGATGACGAGGCCTCTGTTCCTCTTCCTCCGCATGATTTCGACCCTGCTCCTCTGTTGACCACCGGCGAAATCCCCATCGACCCTGCTTTGCTCGGAATCGGAAGCCGCTCAGCCTCTGTAGCCCCCGGCCCTACTCTGGAAACTGTAAATCGCGCAGTAGTCGAGCCAATCTCTTCCAGCCCGGGATCTACTGCAGCTCCTCGTCACGCCTCGCCCATCGGCCGTCCAGAAGACGACTTCGTGATGACGTCGATTTCCGCGGATGCTTCCTCGCACAATGGATTATCGACATCACTCATTCCGTTCCGCTACGATGCTGGTACACCCCCCTCCCACCGCTCTCATGGACTCTCCCCGTCCGCCGCACGCCAAACTGCACCTGGATCGACTCCAGCGACGCCGTCGCCCTCCTCTGTTGCGGGGCCCTCGCCCTCGTCCGTTGTGATGCCTTCACAGTCCTCTGTCGCGACGCCGTCCTCCCTCCGTCAAGCTGTCTGGACGCCAAGCTCTGGGACGCCAAACTCAGCAGCGCCAGGGGAATCTGTAGCGCCCAGTACGTCGTCAGTGCCCCTTGGAGGAGCGGGTTCTGTGTCCGCTGCCCGGGAGGAGATGCGAGGTGCCCCGCAGCAGCGCGCTGTCGACTCTGGAACAGCCCCCGCCCAGATCTCTCTGCCATCGGCGGCTCGCGTCATGCCACCTCCAGCCTTCACATCCGAGGTGTTTCCGCAGTCACGTCCAATGTGTAATGCACCGCTGTCGCCACGGGGCATGGGCACCACAAGCGGGGGTACTGGAGGTGCTGGAGGTACGGGGCGCGGGCATGGGGCGGGGCGCGGGCGGGGCGCGGGCGTGGGCGAGGAGGGAACCGTGGACGTGGACGTGGGGGAAAATGTGGAGGCGGCAAGGGAAGTGGAGGCGGTGTTGCGGATAGGGAGAGTGGGATGGGCGATGATGGCGACGGCGACATCGGGACGGGTGAAGCGGAGCCCGCGGCAGCCCCCCGTATGGTGCCGCCAGGGGATGCGATGCATGAGAGAGTGTCGCGCGAGTGGTTGAGGGAAATTCGCGCTTGGGAGAAGGAACGTGACAACCGGGAGCAGCGCGCGGAGAGGAATCGCGATCATGGGGTCCACTACTTTCCACCCCCTCTTCCTGGGGCTGAGGGGCTGCGGAGGGAACCGGGAGCACTGGGTGCGAGACCCCTGGAGCTGCAGCAGGAGCCTGTCGCTCTCGGGCCCCGGAATAGACACCCACCAGCCGGCTACCAGGCGCCGCCCCCAAAGCGGACTATGGATCAGATCAAGAAAGACACCGCAGCCAGAAAAGAGGCGAAGCTTGCAGCGACGACAGCAAAGAAACGGAGCCTACCAGATAGCGAGAATCAGGAGACGGTGGTGACCAAAAAATCGAGGTGAGTCTCTGACTTGTTTTCACGCTCAAGTATCTAAATGATGCCGCAGACGCAATTAATGGAGTGCAAATAGTAGGTAGCCGCTCAACCGGGACCCAAGCTGCGCTGTTCAACCAGCGATTACGGGATAGTAAAAGTTTACTATTGTTTTAATAGATGTTTTTCCTGTCCTTCATCGTGAAATTTGCAAGTCCGTTGCCGAATCACATGACTTGATCCTTTGATCGGGTACTTGATTGATTTCGTTTCTCGATGAGCATTGTCTCGCCGCAAATTTTGAGACTCAAAAAATGCCATACATGTCTATCCCTCTCCTCCTTTCAAAGTTGCCGAGTAGTGAAGCTCAAAAACGCCTGTTTGCTTGTAGATCATCAGTTGTGATGGATTCCGTCAAGATCAATGCTCTGGCCTCCCATCCTCATCGTCCGTTAGGAGCAAAACCGAAATATTATCTTGCACAAAGCACAGCGGTGGTCAGAAGCGCAAAGACACCATTTACATTCTCGGACCGATCACCTGGCAATATGCGGCGAGACGGCATCAGTGATGATCCTTCAGCAGAGGAAGAAAATGGAGGTAGTTCTGCCAATAGTACTCAATGTCTAGTAATTTCTCTTAAATGACAATGTAATGATTAGTATTTTTCAAAAAAATTCTGCAAGTAGCCCCCGACCTGAAAATTGGTACATTGGAGGGCACGGTCATGTGTTGCCGAGAGTCGGACGTAACGGCAATTAAATGATCAGTGATGGGACCGGCACTCTCCGCTGCCGGCACTCTGCGCTTTCAACGCAATTTCTCAAACCGTTGAACATTGTTCATGGCTCAATGCAGCTTTCTTCGTAATTTGAGGGCAATGTCTGACATTCCCATATTTTTTCCCGCCTGTTTTTGGGGCGGGGAGCGGTAGAGGAGGAGGGGAAGGGTAGATGCAGGCGGCGGGCGGGCTGGCTGACAAGGGAGCCAGTAAGGACAGAGGGAGCTGCCTTCTGATAGTCCTGGCAGCTGCAGATCAAGCGAGCTCAAGTTATTGGAGGCCAGGGAAAGCGGTGGAAGTGGTTTGATGCAAAGTAAACAGTCACAAACAACCATCGTGCTCCCATTCCCGCCCAATTGACGAGGAGCCTGTAGCTGCGCGCAGTCATTTAAGCGCATCCGGTCTACTGTAACTACCTTACATGCCACAGAACTTGGTGTGCACCGGCGGGCTAGCTAGCAGAAGCCGTAACGGAACTTGAAGAGGGCGGAGCCCCCCAATTTTTGCGTATTCGGGCGTGGCGGGAGGCACAGCCCCCCGACATCAATCGCGTAAATGTGCGCGCCAAACGACGCCGCCGGTGCAAGCCCGCCCCAGTATGTTAAGCGGTAGGTCTCTCTAATATATAAAAGCGGTGCAACGTCTAGTTAGAGGACTTTCTATAGAAAGTCCCCCTTCTGACTTAGAGACCCTTTCTATAGAAGATCACCGTATACGCCTGATTCGGACGCCGACTGGAATGGGGACTCGGATACTTCCAGGTCCACCTCTGGTTTCGTTTTCATCACCGTCCGCGGGGCCATCTGTTGGGGCAGCAAGCGCCAGACCATGGTCGCATTGTCGTCAACAGAATCCGAGTATATTGGACTATGTTACGCTGGTCAGCACTTAGCGTGGTTACGCACTTTCTTCGAGGATATTGGTCATCCGCAGGGGAGGCCCAGTCTCTTGAAGTGCGATAATCAAGCCGCGATCATTTTGACGAAGGACGCGCAGTTCAGAGCTCGGACGAAGCATATCCAGCGAAAGTACCATTATCTTCGGGATGACTTGGTGGCGAACAAGCAGGCTGTCGTTCGGTTCGTTCCCACAGATGACATGGTTGCTGATATCTTCACGAAATCCCTTCCACACGACAAGCATTGGAAGTTCACCAAAGCCATGGGACTACGGCTGCACACGAGTGGGAGTGTCGGAGATGGAAGAAAGTATCGAGCTTAGTGCTCTGACATTTCCTAATTACGTGTTGGCCCCTGCCCATATCTTTTGGCATCATTGATCGCATACCTCAGTCGTTTACTCTCAACGCAGAGCGGCTGAGGTATGTTTTTTACTCTACTTACATTTGAACTGTACTTATATTATTGTAGCGCATTCTGCGTATTGTTTAGGTACAGTTAATTCAGTCGTTTACTCTCAACGCAGAGCGGCTGAGCGCATTCTGCGTATTGTTTAGATCCATAACCGCTGAAAGTGGAGAACAAGATTGAGCTCATAGAAGAGGACTGCAAGAACGCAAAAGCGGCTCTTTACACTTACCGATCCAAAGTGAGCACACGTACACTCTTCGCTTCCAGACGCTGACTAACACCAAAACAAATCAACAAGGATCATTGCGGGAAGCCGGAGACAATGACGCTGTCCCAGGCCTCGGGTGATGTCGAGAATCCGGTTTCAACCTCGGGCGTTGAGGCGACGACTCAGAAATCTTGCATTCTTTTGAGTCCAGCCTCGAATTCAGAACTCCAAGCCAAGGGAAAGGCTCAGGAGCTTTCTGTCAATGTAGAGGCGATTGAGGCACAGATCCCGGACGTTGAGACAATTCCGATGGCCACAGAGAAGTTTCTCCCCGATCAACCCCCAATTCCAGTCACCCAAATTACCGAGAGAGTTGATTCGAGCGGATGCCAGGTACTGTCTATGTTGTGTACTTTGTCCAGAACAAGGTTTTGTTTATCACATTACAAGGATGCAGCGGAGGCCCATTGCACAAGAGGCGAAGAGGTGCGTATATTGGTTGCTTCCAGATGTGATTTGGAACATTGAACAGGATGGCTGCGCCAACATGGTGCTGACTGAGTCCTTCACAGCGCCCGCACTTTGGACTCATGACGCAGCGCAATTCCCGAGCTCAATACTCGAACTTGGAGCCGGGATGCAAGTTGAGCGGCCCTCGGCCCATCAAGAGGCGATTGGGCCGCGTATATCGGACGTTGAGACAATCTTGGCGGCCCGAGTATCTTTCTCTCCCATTTCAGATGCCCAACTTGCCGGCGGCACATGCCAGGTACGTTGTGTGGTTTCGTCCAAAAAATAAATATAGGTTAACACCGGCAAGCCTACACAAGAGGCACATCGCACAGGAGCCGACGTAGTGAGGACACTGGATGCGTACCGACGCGATCGACTAACGGAGACATTGAAAAAGGTTGGCTGCGCCGCCACCGTCCCGACTGGGTCTCTCGTTAAGTTCACGCCTGAAACTCTTGACGAAATGGAAATCCCAAGCTCATCATTCCAACTCGGAGTTGAATGCCGCGTATGTTGTATGCTTTCGGAGGAAAATGTTGTTTTACCACACTACAAGGATTTAACAGACGGTCTCTCCACACCACCCCCGCGAAGTGAGTGTATCCGCCACTTTCCGATCTGATTGACCGATTGAAACCTTCGAGTGCTAACACGAGCACCGTGCCAACTGAGTCTCTCGCTCCGCCGACACTTAAAACTTTCTCAAGCTCAACACCTGAACCCCGAGTTGAAGTACGGGCCGGAGAGTTCTCCACATATGAGGACGAGGAGGCAGAGACAGATGTTGACACAGCCTTGACGGCTGTAGGACCATCGGTTTCCGCTCAGATTGAAACTCCAGATGCACAAGTCGCTGATCCAAGAAAATGCCGAGTATGTTGTCTGTTTTATTTTATTCCTCGAAAGATTTAGCTGGTACGCACCAAGAATACACAGGAGATCTTTCGCTCAAGACCCGACGAAGTGAGCCCACCGTTTACTTCCAGATGTTGTCGACCAACTCTTCGATTTAAAACAGGATGCTTGCGACAACCAAGGGACCTCGCCCACTGAGTCCTTGGTGGTGCGCGCATTTGAAACTCCGAGTCGTGCCTCGGACGTCGATACAGCGGATCTTGAACCTGAAGAAGACGCTCAGGACTTATTCGCCGAAGGTCCTTCTGACCTTGAAACAGCCCAGACGGCTCCGAGTTCTCTTCAAATTTCAAGTTCAAATGCCCAACCTGCGAAGAATGCCGCTTAGGGCCAATGTCAGGTATGATGTGTGTTTTTCAACAAAATTATAGCTTAATATGTCATGGGTAGCTGGAATCGAACGAATTGAACGAGGCTCATCATTCAGATCCCGTGGTGTGCCGACTCCCAAATCTTGGATTGCTAACTTACATAATAATCGGTATAGCTTTTTTCGAATTTATTCGATGACATGTAGCCACATTCACTCTGGCCACAACACCTAACCGGTCGCGTAGGATTCAAAATGTGGGGTGTTTTGGCAATCTCCTTGGGGTAAGCCCTTGTTATATTATCAGCACAGCCACACTGTTCTTTGCAAGGCGACCGCGAAACTAGCATCAGTATTTTCGAGAAATTCTAGCATACAGAACATTTTATTCACCATTTCAAAGCTCCTCCGATTTATTTGAACTTTTAGAGTGCTGTTTGAGCTCGAACTGCAACACAAGTGATAGTCACGTGTCATGCTTCGGCGATTCATCCACCTAGATTCTGAGCTCTAGATAAAAAGTCTGAGCAGGCAGGAACGTTCAGTATACTAATATAGATTCATCTGCACCAAAAACTGGTTTAAGTATCTATCTTGTAGGCACAAAAACATCGAAATCCGGCGAGCTTCGATTCCTCAGTCCTTTTTGGTCATGTACCATTCGCGCGGTTCCGGGTTTGTACACCATTTCTTGGACGGAGCGCACAATTCGGTTCTCCCGCAGGACGCTGGGTAACGGGGACTTCCTTCCATCGTAGCTCGCAGATCTCTCAGTTCTTGTCTTTCACTGCTGTGGTGTCGGCTCGGGGTACTGGGAGGAGTAATAAAATTCCTGCAAAGTCCCAGTCAGCGCCGAGACTACGGGGAGCGGCGCAGTGCGCACATTGTTATTTAGGACTCGGGGACTCCTTGGGTTTGGGGTTGTCTTGAAGAAGGTGGGTAACTTAGCACAAGATGTGGGAGGAAAAGTCTGCATTCAAGTACGCTAGCTACATCGCGTTTTGTGGTGAAGTGGAGCGGGTGGAGCAGAAGCAGTGTGGCGGTGTTCCAGCTTGTGTGTGCCTGGCTGCAGCGTCCAGATTCGGATGCCGGTCCATAGAGTCCGCTCCACCTGGCTCCACTTTTGGCCTCTGGTTAACTCACGGCTTTTCTTATATAGATAGAAAAAATTGTCTGCTTTTATTACAGCTAATGTCGGAACCGAAGGCGCGAACAAAATTTTCTTGTTTTTGTAAGTTTTCGTAGAATTGTTTGTAACTCAATGAGTTCTGCACCAATTTGGACGAAACCTAGGTAGATTTGATGGGCTAATTCATGCGCAATTAGTGATGTAACGTGATTTATAAAAATATTATGCATTAGGTAACTTGTGCTTTTGGACCATTTTCGTGCCAAAAGTAGTTTAGCACATCCAGAACCTGTCCCAGTGACCTGATATTTAGGGAGGGACAGCATATATACTTTATTAAAGACGTGATAGAGCCAGAAGTATGGATAATTTAATTGCAGTTCCTGTAGCTCTGTTGAATACATTTGGCAGGTTTGGCCTTCGGAAATACTGTAAGGATTACATTTATCTTGTAATTTCATGTAATTCTGGCTCTATCACATGTTTAAGCAGGTATATATGTTGTCCCACCCAAAGGATTAGGTCACTGGGACATGTTTTGGACATACTAGACCACATTCAGCATGAAAATGGTCCAAAAATGCAGATTAGCTAATATATACTATTTTTATAAATAGGATTACATCACTAATTGCGCATGAATTAGCCTGTCAAATCTATCTAAGTTTCATCCAAATCGGTGCAGAACTCATCGAGTTACAAACAATTCTTCGAAAACTTACAGAAACAAGAAAATTTCATTCGCGCCTTCGGTTCCGACATTAGCTGTAATCAAAATCAGATTAATCACAATATGGCAAACATTGGAGTCGCGAACTTTAGGATTCCTAATCCTTGGGACAAAAGTAGCCCTTCGTTCGACGGAGAAACCGCCTCGTCGTTGAGGAAGTTTATCCGGAACTTGAGGACTATCTTTACCCAAGGAGGAATTGCTACAGATGCCGCGAAAAAGGCAAAAACCTTGGAGTACCTCCAAGAAGATGATGTTATTGAGCAATGGGAACGTCTTCCTACCTATACCTCCGGAACCTTTGATGAATGGGTTGCGGAAATAAAGGGGTTCTTCCCTGAATTAGAGGACGCAAGAGTGGGATCGTTGAAAAAGATGCGGAGGATCTGTTCAGAACACCAGGACGTTCCAGTTAACGACCTTGGGGCTGTTTGGCGGTTCAGCATAGCTTTTGTCAACAAAGCGGATAAGCTCTTGATGCCACCTGCAGCGTTGGATAACGGACAATTGGTGGATATGTACCTCGATTGTCTGGAAGAATCCTTCGCTAATAATATCAATGCGATTATTATGCAGTCTAAGTTCTTCGCGAACGGAACTACTGCTACTCCAGCTGCTGCAGTCAATGCGGGAGTGGGGGCAGCTGTAGCTCAGCCAGTAACAGTCAAGCGCAGGGGGGAAAAGGTTCCGCTTGCGTTCGTGATTAAGACGGCCAAAGAGATGGCTGAATACTGGGATGGTCATTTGTCCAAACATTCCAAGAAGGGCTCGGCAAAGGGAGAATTGGCAGGGAAAGAGGTGGCCATAAAGCTTGAAGAAGATGCTAGAGAAAATCATGCTCTGTTAGACAGCATTAACACCCTGACAGCGGTGATTAAGGACAGCTTCACTATTCAGGACAAAAAGCTAGACCAGTGGATGAAGACTAGTTTCAGCCAAGCTGTAACTAATCCTCCGCCACAGGAAAACTCTAATAACAGTCAAGGATCCTATAATAAGAGCGATAAAGGGTTTAATCAAGGAAACCGCGGATACCACGGCAATTCCAATAGCAGCGGCCCAGGCCGTTGCTGGTATTGCGACCTCGTTGACCATTTAATGGCCACCTGCCAATACAAGCGGGAGCATATTGAGATGGGATACATTGGGTTTGAGAACGGCTCACTCCGTCTCTCTAACGGACAGTTTATTCCCAAATACCCTGAGAATAAGAGCAAGAAGGAGCGTGTTGACAGTTATTGGTTCGCTCAAGGCAAGAAGCGTGGAGCTATGCTCCCACTTCAGAGCCAGAACTTGGTTAACACCTCTGATGATAGGGTTGACCATATCTATGATAGCAGGGATGATGAGCTACTTTCGTTAAAGGTTCAAGTGTAGGCTCTGGCTAGGACCCTCGAACTCCGGCCAGCCGGTGCTTAATCAGACGGCGGTTAACATTCCCCAGCCTATCCAAGGCATGATACCGATTCCTCAGGTTGCTACTCCTCAGTTCATTCAAATGCCTACGGCACCTACTGGCTCAATGGATTTTGGGCAACTATGCAACCTTGTGGACGCATATAGGGGAGGGCAGCAAGCAGATCAGTTCATGGCGACGTGTTCTGGGAACCGGCCTGATGCCAGCTCCAACCCAAATTTCTGAGGAGTTCGATGAAGGAGGGTGGGGGAAAAACAGTTCGTTTTCAACCTACAGCCAAACCTCCGGAGAACCGAAATAAGGCCAATACCGCAGATGATAATGATAATTGGAGGAATAAGTTCGTTGATGAGGAGGAAGGGAGAATGTTCGCAGCTCGATTAAAGGACTGGCCACCACCGGTGGACAGGCAGGAATTGGCACGATTATTGGGGATAATAGGGCCATACACCATAGGGTTTAAGGAGTATCCGGAATACTCGCAGCCCTTGATGACCTTACTCAAAAAGGGTGTTGAATGGAGATGGGATGATAAGGAGCAGGATGCGTTTGACAAAGTCAAAAACATGCTAGCCTTAATCATAATTCGAAGGGCAAAAGGCCTCTTGATTAATACGCGGGAATCAGTAGTGCGAATTGACGACGAAGGGAAACCAGTCAGGTGGCTGAAAATGGATACTACTCTAACAGGGGTGGGAACAGGCACCATCCAAAAGGATGAGCCAATCCCTTTACCCCCAGAGAAGTCCTATAAGTTAGTCAACCGGAATGTCGACCCGAACATCGTCAAGCAACTTGCTGAAAGATGTGCACACTTACCGGTCACCATCACACAAAGGGAGTTACACGCGGTTAGCCCTGCAGTCTCAAAGGAGTGCCGGATTAATGCTACCCGAGTAAGGGTTCCCTATGTTAAACCGAAGGTGGTTAACGGGATGTTGGCACATGCGGTTGAATTATTTCCTGGTTTAATGGATGATCTAGGAGAAAGTCTTGATTACGATGCTGTTGACGTTGCAACGGTTGAAGTCTTTGAGACTACTCTCCTGGCTCCCCCAAATGAAGAAGGGATCCCCGAAGGATCTCTAATCATAACGGATCCGTTAATGGAGTACTTCAATTCGCTTAAACCTGGAGAGGCACCTAAACAAGTCCACCATGTGGCCAAAGCGGCATATGTGGCAAACGACTCGGAGCCAATCAGGGTTATCTTCCCCACGGTTAATGGAAAGGAGCACGTAGAAGCTGTTATAGACGGAGGATCCATGATAGTCTCAATGGCCAAAGCAGTAGCTAGGTGTCTGGGATTAACTTGGGACCCGTCCATACAGATCACTATGCAGGCGGCCAACCGGTCTCTTAAAAGTCGGAGGGTTTAGCCAAGAATGTGTTGTTTCAGTTAGGGGACGTGTCGGTGCATCTCCAGGTACATATTATGGAAAGTCCGGTGTATCATATACTCCTGGGTAGACCATTTGAGGTGTTAACTAAGTTGGCATCCTCTAATCAGCCTGATGGAGAGTGCACGATCACAATCACGGATCCCAACTCTGGTTGTAAAAGCTCGATGGTCACATGGGCCAGAGGGACGTATATGCTGCCTACAGTTGAAGAGGTTCCTGATGAGGACACTTCTCCCATTAAAGAAAGTACGAACGAGGAAAATTCGGCCTCTAGCAGGACGGTTTTTTGAGCCCCTTCGAGGAACTGATTAATCAGGGAGAAGAGTTGGCTGTTCGGGTGGGTTTTAATTCGGCAGGGGATCTAGAGATCAAGGGATACCTAGAGCCCTGTAATGGCAATTCATTTACGGCAGATGAAATTAACACCGCGTACCTGTTAGCATCCAGAGAAAGCGAGGAGCTTAATCAGGATGTGAAAGCTTACCAACTCCTTAACGAGTTTGCGGCACCGCAAATAGGCGGACAGGATGCAAAAATGCGACATCAGGTGTTTACCTTTGAGAAGGACCTACCAGAGTACCTAGGTATTCCAACGGCTAGGCCAACCAAAGTAAAGAAACCGAGACACAAGTTCAACCCCGATGTCCGGTACCTGTGTTGGGAAAAGGCCAACTTTATTAGGGAGCCTGAGGAAGAGGTTCAACCCTCTCCTTGGATCTGGAATAAAGGGGTCAAAACGGTCAGAGTGCTTGCCACTAAGAAATATAAACCAGTCGCGTTAAAGACTAGGCCTATATACGGGGAGCTACCGGAACGGTTCCGGATTAAGCTGGAAATAACAGGGGACCCTTTAGAAGGCATGCCTGGTTTATCTCCGAATCCTGCCGAGTTCGCCCCGACAGGCAGGTACACGGTTGAAAAGAAGGAGATCATTGATAAGATTCACGCTGGAGACTTTCTATGGCTGGAAGAGCGAAAGTTGATGCTTCAAGAAGTAGCGTTCGCCTGGGACGACTCGGAACGAGGGAGCCTTAGACATGACTTCTTCCCGCCGGTAGAAATACCGGTGATAGACCATAAGGTCTGGGTAGAAAGGAGCATACCCATTCCGTGCGGACAGCTAGAGGAGTTCTGTAGGGTGATTAAGAATAAAATAGACGCTGGAGTCTATGAACCTTCTAATTCATCCTACCGTTCGAAGTTCTTTGGGGTGATTAAGAAGGATGGGAAATCTGTCCGCCTTGTTCACGCCTTAGAACCCTTAAATGCCGTGACTATTGCTCATTCAGGGATACCACCGGCAACGGAGGAGCTAGCAAATCACTTCGCAGGCAGAGCCTGTGGGGCGGTACTAGACTTATATTCTGGATATGATCACAGGGACCTTGATGAAAATTCCAGGGACTTCACTACATTCCAGACCCCGTTCGGTGCCCTGCGGCTGGTAAAGCTTCCGCAGGGTTGGACTAATTCAGTTCTAATATTCCACGACAATGTAATGTTTATTCTCAGAGATGAGATACCTCACGTTACAATCCCCTACATCGACAATGTGCCTGTAAGAGGACCGGGGAGTAGATATGTGTTGCCAGATGGCTCACAAGAAGTCATTCCCGAGAATCCAGGCATAAGGTGTTTTGTTTGGGAGCACTTCAGCAACCTTAATCAGGTTGTTCAACGGTTGAAATATTGCGGGGCAACCTTATCAGGACTGAAGGCCTTGTTGTGTATGGAGATCTTTCCAGTCGTTGGGCACATGTGCTCATTCGAGGGGAGAAGACCTTCTGAGGACAGGATTGGGGTTATTGATAGGTGGCCGCCTTTGGAAAATGTTTCGGAAGTCAGGCAATTCCTAGGAGTTGTAGGCACCATGCGGATGTTTATCAAAGACTACACAGTCATGGCCAGACCCTTAACTACCCTGTTAAGAGCCTCAACAGACTTTGAGTGGGGAGATAAACAGCAGGAGTCCATGGACAAGGTTAAACACAGAGTGAAAAATTGCGATGCCTTGAAAACCGCTGAACTATGATTGGGATTCCGACATAGTAATGGCCGTGGACACCCCATGGATGGCAGTTGGCTTGGAAATCTACCAGGTCGATCCTGACGATCCTAAACGGAAGTACTACGCAAAATTCGACTCGATTCCTTTAAACGAGCGGGAGGCTAGGTTCTCCCAACCGAAAAGGGAATTGTATGGTTTACTAAGGGCACTGCTGCATATGCAATATTGGTTATTGGGTTGTCGGAGACTGGTCATTGAGACGGATGCCATGTATATCAAAGGCATGCTGAGCAATCCAGGAATGGGGCCCAATGCGACGATTGATCGTTGGATCGAACAAATATTAATGTTCCATTTCCAGTTGAAGCATGTGCACGGTTTAACCTTCTCGCCTGATGGGCTTTCTCGAAGGAAGTGGCAGCCTGGTGACCCAGTATATCAGAACCCTGGTATCGGGTATGAGGATAACCCTCCTCCGGAAAACCATTCAGAATGGGACGAGGAAATTCTGCAAACCGCTAGAGTTTGAGGACTTTAAAACAGAAATCAACACTGGGGGTGGTTACTTGCAGGAGATACCTGAACCAAACCTGGAGCGAGATGAGAGCTTTTCAAAGGCACTCGTCGAGTTTGAGTCGCAGTGCGAGTTCGAGAATACGGAGCAACTTTTGCTTAACTGGACGATTAAGGAGGCCTATGTGGCCGAAGGCTTAATCATACCGCAATACCTCATGAGCCAGACTCAAGAGGGAGAAAAGTTGCTTCCTGAACTAGAATTCAAGTACGACCCAGAAAAGCGAGAGCTTTATCCAGAGGAACATCGAACTGAAAGTGGGAAGCTTCAGGATCAACGATTAACTGACTTGAAGAGATGGTTGAGGGATCCTTTAAAACGGCCCGCTGGTTATACTCAGAAACAGTACCATCGCTTCGTGAGCTATGCAAGGCAGTTCTTTATTGATGAAAAGGGGCAGCTCTACCGTCGGGGAGAGGACTCGGGACATAAACTAGTGGTGGATAAAGGCTACCGCATGTTTATGATGAAGGCTTCTCATGACAGTTTAGGGCATAAGGGCCTTTTTGCGACTAAATTGATGATCGAGTTAAGGTTCTGGTGGCCTGAAATGGAGCGAGATATATCTTGGTATATTAAAACATGCAAGATGTGTCAAGCTAGACAGAGGGAATTGCTAAGGATCCCGCCTGTAGCAACTTACACGCCGAGCATCTTTCAAAAGATACACGTCGATGTAATGATCATGGGTAGGGCCTCTAATGGTCACAAATTAATGGTCACAGCTAGGGACGCCTTAACCAGGTGGCTTGAAGCTAGGGCGCTAAGAGCGGACAATGGAGAATCCTTGGGCAGGTTTATACTTGAAGAAATCATATGCCGATGGGCTGTCCTACTTGGATAGTCACAGACAACGCCGGGCAGTTTGTTGCAGCCTTGAACTGGCTGAATGCTAAATATGGGATAACGGGAATAAGGATCTCAGCGTATAATTCCCAAGCCAATGGACCAGTTGAATGTGTTCACTGGGATATTAGGCAATCCATTTATAAAGCAACTGGCAATGATGTTCGCAAGTGGTTCTGGTTCCTTCCCCAAGTAGTTTGGGCGGACAGAATCACAGTTAGACGGGGTTTAGGTTGTTCACCCTATTTTGCGGTAACAGGCGCCCATCTGACTATACCTCTAGACATAGAGGAGGCTACTTGGCTTGTTGAGTATCCAGGAGAGATAATCAGCACCGAGAAGCTTGTGGGGTTAAGGGCTCAGGCACTGGCTAAGCATATCCAACATGTGGAGGAAATGCGAGACAGGGTCGACACTGAGAAATTAGCGGGGTTCACGAGCATCAGATCAAGGATTACGATTTTAAGCCTGGTGACCTGGTCTTAGTCAGGAATACCACGGTTGAAAAATCACTTAATTCAAAGTTGGAGCCAAGATATCTGGGCCCAATGGTCGTGGTTCAGTGAACTTCAGGGGGTTCTTACCTATGTTGCGAAATGAACGGGGCAATGTTTCGTGGAAAGATTGCACAGTTCAGGGTAGTACCTTATGCAGCACGGAAAAGGATTAAACTGCCGCACAAGATAGAAAGCCTGATTGATATGTCTAAGGAAAGCCTGGAAGAATTGGCCCATAAAAAGGACAAACCAGACGAGTACTTAGGCAAGGATATGGAGTTTGACAAGATTACACTTAATCCTGGGAGTCAATGGATCCGGCCGACCTATCTGACGAATATGAGAGTGATCCAGAACCTGAAGAAGAGGACCTGGGTAACACATCCGTCTACAGTGATGATAACCCGAGGCGCTCTAAGCGCACGAAGACATGATTTCTACCAACTGGTGGGATAATCGTTCAACACTTGGGTTAATCAACGGCAAACAGTATATTCAGAAAGATTGTATTTAGAGTTGGACAAAAGAGATGGTAGTTTAAGGGGACACGGCATAGTCTGCTGCTACTGTAGCGGGTGATTGGATTCCCTGGGGGACGAGACCGTAATGTTGGAGTCTGGAAAACGCTTCCTCGTACTCGGAAGCAGTAGGAGAAGGGAGAGCATCAATATCTTCTTCTGAAAGGAGCCAGGGCGGGAGTAATTCTTCGTCACTGCCTTAATAATCAGAAATTGGGTAGTCGGAGGCTGAGAAACTTCACCTACTACACCGATGGCAACTCAGCGACCGGAGAGACCTTGTGCTCCTGCATAAGGGCGATGAGACGTTCCTGCTCGGCGTACAGAAGCTTGGTGATGGTCAAGTGGTGCTCGAGGCGGTGAACGGTGACATTGTACTCGGAATGATTCTCGTACTCCTGGCGGATGAGGGCTTCGTTGGAGAGATGACCCTGGCCATCCTGGATAAGCCTGGAGGCCTGGTCGATAACAGCCCTGATTGCGGCCGAATGAATAGGCAGATCAATGGCCATACCTGCCCGGAGGGCATGGTTAATCAGATGAACAAGCTTGCTTGCCAAATAACGTACCCTGTGAATCAGGGTCAGCTTCGACGAACGAGTTCGCACGACGGCGCTTGCGACGAACGGAGTTGGGTTCGGCAGCAACTTGCACAGCCTTGATTGGGTTGGTCTTCTCCACGATCTTCATGGCCTTTGCGTAAGCATGGGATGCCAACTCAGCACAGACCTTCGCCACATGCGCGTCCTTGCACTGGGTCTCGAACGGATTGGGTTCAGTCTCATCCACCTCCCACGCCTCCGCCATCTCCGTCCAAGCCAGAACGACAGCATGCCCCAGTGACCCGTTCAGGTCCCCCAAGTCTGGGTCATCTCGGGTACGGTGTTTTCGGTTTTTCTGCGCAAAGTACGGCCTACATGAGAGGCAAGGTAAGGTAAGAATCCGTGTTTCAGGGAGTTTACTGACCTGGTCCGACAATATTTTTGTGGTTCCAGTCATTGGAGTGGTCGTCCAGAGCATTGTGTCGCGCTCTGGGCCCCATCTCCTTGGTGCTGCGGGCCAGAGGGTTGGCGTCGGCCCACCCGCGCTCGGGTGCTTCTCTGTCCGTCTGTCCGACGTTGGGAGTCAGATGAAATGAAAACTGAGGTTACAAAGCTCGATGTGCGTGAGAAGGTGAAACTTTGGGATGAGGAACATCATGAATTTCCCCCTCCTATCGATCATGATCACCTCGTCCTTGTATTCCACCATCCTGGACCAAAGGTTGATGTGCCACTGGCAAACAATGTCGTAGGAGACAAAAAACCGGACGAGTTCCAAGCCAGCAATGCTCCGGAAGAACATGTAGTCCATATTAATGTACCTAGATTTCACATCAATTTGGGCTGCGCTTGGAAGAATCACTACTGGCTTACCATTCCCTGAGCTGTAAGTCCCAGATGGCTAGGGTGCGCTATGCAGTGGCTCCGCTATGTAATTGATCAGGTTTGTCTTTCAAGAAGTGCTGAGGATACTCACGTCCTGCTTGTAGTCCCAGTGCTTCTGAACATGTTTCATGTAGGTGACAACCTCGCAAACCAAAGCCCAGCCATTGCCGAGCCCGGGGTCCTTGGCTTCTGATGAGATGTCTTTGCACTTGAGTTGGAAATTGGTGTCCAGGGCAAGATACAACACATAGAGGAAGCTGAAGCGAGAAGTTAGGCCTGCGAATTCAGGAGTCCAAACATCTTACACGTGGTGCGGCAGTGCATCCTTCCAGTTCTCCAGAAGGTTTTTCCCGGGGTGGGGCAGGCTGGACACAGCAGAGCGCACTCACCAGGTTTGGTGTTTCCAACGCCTTGTAGGTCATGGCCGCACCCAGTGCGCTTCGGCATTTGAATATGGTGCCATTCCCTCGTTATTCTCAGGAACTCGTGGTAATGGTCCTGAAAGCCCCTGGTCAGTCTCGCCCAAGTCGCCCCATAACAAGTATGTAGATCCAGGCATGCAGTATGAGTACAAAGCCACCAATATGTAGTTTTAGGCCCACTGCTGCCAGCCCAAGCAAAAAAATCACTGTTCTTGAAATTGACTGTTCTTGATGGATCAAGGCCACACAGGAAGTTCTTGACGCATTGAGGTGGCATGGGAAGTTCCGATGTATTGAAGTGGCATGGGAAGTTCTTGTGGCCTTCAGGTGACATAGAGAGCTTGCTCTTGAACTCTTGACAGTACTTGAGGAGCAAGATATAGCACTTAAATGACTTGCAGCAGACTCCGAGATCTCGAGAACAAGGTGGCATGCAATCCAAATGGCTTCTTGAGCACCCATGGCTTGCAGGGGATAGAAGAAACTGGGCTTGGCTTTGATGAAGGCACCAGGAAAGTGCTGCAGTATTGTTTGAGGGCAGGAGATAGACTAGGGATAGTGGCAAGTGCGAGATGGTTGTGGTCGAGAAGGAAGTGGCAACACCATCAATCAACAAACAACCATCATATTTATGCACAGCCCTGGCAGTGCTGATGTCGGGACTTCGCATTTTCCACACCTCAGCTATCCCCAAGCCCTTCCTCTTCATGGTGTGCAGAAGAGGCTTAAATTACGGCTCAATTTGTCTGTTATAACTACATTGTAAGTCAATTCAAGTACAGTGGATGGTATTATGATAATATTATGGATTTGGTGGATACCATCCAAACTCAAGGGCTGGAGTCTGGCTGGCATATTTCTGTAATCCAGCTGGTGCACCTAGCTGTTCGGTTAGCTGGTATGTGTCTGAAATCCATCCAGTATCCTGCTCATCAGTCCAGGTGGATCTAGCTGGAGCATCCACATGGCTGGAGGCTGGCAACCATTTGGGTGTGTAGAAGTGAGCAACGCACTCCAACGAACCCCCCTTCGCGATTGTCCCGTCACGGTGCCCAAGGTGCAACAGAACCAGAACCCAGGGAATTTCTTCGGTAGAAATGAGCAACGCACTCCAATGAACCCCCCGGTTGCTATCATCCCTCCCCCAGTTGTCGCTGGCGGGTCCCCTAACGCGGGGCCCGCGCACTAGACCGGGCGGTCAGCAAGAAGCCGGTTCCCCGATGCTATCAGTGCGGAGAGGTCAGGCACATGGCCCGTAGAGGACCCACCAACCCCCAATTCCAGGCTTTGATCATGGCAATGATGGAGGAACACCTCGGAAAGGAGGATTTTCCTGAAGAGTCGGAGTGAAGACTGTGCCCTTGAATTCTGGTATACCCCCCTCACCTGTAACGACTTTGAACAATTCATTCTCTGTTTTGACTATGGAAGAACCCGGTGTGGAGGAAGACACAGTGGAAATGGAAGGAGAGGGAGCAAGGACTCCCTCTGTTTGACAAGAGTGAGGGAGCCGTTTCTCCCTCTGACTCTAAGAGAGGGGGAAAGAAAACCCTGGAAGCCTGAGCGGGAGAAAGTGGGATGGCGCAGACTCCCCCCCGGAAGTGCACGTTCAGTTGCAACCCGAGCACGGGCTCAAGAATGGAAGGCGCAGGAGATCATCACCAAATGGACTCGCCCTGCCAGGAGACAAGAAGTGGGCGATGAAATGGTAGAAGAAATCCGGAGGGCTTCCCGGATGCTCTGGGCATACTGGACAACTTGAAAGAGCCGCCACAGTATATCCGAGCCACGGGGAACTCTATAATGGTTTCAATGACCCTCAAAGGGCTGAATAACCTCAAGGGTTATACAGTGGTTGGGTCAGCATTAAGGAGTGTTGATGCTGATACTCCTAGACTCCTCTGTGTCGGTTTCCATGGTGTTAGAGAACTTAGGAGACCTGATGTTCGGGTTTCCTAATCCTGAGTGTCATCGTATCCAGTGGTTCAAACCCTGATCGGTTTGCAACCACTCATGTACTTTGTGTACGCCTCTGTGTCATCCGTAGTGCGTCTGGGGACTAGGATCCGTTTGTACGGCTTCCTAGTCCCTAATGTCTTTTGTATCCCGTGGCGAAGACTCCCCGAGTCTGCAGCTTTAAAATCTGTGGCTGGGTTTCAACCGTGAGAAGGTCACGTGGTGGCGTCATGAGAGTCCCGTGCTGCTAAGCCGCGTCTGTATCCATACGGACACATCACACGAAAATGTAGAACCCGGGTGATTCATGACAAAAGGTTAAGATGCACCCCATTGTCATTTTTGTGTGCTGGATCCATTCCACCACCCGTAATGGTTCAGGAAATGGTGGATCAAGTTTAGTTGGGTTCATCGTGATGGTCAGTGCTTCCTTTAAGTTTCGAGTGAATTTTTAGCTCACAAATTGACGGTGTAGCCACCCCAAATTGCACACATAGATGCAAAGAACTTAAAGTCTGCTGCAAGGTCAGAGTATGACCAGCTTAAACACCGCATCTACCATTCAGTGTGCCGCCTTTTGCTCATTGCAGAGTCGTTCCTACAATGGTGAAGGCATGTGTTTTGGGGATGGCGTTGAAACGGTGCACTTGATATACGACTAGAAATAGCTTAGATTCGTGCTTGCACAAAACAACCACAAAACCACCACTACAACAATCTATTCCTCCAAAGATGTAAGTGCTTCTCTTTGTGAGTTCGGGTCCGGGCCGTAGTATGTGACCAACGGGTTTGGAACAAACACAATTCGACTGCTAGACTTCAACAAAGCTGTTCAACAACACGCTAGCACTACGCAGCTGCCAACAACAATACCGCTAGCACCTGGGATGGGCAGGGGTTTATGGGTTGGATACAAGGTGGCTGGATCGCTAGATCGAGGGCACCAGGGCAGAGTATGTAGGTTTGTGAAAATCCTCGCAATGGGATACCCAAAGACTATTGAGGCTAACAACAAGTGGACTTCAATCCTCAAGCGACAAGGCAGTCCTTAAGCCGCTGACCTATTCCTTAACCAAGAACAGGAACGTTTCCACTTTGTATTGGCAATAGACACTATAAGCGTCCAGCTAGCGACCCAACACACTACGACAGCGCTTCCGTCAATATCGGGGTGAAGGCGAAGTAACTGACAGGTTACAGTCGGTCTAGAGGTGGGGGCACCTAGTCCATCTTCTTAGTGGGCTCGAGTCAACACACAATCACCTAGCAGGCGATCCAACACACTACGAATATATCAGGGTGAAGGCAAAGCTGCTAGCGCAACTGCTAGCTGGTTCTCGAAGAGAACACCCTTGCTTTTATACGTGAAGACTCCGCGAGCCAACAACTTAGAATCTCAACTTAAGATCTCGACGTGTCCAGAGTCAACAGTATTGATTCCAATAAAGCTACTACTTGTGAAGTGTGTGTACAATCTCCACTAGCAACCTGAGATCACCTGCACCAACTTCGTACAAAGTCGGGGTGTAATAATCTGAGGTTCTAGCCTGCTCTGTGCTCCCTTTATACTAATGAGGTCCCTGATACATGTGATAAACAGAATGAATAATATAAATGAGTGAAAATGATGTGATAGATACGACAGCCAATGAAACGACTGCCGTTTGGTTTTATGATGGGTCTATGCCAAGCAGAACAGCCACACTGATCCGCTAGCATCCATTTATGGGTATCATGAGTGATCCCTCAGCTTGCCATCAGCTGCTGGAATCGCTATCCTGACGAAGCGGAGTTGAATCCGCCGCCTGGAGTCATCTAGCACGAGTCAGAGCACGGGCTAGCAGTCTGTTTATCCGTTACTGCATATGTGGTGACCCGCGCATCTGCACCAATAGCCTGCTAGCTATTCCTCTACTATCTACTTTGTTTCTGTTTGTGACTCGCGACCGCGTCACGACCGTCACATGCTCGCATCTGTGTTTCGGGCCTCGGGTCGATCGCTAGAGGGGTTCCGCACACTAGCGCCCTTGCTAGAAGGCTGCTAGCGCATAGTTTTACTACCCTTCAGATCCCAGACTCGCTGCTCGTACCTCCAGCTAGCGTGCTCGCAATACCACTCTTCTGTGTCTCACTTCCTAGGTGCTAGCACCTTGACTGTGTAGGCTTATGGTTATTTCCCCGTGGTTTGTGCCTTCAGATCGTACTAGCGCGTCACACTAGTCGTGTCTGATGCTACAACCGGCAGCTTGGGCTCACTCCAGTTCTCCTTTATATCACCTAGCCAGAGTCCTGAGTGCTAGTAATAACACTTCAGAAGTGCTAGCGCTTTCCCGTTGTATAAATACTGGTCCTAGGAAATCGCAAAATAGCACTAGATGCCGCGCGCTCTTGTTACGGCATTTCAGCGTCATTCAATGTGTGTACCCCGGTGTTCTTATTCAGTCTATGGAATTCAAAGAGCTGGCTACCTGGCTTGGAATTCACAACTCTCAAGCATTCCACCTATGCCCGCAGTGTCTCGTTCACCACAATCAACTGCACCGAGTCACCGACACATTCCAACTTTGCACTACCGAGTCCATGTCACAGGCCCTGTCCCGCGCACCCTGTGGTTCGAAAACATTGTGCAATGATTACTTGAAGTCATATGGTCTTCATGACTTCAAGGTGAGCCCAATTCATTTGAGGTGATAATGGGACACTCAATTTACTGCAGCACTTCCTTGTGAATTTTCACAACTCCGATCCGTATAGCGCGTTGGACTACGACTGCCTCCATTACTTTGATGGTGGCATTTGGGGACATCACGTTGACAGACCTGGTATTGGGGCACCCGGGCATTTATTCAAATCTGCTCCGGTTGCAACATACTATAATGTGTTACACTACATTACGAAGTCATCTCACAAGGGCTAATGCTGGCCTGAGCAGTTAGCTAAGAGGGATATAATGTGTCTCAAACCATTAGAAAGGCGCTGGAAAACGATCCTGGTAAAGGATTGATGTAGGAAGTCGCTAATGGAGCAATCACGGAAAGTGCCTTACCATCCTGATCCCTGACTAAAGGTGTGTTACAAGGGATTATCCTTCTGAACCAGAGGGATCATTGTTGGGCATCATCTGACGTCTTCCGAACTGCGAAGAGAAGGTTGGACTTGGTTGATCTACTAATTGACTAAGAAACCATACTCGGGTACTGAGAAGCGGCGGCTATCACTGTTTTCAGAAAAATCACTGAAACGGTTCAAAGCGGAACCAATTGGGCGGATGGTTACCAAGGAGGGAAACGGAGCGCTGACGATGAAGTCAGCTAAAATTTGACATATCAACAATATCCCATCACGATCGTGCTAAGCAATGTAGATCTTGACTCGTTGTTAAGCTCAGCTCATTGATGTTTCTTATAAATCTCTCTCAATTTTACTAATCACTTGATATCTGACAGGAGTTCATTGGCTAGCTGCCATACCACTAGTCATATACCCTGAACCCTACGCACATTTGTATTGGTTTCATTTATATTTAGAATCCTGTAAAGTATCTGGTGGAGTAGGCATTCATTCAGAGACACCCAGAAGCTAGACCAAGTTTCGTTTGTTTTCCCTGTTTGAATATTATCTATGTTGGATTTGGATCTTTATAAACGGCACGTGGACATATTGGATAAACGGAACGGATGCGTGGGATATAAGGAAACACATCGGACTTGACAATTGGTTGTAATCTCGCAAGGATTAGCAATCACGGATACTATTGGAATCGGGATTCATAAAGAATCACTTGTGCTACGCATCGGAGTACTATCTCCAAACCTAGACCCACATTATACAAAACTGTTGAACATAAAATCTTGTCTGTCTATCTGTGATTGTGCCTAGAACGGATTTGAGCAGTTCACCTATACAACTTGTAGACCTATAAAGTCTTGCTTCCCAAAGAGAACTAAAGTTCAAATTGCCACAATCTCTACTGGATTGGAACCCTGAACTTGCAAGAGGACTATAGTGTTTGAGTTGTTGTAGTCGCATTATCAAACCGCGTATTCATTTACAGGGTTTGGTTTGTGGTTATTTCACCGCCAGCCCCATAGCCACCATGGCTTTGTGCTTTGATGCCCTGGTCTTGGATGAACCTGGAAGCGTTGAAACGGCGTAACATAAATGCGCGGCATCTAGGGCTAATTTTGCGATTTCCTATGACCAGTATTTATACAACGGGAAGCAACTAGCACTTCTGATGTTACTAGCATATCAGCTAGTACACAGACCACTTGTTAGGTGTTATAAAGGAGAGTCAGAGCGAGCCCTAACTGCTGACTGTAGCGCGAGGCTGCGCTAGTGTGACGCGCTAGCTGCTAGCTGAGTGTACAAACAACCAGGGATTAAACCACTGCCTATACATTCATGAGACATGACCTAGGAGACTCTAGTAGTCCAGAGATGACTTGGAACAGGGCTAGCAAAGGTCTAGCAGACAGATATCTACGATGGAAGTACAGCTAGGGAGCTACGCCTTGAGCTAGGAAGCTCGGCGCGGTAACAGGTGGTACTATCTAATCTCTAGATAAGCGATTAGACGGCGCTAGGCGGAACAACCCGACTAGCGACCGGCTAGGGCTTTGACAAAGACATACCATGACATACGAGATGAGGCAACAAGAGGCTAGTGCCCAATCTGGGCAGCTAGGGCGAAGGGGAATAGCAAGCAGGCTATTGGAATGGAGCTAGGGACGATCATACAGCCTGTACCGATGACCGGAGGGTGGATCGACGTTCTGACCAACGAGCTATGACCATTTGATGTTGGTCGCAACACTGCGTCACCTAGATGTAATAGATCGATGCTCTGACAGAGTAGAGATGACCTAGATCCCCGGCTACATCGCCGGTTGATCCAGAAGGGGTACTCGGCATAGACGGAGGGCTGAGGATCCATTGATATACCCACGGTTGAACACTAGCTGGTCAGCGAGGCTGACCTGGCATATACCAAACCAGTCCCAAAACCAAACGGCAGTCGTCTCATTGGCTGACCGTATTTCTTATCATCTAATATTGCTTATTGTATTATTCAGCTCGCTTTCACATGTAACTCACACCTAGTAGTATAAAAGGGAGTGCAGGACAGACTAGGGTCTAAGAACATTACGCCCCAGACTTTGGACGAAGCTGGTGCTAGTGGACTCAGGCTGCTAGTGGAGGTTGATACCGAACTTCACTTGTAGTAGTCTTTATATTGGAATCAGTAACTGTGGACTCTGGAAACATCGAGTGACTAAGTTGAGGATTTCGTGTTGTTGGTCCTAGACCTCCACATATAAAACAAGGGTGTTCTCTTCAAGACCCAGCTGCAGTTTGCGCTACTGACTTTGCCTTCACCCCGATAAGACGGAAGCTCTGTGGTAGTGTGTTGGATCGCTTGCTAGGTGGATTGTGTGTTGACTTGAGCCCACTAAGAAGAAGACGGACTAGGTGCCCCCACCTCTAGTTTGGCTATAACTTGTCAGTTACTTCGCCTTCACCCCAATATAGACGGAAGCTCTGTCGTAGTGTGTTGGGTCGCTAGCTGGACGCTTGTAATGAACTAGTGCCGATAAAAGCGGAAAGGTTCCTGTTCTTGGTTAAGGAATAGGTCGGCGGTCAAGGAGAGTCTTGCCGTCTGAGGATTGAAGTCCATTTGTTGTTAGCCTCAGTAGTCTTTGGGGCTGCCCTTAGCAAGGATTTTCACAAACCTACATACTCTGCCCTGGTGTTCTCGACCTAGCGGTCCAGCCATCTTGTATCCACCCCATATAAACACACCCCCGGACCATCCCTAGGTTCCTAGCAGTGTTGTTGTTGGTGGTTGCATATTGCTAGTACATTGTAGAGTGTGTTGTTGGAAGCCTATAAATCAAACTTGTGTTTGTTCAAACCTGCTGGTCGCATACTACGGCCTGGACCCGAACTCACAAAGAGAAGCACTTAGATCTTTGGAGGTAGATTGGTTGTGGTTGGTTGTTTTGGGTGTTTGTTCGCAATACCTATCAATTAGCTATTCCTAGTCATATAAGAAGTGCACCGTTTCAGCGTTGCCACTGGCGGGGGTGGAGATGGGGCGGCAGGTGCGGCAGCTTTGGCTTTGGCCCCCCTGGGTGCGGTGGACCGTGTACTTCTGCGCAAGGGGCTGTTTATTGGCAGTGCCGGCCTTCCAGTTATTGGATATTTGGGGGGCATCTGAAAATAAATACTGGTCAGAATAACTGCTCCCAGCTCCAAAAAAGACTTACCGTTCGAAATCCAACAGTATTTTGAACTTTGGCGGCAGTGGCACTCAGAGTCGTGGATGGAGAAGACTTTGATCGCCGCATCGCGGTCACGTGCTTGTTCTGATCAGTGGCACTGATGGCAGGGTGCCGACATAAAGCAGCAGATGGCACCTGTGGCACAAAGAGTAATTTAGATGTAAAAAATTCGGTGTGGTGCTATTTAGCTGCCACGTCAGCCTTTGACTCTCCCTTCACCTTCCCCAACCCCGCCACTGTGCTTCAAAATCCCGGTGTCGCCAAAAATGAAAGGTTTTTGTGGTTTTTTTTGGCTTCATGCCACCAATGCCACCAAACGGCTCTGACGTCCTTCAGTTTCGCAAGGCTCTGCCATCCATGCCACCAGCTCCTCGACATCCACGGCTGCCACCATGGCTGCAGCAGCCATCGGCTGTGAAGATTTATCTGAGCCGGACAGTGGCACTGCCCCGATCACTCCTCTCTCCCGCATTCCACCATCTTTGGCCAACAATGGAGCTCGATGCTCTCTCTCCAGGGGCGACCCCTTCCTGGACCCTTGCCCCTCTGTACACCAACATCGGATGAAAGTCGCTGCAGCAGCCGGGTCCATTGCTGCAAGATTCAAGGTCCAGAAAGTACACATTGCATCGACAGGCTGGATCAGGCTGCAGGACCACGGCATTCCGCCTGACACCGCCACTGGGGAGCGCGACCCAGTTGGTATCCTTCACTCATTGGAGACGTTCTTTGGACCGGATGCAACGAAGCCAGGGTTCATGTTGGTCGGGTGCGCCCTTCTTTCATTTTTCATCTCCTTTCTTTCTAGGGCTCACCGCTCTTCAGGAATCCACGCCCCATTGTCAACTCTGAAAAGTGTGTCTGGGCTGTGTACGGAGGCATTCCAGACACCCCCAACTTCATGCCAGAAGTCCATGACCCAGTGCTGGAGGCCATGCAAATTGCACGGGCTCAGGCTTCACTGTCTGAGTCTCGTCTTTACTATCGGCACGGCAACTGGGCCTCGCTCACCACGGGAGCCACCCATGGGACTGGTTGCGATGGGCCCGGTGACTTTGTCAATGGGATTATCAACACCGCCGTCATTCTCGCCCTGGTTAGCAACGCCGCCTTCATTGACCTTGCCAAATTTGTCTTAGGTGTGTTCCTCCTCCTCCTCTTTAAGCCCATGCTCATCCCTTTTCTCCATCTGGTCGCCGCACCTCTTCCAGTTCTATATTAACTACATGGGTTCCTTCTATCTCAAGAACCCCAAGCTCCAGCGGCCCTTCGTCAACAGCATCTGTTCGGCGTGTACCTTCAACCTCGGCCCTCGTACCTGTGCCTTCGGGCACAGCAACTTCGCCAACCTCGCATACGGGTGGTGTGCAATTACTGCTCTCGGCACGTTCGACTATACGGAGGGCGGCCATCTCATTCTTTGGGACTGCAAGCTCATCCTGGAGTTCCCACCGGGATGCACAATTCTCATCCTGAGCGCGGCCATCTTCCACCCAAACATCAAGATCGCCGAGCACGAGACACGGTATTCATTCACCCAATACACCGTGGGAGCGCTCTTCCGATGGGTCGAGCATGGATTTCGATCTGAGAAGGACTATATTGCTATGCTGACGGCAGAGGAGATTGAGGAGGAGCGCAAACTCGGGTTGGAGAGGGCTGCGGCAGGGGCTGCTTTGTTTCGACATTGGATGAGCTGAAGGCTGGCTGGGTGTAGAATTACTTGTTTCCTGCACAATTTCTTGGATGTTTACTTACTTTGCCACCAATGCCATGTATCTTGACCACACTGAGGTCACAAATTTTGTGATGAATGCCATGAGTGCTACCGAAAAATGTGATGAACTCGATCTTGCCACCCATGCCACCACCGGACTTGCCATAAAAAGTCGTGATCGCCAACCCTAGACACTGTGATCACCAACCCTAGGCACCCAACAACTCGATAACGGGTCTTCCTCAAGCCATAATTTAAAAATCTGAGGAAGCCAATTTGAAGTTTTAACATATATGTGGGTCCAGGAATATTTGTTGTATTACTTCTAATTTCTACATCGAGATTTGTGTTTGTACATGAAACGGTCCAAAATGTGCCATATCATATAGGTACCCCACTTCTCTTCTCTTACCACCCCACACTTTTTTCCAACTTTCACAAATATGAAAGATTCTCACATGTTGGTCCTTCCTTGATCCCCTGCACATGTCTGGGCGTCTTATTGGTCTTTTTACCCCGAATATCCCAAAAATGCCACCTGTGCCATCACGTACCTCCACTGCTAGACGTCTTGCTTGTGCAAGATATCGTGAAAGTGAGTTCGGTGTGCCTTAATCTTCAATGCCTGACCAAATTTTTGCAGGAAAAAGGAAGAACTGGCGGAGAAATCTTGTATCAAGGTGAAAGAGGATCTGGCCGTTTTGTTTCCCTGTTACGCTGCTCATATAAACCCTAGATATCGCCAGAGGATCAAGGATGACCCAGTTCGTGCCCAAGAGTACCAAGCACGTAAAAAGGCCGGGAATGATGCCTACCAGTAAAAGTAATACGGCGTGACCATTTATTGATACGAACTAACACATGCGCTACAGAAACAGGAGGTTCCTGGCTTACAAAAAAAGGGAAAAAAGGCTCGAGAATGCCACCAAGAAGCTAGGTTGTGACAAGGCTCGCAAAAAGGCTTGTGAGAGGGAGCAGAGGAGAGAGCAGGGGAGGGATTATGAGCTGCAATGGGCGATCTTACAGGCAAAACATCAGGATGAGATTCAGATGAAGGTTGCTACCCGCCATGTGGAGCCCTGGGTCAAGCAGGGGTAGTCGTTACCAGCATGATGATGGATCATACAGCTTCCGAGGGTAGTAATTTTTGTTTGTTGTGTTCGTGGCAATAGTGGCATTCAGTGCAAAATGTGTTGAGGAGTCAAGTGGCACTGGTGGCACCTCACAAAAACGCCCCAAAGAACTTAGCTGAGCACCGCCTTTCCAATCCTGTGACCAAAAGTTGGCTGCTATTGCTTCTTCCCATCTCCCCGACGGCCCTTCCTGCGCTTCTTGCCACCTGCGTCAATGTCATCCCCCAAGCCTCGCCATTGCTCTCCGCCCTTTCATGCAGACCCCAACACCACCAAGGCCACCGCAAAAGTCTTCTATCTCGTCACCAGCCCTGCTGCTGGATCGAAGTGCGGCATGTATCCGTCTTGGTGCATCATTTTTTTTCTCCCCGTTTTTTTATTTTTTGGACATCCATCCGCTTCTCAGGACTAGCACCCAGCGTGCGTCGGAAGGCGGGGCTTGTGGCGGCGCTGTCAAATTCACAGCCTGCGACGACTGCCTCCCCGCCTGGCACGCCTGCTGTGATGCCAGCGAGCATGAGCATGACACCCTGCCCTCTCGCACCCCCACCCCTCCTACCACCCCAACAAGACCGCCCAGAGCTGCACTGTCCAGCGTCCCGCCTTCACCAACCTATGCAGTTCCGTGGTAGTGGGGCCATCCACAGCTCATTGGATGCTGCACTGGCCGATTTCCAGGCCACAGCGACTAGGGGGCCAGCGATGCTCTATACCGCAGAGGACCCTCGGGTCGCTGCGCATATCGCGGCTGGCTGCTCCCCTGAGGATGCAATTGCCCTCGTGAGCCGGTCTTTTGTAGAGGGGGAGGCTGCATCTGGTAGCTCTAGCACCAGACCCATAGCCGTCTGCAGACGCGTCATCGAGCAGCTGGGTGAGGCACTCGCTGCTTTGGCGGTGGATCCTTCACAGATGGCCGGTGAAAATGTAAGCTATGATCACTCTGTGCCATTGACTGGGTCGCCATATGAAAATGACGACTCAGACAATGAATACTGGCGTGATACATAATCTAGCTACCTCTTTGCTGTGTAGTTTTGCCCCTCAATCTCAATATTTTATTGTACAAGTGACCAAGTGGCAGAGATAGCATCCATGGGCTGATGGCATCCGTGGCAAAAAGGTGCACAGACAATTTTTGTGGCAGCCATGGCACCTTGGTTTGGCGGCCACCAGTGCCATGGATCTGTTGTCATGAGGCAGTTCCATTCAATGGCGTCATTGGAGGCTCATGACCTGCCTGTCTGAAACCTCGTGGCTTTGGGGCTCATGACCTGCCGGTCTGAAACCCGGTGGCCTCAACGTGGCCTCCCTGTCTTGAACACCATGGCCAAGTCGACAAATTGAAAGCGAAAGCACCGTGCTGCACCAATGAATAAACGGGTGAAAGTACCGGTAACAGTCAGAGATGCGAATGGGCGGACCAGTCTCAAGTTACAGGTCCTGAAAACCCAAGCCCAGACAGAAATTC
Source organism: Mycena olivaceomarginata (assembly GCA_029378375.1). NCBI lineage: Eukaryota > Fungi > Basidiomycota > Agaricomycetes > Agaricales > Mycenaceae > Mycena > Mycena olivaceomarginata. The sequence goes on along the minus strand of JARKIC010000062.1, from coordinate 408,685 downwards.
AGCAAAGGATGCAAATGGAGATAGAAGAGCAGGAACGAGGCGAGCTCTTTATTTGAAAAGCTACACCAGTATCACTAACCTGAGCTGCTCACCTGGTCAGCCAGCACCCGGAAGACCATGAACACCATTCGTGATATCCTTGATGAGGGAGATGAATGGCAGGATGACGATGGAGATTTCACATATGGGGACGTGATTGACGGTGCCGTCCCCATTGATATCAGCCATGGGGGTGGGGAGATGCAGGATATGGCACAGGCATTATCTGACGACCTGCATGGCAAAGCCAGACAGTGGGCTCGCTTTGTCTATGCTTTAAAATGCATTAAACAGGGCATTTTTAGGAAACGTCAGGACACGCGTTACCGGTCGGATGTGGTTCAGCGCCGAGTCCTTGGCTTCCGTGCTCAGATGAAGGAAATGGTGGATGCGTATATGGCATTTTCTGCTGCTCAAGGAGAGCATGGCATGGCCCAGGGCCCAGTGTCCCCTTCAGACGATATGGTGGAGAACGAGTTCAGGGTGATGGGTGTCGATGTTTTTGGTGTGGTGTTTTGTTTCAAGTGGAATAGTTTCTAATGCTATAGCCAGATACCTATACTGTGGATGCACCTATCCTCAGTACAGACACATATATCGCCTCCTGCCTGGTTGGGCAGGGCTTGATCCTCTGCTAGAGATGTTCTGTCTTGCACGCCTACGGTGCCCAGCTCTTGGGGTTCAAGCCTGGATCAAAATCATGGCACAGCCTTTAAGCCCTACAGCGCTCAATGATTCACCATCTGCTTTGACTTGTACTTGGAGATCTTGGATAATGCCGAGAATCGTGTGAAGACGGCACTCGGCCACAATGCACCTGACTGGCGCCTCAAAAATGGATGCCCAGCCTGCACCTACAAGCTGAAGGGGGAGGACAAGCTTATCTTCGCCATGCTGCTTCTCACAGATGGTAATGACTCGCTCAAGCGCATCCTCAGGAAAGATAAAGGGTTCAATGAGGATGGTGTAGCTCATCGAGGAGACTCTGAGTGTGCAGATCCCAGAGCTGCAGATGTGGGTGGTGACTACCTGATGTTCCGTGAGAGGGTGGATCGGTGGACGAAGGAACCACTTGCTGAGGAGGTCGGAATCCCAGTACGTGGCATTTATGGCAATAGGATTTGTGGTACACATGGCATAGGGCTGATTTCGATATTGTAGATCAGTGATGAGCCAGAGAATTCTTCAGGCTGTGAGGAGAGATGGAAGAATCTCACCGAGGAGCTCACTGCCAAAATGTGGGGCATCTTTGACGAGACTGGGATATTTGTTGCACTTTGTCGGCATGGGTTTGTTCTTTTGGTGGCAGACATGGTATGAAGCGGGGAGTTGTAAGTCCCTGTGGTATAGATGGCATTGGTGGCAACTAACTGACTTTCTTTAGGGCCAAATACCCTCTCGCCATTGTCAATGCCCTCTTGGATGCTTTTGGGGTGGACCTTGGCATTGGATATGACATTGGCTGTGGTCACAGTACCACTATCCGGCACTCACCACTCGGTCCAAAAGCTGCCCGGCTGAACCTCAAGATGTTGGTAGGGGCCTTCCATGGTCATGCCCACACCAGAAAGTGTCAGCTAGACTACCTGGCCACCTATGTTCTGGAGTTGGAACTTGAGGACCTAGAGGGTGCAGAACGGCTGTTTTCCCGCTTGAATGGCCTGTCCCGATCGGTCCAATATGCAAGTGTTTTCCCTCAAAGGCAGGCTATACGGACCCACCTTGCCCATCTTGACACTTTCGAGACATATGCCAATCTCAGTGAGTGATGGATGTCCTTCATATTCAGCCCTCATCATTTCATAGGCACGTTCTTGGTCAACAACTACAAACAGGCTATCGAAATCTTGGACACTGAAGAGTCACTGAAATATGTGATGGAACAGGCCGGAGCGACAGAGGACATGCTCAAGAGTAGGATTCAGGAAGAGAAGGCCTATCTCAACACACTGCTGAAGGAGCCACAGGAGTAAACGGACCAGACGGAGTACTACCAGCTGCTGGTTAATCTAGCTGATCGAAAGTGGGTCTTAATGGATTCAATAAGACTCAGTAGCTCTAACTGCCATTGTGTTCATCAGGGAGAAGTTTGATGAAGCCTTTGGAGAAGGCTCAACAGCAAATGGTAACACAAGGAGGCATGCACATGAGAATTACAACAAGGTGGTCGAGGCAGTTCAGGCCACTGAGTGTCGTCTATCGAGGTACGATGGACATCAGAGGATAAGGAGGGGACCGACGCGGCTGAGCTGGTAGTCAACCGCTGGTATAGGCGGGCAGTAGACTCTCTAGAGGCATTGGTGGTGAAAAGACTTCTAGAACTGACAAAGGTAAACCAATCAGGGCTAGGTATGTGGTCCAATCTGTTGAGGGACAGTGCTGATAGACCTTTCAGGATGCAAAGTGTGAAAACACATTGCCAAGGCCCTCCAGGTTCGATCCAAAGCAATGTGCCCTCCAGCACTACAATTCAGCTGCATTGGCCTTGGACCCTCCAAGGCAACACTTGTTGTAGGAGGAAGTCATTGACTACGCATTTCTTGCAGACTTTGACATTCTTCAGGACCCCACTGGCAACACCACAATCAGGGCATAGGCAGACCCAGCTGCTCGCCAGCTTCTAGACAGCTACCACAAACTCAAGCGAGCAAAGGAGGAGATTCAGCGACCCGACGTCGAAATACGACGTGTTGTGACCTATATGAAGGATGAGAGGGAGTTTTTGCTGGAAAAGGAGGCCGAGATTCTGCCAGAAGACCCTACACTCGCATTTTTCATTGGAAAATACCGCCAGCAACGTGGACAATATGACGAGATTCATATAAAGCACTTCTATGCTATCCGCCAGAAACTCGGAAACCGCTTTACTGCCAACCTGACACCTGGTGAGCAGGCTGACCCCACCTCTGCCTCACCTTCCCCCGAGACTGATGTGATACCAAGTGTCTCCCAGGAGTCGCATCCTGCATCAACAGCATCCGTGTCAGGTGCCATGGATGTTGACATGGACCTTACAAGTGACGATGAGGGTTCTGAAAACAGTTGGCTTGATGGAGATGGTTCCAGTGACGATGATGAGGGTGAGGATGCCTGGGGAGAGGAATTCGGGGAGGTGATGGAGGGAGTTGCATTGCTAGCCTTGGAAAAACAGGGGGGATAGGTACATAGCTGGCAGAGATGGCAGACAGGCAGAGTCTTTACTATGTCCCTTTCAAAATTACCAAATCCCTTTTCATGTCACCGGTGGCACCGATGGCAATTGAGCCGGCCCCCAATTCCCTGATTCTGTCAAAAATTGACCTGTGGCACGCGTGGCTAATCAACCCGGTCACAAATTTACTGATCCTGCTAAAATTGACCCATGGCATACGTGGCTATTTAACCCGGTCACAAAATTTACTGATCCTACTAAAATTGACCCGTGGCACAGGTGGCTATTTAACCTGGTCACAAATTTACGGATCCTGCCAAAATTGACCTGTGGCACGGGTGGCTATTTAACCGGGTCACAAAATTTACTGACCCTGCTAAAATTGACCCGTGGCATACATGGCACTAATTGGGTCACATCTTTTGTGCGCTGTTATTTTCTATCCCTCAAGCATTTACCTTGCGAGTTCGTTTTCTCAAACCGCCTACATGCCACCCCATGGTATCAACTAACTCCTTCTTTTCGCAGGAAACAACCTGACCCAATCCGTATACCGCAGCGTATTCGACCCCCGACGTTGCACAAACAAATCAAGTAAGATTCCTTTCTTCCTACTTTCTCTGTTTGCTGGCTTTCTCTGGCTCTGTTGAACGAGGGACACACCAGACGATGCAATTAGGTAGGTTCTCCTGCTTCTGCCATTCGACGCTGCTTTCACACCGACCTGTCTGTGCCATTCACAGCTATTATCAGATTCTGGCGGCATTCCCGGTGAGTCAGGATCGTGTTTGAGACCGCCATAATTGTGATAAGTTTTAGTTATACAGGTGTATGCACCTCTGCTGAAGTTCTATTCAACTGTCCATCCACGAGAGCGTCTTTGATGTGCTCAAGGACCTCCAATTGCAGTTTTACTTCGCAACGGATTGATTTCATCTGCAGGCATCTCTTCATGTTTCTTTACTCTACTAGAGCGATACTAACCTATTTTCGATGGCCTCATAGATTCAACGTGTTCCGTTGGCACCAGATGGTCAGTCCGCTCTTAGCACGCAATTTATATTGGAGTCTCCAAGGTCCCATGCGTGAAGTGAGCAGAAGCTACCTAAATATCTACTCGCACTCAATGCAAATGTACTGGTAGTATTGTACTCATTACAGCCTTCGTCTGCAGGTGTCTCATGTTTCCTTACCAGATTAATAGTAACCAATTCTCAATAGCCTCATAGATTCGACACGTTTCGTCTTCATTTCATGGCCTGGGTATTCCTACCCTGCAATTTACATTGCAGTCTCCAAGGTCCCATGTGCAAAGTGAGCAGATGATAGTTAATATCTATTCGCACTCAGTGCTAATGTATCAGCGGGTTTATAGTGTTATACTCTTGATGGTCTTCATCTCCTTTCTGGTATGTTTTGCCCCCGAGTTTTCGCTGCGCTCTAGTCAGTTTTCCTTCAAATTCCCTGGCCGACATTATTTAAGGGATGGTACGTACTTCTTTTCCATGTAGTCTGCAATCATGATATCAGTCACTGATATTTGCTGCCCGCCGTATAGTAACCCAATTGCAGCCGCTGAAACAACTGTCAGCACATTACAGTCAAACTTGATTTATCGCACAGATCTTTCTATGTAGATACCTCAGGTGAATAAATTTCCTTTGTGATAATGCTTTCACTGACCGAACCAAGGTCCATCATATATCTCAGTCATTTAGCCCGTGATATTTTTAAATGACGATCACTTGCCTTCAAACACACTGCAGTCTGCACTTCTGCCAGAGCAAAGCGAAGGCACATCTTTTAACCACTAAGCAAACTGCCGGTGTCACATCACGCTCACTCTGGGGGAAGCGTGACTAACGGCCCTGTGGGAAACAAGTACCTGACCCGCAGATATTCCCACGGGTCAACCTGCAGGTACTCACGGGTCATCTGGACTCGTGACTGATCACAGTCCGACTACTCAAGGGCGTTTTGGGCGGCATTATCCAGCTGGATGATGCGGAGATACTCATACCCAGGATCGCTTTTACTACAAGTCATTCCTCGGGCCACACATTGCTTCGATGCCAATTTCCTCTTGCACCTGCATTTGCGACCACTTTCAACAGCTGCCAAGGATTGACATTGAACATGCTCGGCATGGATCTTACTTGGCCAGTATTCTCACATGGTCAACTTTACACCACACCGACACCACACAGTGGTCCGCACTCTCCAGAATTCGACACCGAGACCATGCCCAAGTTCGATTGCGGTCCGGAGAATCAATGAAAATGGATGTTACATATACTGAAATCTTAGTTGCTTATCCAAACTCTTTTGCCGGAGCGTAGCGAAGGCATGTCTTGTTGCTCATTGTCCTGATGTATTTACAAGCATGATAGATTGAAATTTCGAGGATTACAACTCTATTACAAGTTTCAGGATGTATCAAAGCTTTACCTGACAAAAATCCACATCATTTGGATGTGTCTAGATGCTTGTAAACTGCATTTATCCACAAAATGGCCCATTAAACCAATGTTGCTGAATATACATAATCTTTCCAAATTTCTTTCTATCATTACATAAGGTGAAAAACTGAAAAGAAAGTTGAAAAGGGGTGAAAAAGCTTTGAAAATTTCACCATTTTTTCAGTGAAAAATGTCTGAAAAACAAACAAAACAAACAACATTTTTCACTGTAAATTGTGCTTGAAAAATTGAATCTGCCAACCAGTGCTGGGCATTACACGGCGGAGCGAAAAGAAATAATTGACACATTATACACAGGCGAATTCCTGTTGTTAGAAGAAAGAAAACTCATGCACAAGTTAATGATGGTTCACACTGGTTGGGAGATTCAAGATTTTCAGCACAATTTATGGTGAAAAATGTTGTTTGTTTTTCAGACATTTTTCACTGAAAAAAGCAGTGAAAAATTCAAATCTTTTTCACCTTTTTGGAGCTTCCTTTTGAATTTTTCACCTTGAACTCACAACATAGTGAAAATGTTTTGAGTTTTTCACTACCTTTTTCAGTAAAAAATGTCTGAAAAACAAACATTTTTCACTGTAAATTGTGCTGAAAAACTTGAATTTCCCAACCAGTGTCATGGAAAAGGATTCACCTGGAATGATGAAGAGCGAGGGAGCTTTAGTCACAATTTCTTCCCACCGGTTGAATTTCCTTTAGTGGAACATGAAACCTGGGTAGAAAGAAGTATAGCTATTCCTTGGGGACAGTTGGAAGAGTTCTGCAGGATCATGAAGAAGAAGATTGATGCTGGCGTATATGAACCTTCCAACACCTTGTATAGGAGTAAATTCTTGGGTGTAGTAAAGAAGGATGGTAAAAGCATCTGTTTGGTACATGCTTTGGAACCCTTGAATGTGGTAACTATTGCCCATTCTGGAGTACCACCAGCTACGGACAAACTAGCAAATCACTTTGCAGTGCGTGCCTATGGTGGGAGCCTCAATTTATACTCGGGGTATGATCATCGAGATATCGCGGAAGGTTCCAGGGATTTTAATATGTTTCAAACACCTTCCGGGGGTTGAGATTAGTAAAATTACCTCAGGAATGGACGAACTCAGTCCCTATCTTTCACGACGATGATAAGCCAGTGATTGGGCCATGGTTAGATACACGTAATTTTGTGTGTTTCTGATCGTGTTCATTGCTGAAACTGTTGTTTCTATGCAACAGTACTGGTTCCTGGTAGCTGTTGGGCGAACCACAGAGAAACGGGTAGACGTTCTAAGGAATTAGAATGTCCATTGGCTAGTCTTGCTCTGAAAACTGTAAGGGAAACATGCAGCCAGATAATAAGTCAAGGGACTTCTTTTGACTTGTTTCCAACATTCACTTAAACAACGGAAACGGGTCAAAGGAACGGGAGTTGGCAATGTGTTGTGTTGTGTTGAGACGCTAGGGGAGACGTGTTCGGTCACGAATGTTTCGGTTGCCAGAGTTGCCAGTTTTCATCGAATGCGGATACACTGAAACAGGTGGTCAGCTATTCTGTGGATCCGGATCACAACTCAAAAGGTGTTCTAAGGTTCGTTCTCAAGAACCCTTCCTGGGAAACCCTAGAGAAACGGGTATCTACCAAAGCCTACAAAGGAGTATTATCAAGTTCCGTGCTTGGAACCAAGGGGAGACTTGAGTTGAAGCAGAAACAGGTCGAACGAAATGCAGTGCCAATCTATCGGTGATTGCCACACCCTCTGAATAATACAGGGGTGCTGCTGACGGGTTCCTGCCTCGTAATTGGCAAGGGAACATGGTGTGCTCGCAGTTGGGAACCAATGGGAGGCAACGCTAGGAAGAACAACCGACGGAAACACGGTTAAAGAGACGGATAAACGGACTTTTGACTCATTGAGATTGTGTTTTGGGCTTTGTAACAGTGTCTTGGCGGTTGTATAAGTATCCGAGGGTGTTTCTACGATGGACACAGCATCTTCCCCTGAACTAGTAGGCTATACGCTTGCGCATTGGGTTGATCTGGGATCCTCGGCGAACACACTCTTATAGAGTAGCACTATTAGTCGAAATCTTAATTGTTTCTGAATCATATATTATTCTGGAAACGCACTTGGGCTTTGCCTGGAAACTGTCTGAACTCTGAGAATCTGTTGGATCTGGGACTCTGTTGAAAGAAACATTATTTTTGTTGTTTGCGGAGCGGGTTTCAGAAAGTACCGTCAAGGGAAAACTTTGGAAACATGACTGCTGGCGTTGCTCAGAAAGTACCTCTTTAGGGAAAGCTCTGTGAACGTTCTTGGCCTATAAACTAGGGGCCTTACTTGAGTCTACGGGACTACTTTCAACTTGTTTCTCTGTCGCTTGGACACACACACGCACACACTGCGAAGCTATAAATCTATCTTGTTTGGAAACAATGTTTCCACTGTGTCTAGAAACACGTTCTACGCAGTTTGCTCTATTATCTCTTTGAGATACGAAACCTCTCCCTACAACCTTTACAAGGCCCTGTACTAGGCTGTTTGTTGGCTGTTGGAACAGTCTCTGGACTGTTTCTGTGCCGCTCTCGAGTCAAGTGGGGTTATTTGTGTGTTTCTTATATAGGTTCTGAGCACATCAATCAACAATGTGACATATATCCTGGAGGACAAGATTCCACATGTAACAATTCCTTACATCGACGACATACCTATACCGGGGCCTACACTGGTTGGAAGATTCAAAAATTTCTGCTAAATCCCCAGTGAAAAATGTTGTTTGTTTTCCATCAAATTTTCAGCCAGAAACTAGGTGGAAAACCCAAAACATTTTCACCACTTTTCTGGTTTGTGTAAGGTGAAAAACTCAAAAGAAAGTTGAAAAGGGGTAAAAAAGCTTTGAAAATTTCACCACTTTTTCAGTGAAAAATGTCTGAAAAACAAACGACATTTTTCACTGTAAATTGTGCTGGAAAAATTGAGTCTTCCAACCAGTGCTAGTTCGGGATATCAGGATAAAGATGGGACATTTGAAACCATCCCTGACAATAAGGGCATACAACAATTTGTCTGGGAGCATCTCCAGAACTTAAACAGGATAGTTCAGTGTTTAAAATACTGCGGTGGAACCTTTTCAGGCGCAAAATCTATTATATGTTGGGATACTTTCCCTGTTGTGGGTCATATCCGCTCATATGAAGGGAGACAGCGTAATAATCCGCTGGGGTGCCTTGAAAGATGTCTCAGGAGTCAGACAATTCTTGGGTACAATTGGGGTCCTCCGTATGTTTATAAAAGACTATGAGAAGTTATCTCAGCCTATAGCAAAGCTAGTTCGAGGAGATCAGGAGTTGGTGTGGAATACTGGGCAAGAGGAAGCGATGAAAAGGCTTAAACAAGCAATCACGGAAAGTCCTGCACTGTGTTCCCTCAACTACGACATCGACATGGACATGGTCCTAGCTGTCGACACATCATGGATGGCCGTGGGGCTTCAAATTTATCAGATGGACCTGATAGATAAGTTCAAACGACACTATGCGAAGTTCGCCTCCATAACTCTTAACCGGAGGGAATCGAGATTTTCTCAACCCAAACGGGAGTTATACGGACTAAAGAGAGCATTAGAAACAATGCAATACTGGTTATTGGGGTGCCGTTGATTGATGTGCTCAGAACCTATATAAGAAACACACAAATAACCCCACTTGACTCGAGAGCGGCACAGAAACAGTCCAGAGACTGTTCCAACAACTAACAAACAAATCAAACGGCACTATATGCACGTTTCCAAAGATCCCGACGAGTTACAGCCCCTAGTACAGGGCCTTGTAAAGGTTGTAGGGAGAGGCTTCGTATCCCAAAGAGATGGTAGAGCAAACTGTGTAGAACGTGTTTCTAGACACAGTGGAAACATTGTTTCCAAACAAAGTAGATTTATAGCTTCGCAGTGTGTGTGTGTGTGTGTGTGTGTATGTCCAAGCGACAGAGAAACAAGTTTAAAGTAGTCCCGTAGACTCAAGTAAGGCCCCTAGTTTATAGGCCAAGAATGTTCACAGAACTTTCCCTAAAGAGGTACTTTGTGAGCAACACCAGCTGTCACGTTTCCAAAGTTTCCCCTTGACAGTACTTTCTGAAACCCGCTCCGCAAACAACAACAATAATGTTTCTTTCAACAGAGTCCCAGTTCCAACAGATTCTCAGAGTTCAGACAGTTTCCAGGCAAAGCCCAAGTGCGTTTCCAGAATAATATATGATCCAGAAACAATTAAGATTTCAACTAATAGTGCTACTCTATAAGAGTGTGTTCGCCGAGGATCCCAGATCAACCCAATGCGCAAGCGTATAGCCTACTAATTCAGGGGAAGATGCTGTGTCCATCGTAGAAACACCCTCGGATACTTATACAACCGCCAAGACACTGTTACAAAGCCCAAAACACAATCTCAATGAGTCAAAAGTCGGTTTATCCGCCTCTTTAACTGTGTTTCCGCCGGTTGTTCTTCTGAGCGTCGCCTCCCATTGGTTCCCAACTGCGAGCACACCATGTTCCCTTGCCAATTACGAGGCAGGAACCCGTCAGCAGCACCCCTGTATTATTCAGAGGGTGTGTCAATCACCGATAGATTGGCACTGCATCTCGTTTGACCTGTTTCTGCTTCAACTCAAGCCTCTGTGTAACTGCCCTCATTTCGTTGATACCGCCGCCATTCGTGCAGTTAAAGTTGATATTGAAGTAGTGTCTGTCTGTTGATAGTCTGCCCTACCTTCTGCTTCTTGGCTCATTGTCAGGAGTGTAAGCTTCTGCCGCTCACAAAGAAACTGAAGACTTGAACAGTCTAAGGTTTACTTGAGTCTTGATATCCGGTTGGCGTGAAGTCCCTGCTACCCCAGCATAACCGTGCTTAAACCATATAGTTTGCTATTGAAACAGAGTCTCATAAAACCTTTGCACACCCTCTTGACCGGTGATACATACCCTACTTCCCCGAACACACACACATGAGCATTAGGATCGGATCAGTGTTTTGTTTTGATTTTGGTTGGATTGTGATTAGTGACTAGCTCGCTTCACTCTCTAGTTGATTTCATTAGATTTCACAGCCACACCCTAGTGCACCGTTTCAGTGGTGTATCCGCATTCAATGGAACCGGTGAAACGGTGCACTTCTTATATGACTAGGAATAGCTAATTGATAGGTATTGCGAACAAACACCCAAAACAACCAACCACAACCAATCTACCTCCAAAGATCTAAGTGCTTCTCTTTGTGAGTTCGGGTCCGGGCCGTAGTATGTGACCAGCAGGTTTGAACAAACACAAGTTTGATTTATAGGCTTCTAACAACACACTCTACAATGTACTAGCAATATGCAACCGCCAACAACAACACTGCTAGGAACCTAGGGATGGTCCGGGGGTGTGTTTATATGGGGTGGATACAAGATGGCTGGACCGCTAGGTCGAGAACACCAGGGCAGAGTATGTAGGTTTGTGAAAATCCTCGCTAAGGGCAATCCCAAAGACTACTGAGGCTAACAACAAATGGACTTCAATCCTCAGACGGCAAGACTCTCCTTGACCGCCGACCTATTCCTTAACCAAGAATAGGAACCTTTCCGCTTTTATCGGCACTAGCTCACTACAAGCGTCCAGCTAGCGACCCAACACACTATGACAGAGCTTCCGTCTATATCGGGGTGAAGGCGAAGTAACTGACAAGTTATAGCCAAACTAGAGGTGGGGGCACCTAGTCCGTCTTCTTCTTAGTGGGCTCAAGTCAACACACAATCCACCTAGCAAGCGATCCAACACACTACGACAGAGCTTCCATCGTGTCGGGGTGAAGGCAAAGTCACTAGCGCAAACTGCAGTTGGGTCTCGAAGAGAACACCCTTGTTTTATATGAGGAGGTCTAGGACCAACAACACGAAATCCTCAACTTAGTCACTCGATGTTTCCAGAGTCCACAGTTACTGATTCCAATATAAAGACTACTACAAGTGAAGTTCGGTATCAACCTCCACTAGCAGCCTGAGTCCACTAGCACCAGCTTCGTCCAAAGTCTGGGGTGTAATGTTCTTAGACCCTAGTCTGTCCTGCACTCCCTTTTATACTACTAGGTGTGAGTTACATGTGAAAGCGAGCTGAATAATACAATAAGCAATATTAGATGATAAGAAATACGGTCAGCCAATGAGACGACTGCCGTTTGGTTTTGGGACTGGTTTGGTATACGCCAGGTCAGCCTTGCTGACCGGCTAGGGTTCAACCGTGGGTATATCAATGGATCCTCAGCCCTCCGTCTATGCCGAGTACCCCTTCTGGACCAACCGGCGATGTAGCCGGTGATCTAGGGCATCTCTACTCTGTCAGAGCGTCGATCTACTTCATCTAGGCGACGCAGTGTTGCGACCGACATCAAATGGTCATAGCTCGTTGGTCAGAACGTCAATCCACCCTCCGAACATCGGTACAGGCTGTATGATCGTCCCTAGCTCCGTTCCAATAGCCTGCTTGCTATTCCCCTTCACCCTAGCTGCCCAGATCGGGTGCTAGCCGCATGCTGCCTCATCTCGTATGTCGTGGTATGTCTTTGTCAAAGCCCTAGCCGGTCGCTAGTAGGGTTATTCCGCCTAGCGCCGTCTAGTCGCTTATCTAGAGATTAGATAGTACCACCTGTTACCGCACCGAGCTTCCTAGCTCTAGGCGTAGTCCCCTAGCTGTACTTCCATTGTAGATATCCGTCTGCTAGACCTTTGCTAGCTCCGTGCCAAGTCATCTCTGGACTACTAGAGTCTCCTAGGTCATGTCTCATGAATGTATAGGCAGTGGTTTAATCCCTGGTTGTTTGTACACTCAGCTAGCAGCTAGTGCGTCACACTAGTGCAGCCTCGCGCTACAGTCAGCAGTTAGGGCTCGCTCTGACTCTCCTTTATATCACCTAACAAGTGGTCTGCGTACTAGCTGACATGCTAGTAACAACAGAAGTGCTAGTTGCTTCCCGTTGTATAAATACTGGTCATAGGAAATCGCAAAATTAGCCCTAGATGCCGCGCATTTATGTTACGCCGTTTCACCGGGAGCTCTGGCAACCGAAACACTTGTGACCAAGTGTGTCTCCCCTAGTGTCTCAACACAACACAACACATTGCCAACTCCCGTTCCTTTGACCCGTTTCCATTGCTTAAGTGGATGTTGGAAACAAGTCAAAAGAAGTTCCTTGACTTATTATTCAGCTGCATGTTTCCCTTACAGTTTTCAGGACGAGACTAGCCAATAAATGTTCTAATTCCTTAGAATGTTCACCTGTTTCTCTGTGGTTCGCCCAACAGCTACCAGGAACCAGTACTGTTGCATAGAAACAATAGTTTCAGCAATGAGCACGATCAGAAACACGCAAAATTATGTGTATCCAACCATGGCCCGATTACTGGCTTATCACTGTAGACTTGTCGTAGAGACGGATGCGCTCTACATCAAGGGCATGTTAAATAATCCAGGCATGGGTCCTAATGCTACGATAAATTGCTGGATTGAACAAATCTTGATGTTCCACTTCACATTGAAGGATGTGAAGGGAGCTACCTTTCCACCAGACGGCTTATCTAGGAGGGAACCTCAACCAGGGGATGAAGCCTGGGAAAATAATGAAGACGGGTTAGATCAACGGTTGCAGCAGTTGTGATTAAAATTTGCCACGAAATTGTGCATCATGGAAATTAATTTTCTATACAAATTGCTATGAACTTCTCAGCTACCCAAACGGGGTCCCAAGATTAATCTTAGACTCAGTGGTTGGGAGATTCAAGTTTTTCAGCACAATTTACAGTGAAAAATGTCATTTGTTTTTCAGACATTTTTCACTGCAAAAAGCGGTGAAAAATTCAATTTTTTTTCACCCCAAACTCAAAAAATAGTGAAAATGTTTTGGGGTTTTTCAGCTACTTTTTCAGTGAAAAATGCACCTGTTAGTCCCTGATAACCGGTCTAATTAGAGGGACCACAGCCCCCCCAGTGTCCCCACCAGTTAGAGGCGATTCAGGTTGTTTGCCCCATGCTGCGGAATATGCTGCAGACATATGCTGTAGATATGCCCCAATATGCTGCAGAGAGACTCGGCATATGGACTTTGAGCTTTTCAGCTCGTGTGATCCCGTGACTACGCCTCCCGCCTGCCCGCCCCCCGACAGCGGCCCTTCCCAAAAAGGAAATTCCCCAAATTCTTTTGTAAATACATCCAAAAATGAGAGAAAATAAATGTAATAATAGTAACAATAATACCAGCCCACACGCCTAGCTCTCCTGCACCTGCTGCAAGCCAGCTGTGTACTCTGTATTAGCCAGTAAACTATCCACCCAAGATATACGGGCAATATAGTAGGCCCCTAGATTTATGAAAAGATATCAGACAGATTGAAGACGCACAGAAAAGATTAAAAGATACAGGACATCGAAAAGACTACCACTGCATTGATATAAGAGCCCTCGTTCAACCTATTCAACTTGTCTTCTGTAGCAGCGCTTTAGGCCTCCAGGTTAAGACTAGTTAATAGAAGTGAGACCGCCGCCTTCAGTGTAACTGTCCACGCGATTAGCCCAGCCCCCACCTTCTGTGTAACTGCCCTCGTTTTGTTGATACCGCCGCCATTCGTGCAGTTAAAGTTGATATTGAAGTAGTGTCTGTCTGTTGATAGTCTGCCCTACCTTCTGCTTCTTGGCTAGTTGTCAGGAGTGTTAGGTTCTGCCGCTCACAAAGAAACTGAAGACTTGAATAGCCTAAGGTTTAACTTGAGTCTTGATATCCTGTTGGCGTGAAGTCCCTGCTACCCTAGCATAACCGTGCTTAAACTGCATAGTTGCTATTGAAACAAAGCCTTATTCCAGCCTTGCACACCCTTTTGACGGGTGATACGTACCCTACCTCCCCGAACACATACACACACGAGTATTAGGATTAGGATTAGTGATTTGTTTTGGTTTTGGTTGGTTTGAGTAGAGTGACTAGTTCGCTTTTCTCACTAGTCAATCCATTAGATTTCACGGCCACACCCTAGTGCACCGTTTCAACGTTTCTCAAGTGCGCCAGTTTCTGGTAGTAGGGACCATGAGAATGTTCATTCGGTACTACACGGTGCAGGCGAGGCATTTGACCAGACTGCTACGGGCAGAAGTCAAATTCAAATGGAACGATGAAACCCAAGCGTCTATGGATGCGCTGAAAGAGGCGGTTAAAAACTGTGAAGCACTGAAACCACTCAACTATGAGCGGGATTCTGATAGTGTTAGCAGCGGATACGTCTTGGATAGCGGTGGGAATAGAGGTTCATCAATTGGACCCTGTTAACCCAAAAATCCGGTACTATGCTAAGTTTGCATCGATCCCTCTAAACGCTAGAGAGGCTCGTTTCTCTCAACCTAAACGCGAGTTGTATGGTCTAAAGCGTGCGCTCACGCATATGCAATATTGGCTGCTGGGTTGCCGGAAACTGGTTGTGGAAACGGATGCCATGTACATCAAAGGGATGCTAGACAACCCGGGAATGGGCCCCAATGCCACAATCAACCGGTGGATCGAGGAGATTCTAATGTTCCATTTTACGTTGAAACATGTGAAAGGATTTATGTTCTCACTGGATGGTTTGTCAAGAAGGCTGAAACAGCCTGGTGATCCCGAATATCCAAGCCCAGAGGACGGTTTCGATGAGAATCCGTCTCCTGAGGAACATGAGGAGTGGGACCACGACATTGAGCAGCCTTACGAGTTCGATGATTCAAGCGTGATATTGATACGCGCAGAGGGTATCTCCAGACTGTGGAGGAATTGGAAGAAACAAGTGTAGAGGATGTTCCCTTGGATCAGTTTGAACAGTTGTGTTGGGATTCGTACACGGAACACCGGAAAGACGCAGAACTGGTTAGAGAGGCTTTCAAGTCGAAAGGCTTAAAAATGCCCCAGTTCATTATGAGTCAAATCCGTGAAGAGGAACCGATTTTACCACCCAATGTGTTCAAGTTCGATCCGCAGCAATGGGAAGAATATCCTGAGAAACACAGGACAGAGTCTGGGAGAAACCAGGATGCGAAGCTGGAAAAGCTTAAGGAATGGTTTAAGAAACCGGTCGCCAAACAGCCAGAAGGTTTCTCAGACAAGCAATACCGTAACTTTATGGTGTATGCTAGGTGTTTCTTTGTTGACAAGAAGGGGTGTCTATTCTGAAAAGGAGCTGATTCTGCACACAAACTGGTGGTGGATAAAGAACATCACATGTACATGTTGAAGGCTTCGCATGATAGCCTGGGACACCGAGGTGTATTCGCGACTAAATCCTTGATTGAGCTACGTTTCTGGTGGCCAGAATTCGAGCGCGATGTGGCTTGGTATATTAAAACCTGCCACATGTGCCAAGTTCGACAAGAGGAGTTGTTGTGAATACCGCCTGTTCCTACTATGACGCCCAGCCTGTTTCAGAAGGTCCACGTAGATGTCATGATTATGGGTGTTCCATCAAATGGACATCAATATGTTGTTCTGCGTGGGACTCTCTCAGCCGTTGGTTGGAATCTAAAGGCCTAAGGTCTGAGAACGCCTCGGAACTGGGAAGGTTTCTTCTGGAAAACATTATCTGTAGATGGGGTTGTCCAAAGGAATTTGTGACTGATAAGGCACCACAGTTTCTGGCTGCAGTCGAATGGTTGAATCGTAAGTATGGGATCACGGGAATCCGTGTCTCGCCTTACAACTCAAAAGCCAATGGACCAGTAGAAACAGGTCACAAGCATATGCACCAGATGGTATATAATGCCACGGATGGAGATGTGCGAAAGTGGTTCTGGTTTCTGCCGCAGATAGTTTGGGCCGATAGGATAACAACGCGGAGAGGGTTGGGTTGCTCACCTTTCTTGGCGGCCACTGGGTGTCACCCCACTATACCTCTTGACGTTGTCGAGGCTACGTGGATGGTTGAGTACCCGGGCGAGATTATTTCTACTGCAGAACTAGTGAGGCTTAGAGACAAAGCGCTGGCCAAGCATAGGCAGCACATTGAAGAAATGCAGGAACGGGTAGACGCTCAGAAACTGGATGTAGTACGGCATTATGCTCGGGAACACGAGGAAACAATTAAGGACTATGATTTCCAACCTGGGGATATGGTGCTTATTCGAAACACGAGGGTGGAGAAGTCTCTGAACAAGAAACTGGAGCCCAGATATTTGGGGCCGATGGTTATTGCCAGGAGGACGAAAGGTGGCTCGTACATTGTCTGTGAGATGAATGGAGCAGTCTATCCTGGAAAGGTGGGCGCGTTCCGAGTCATTCCGTACTTTGCGCGCAAAGCTCTGGATAAGAAACACAAAATTGAGAGCTTGATTGACCTGTCCAAGGAGGAATTGTATGAGTTGGTTGCCAACAAGGAGAAAAAGGATGACGCCTTTGGTCGTGACTTACAGTTCGATAATGTGGTCTTGAACCCTAACTGGGAACAGGAAGAGCCTGTGGACTTGAGCGACGAACCAGAGGAGGGGTACGTTCCTGATGTTGACCTTGATGAATGGGACTCTGAAGGAGACGGTCTGAGACGTTCTAAACGTGTTGGGAACTGAATTCACACCGTGTTTCCAAGAAACGAGCTTTCATTCTACACTATGGACAAGGCTGTACATGGTGTCTATGAGGGGCATACATAGCGGTAGCGCGCAAGGAGTGTACTGGTTAAGAGAGGAAGGCATGGATTGGCTGGAAGGCCATGGAAACACGAGTCAAGTCTGGGAGAAAGGACTGGATGCCGCACATTGGCACGACTTGGGAACGTCTCGAATGTGGAAACATTCATTCAAGTGTTATACCCACGACCACAAGCCCCACATCCTCGACCACCACGTCCGCAATGAAAGGCACGGGGACCGGTCGGCCTGTGTACACCACTGGGGGCGGTAGGAACTGTGTGGGGTCTGGGGAACTTCATTAATCTCATGAGTTGCTCGTCTGGAAACAGCAGGCGACTCACGCGTACATGGGGAACTCCTGCGGAGTCAGACCTTTCTGTTTGACGAGGATGCAGAATATAGTATACATTACATCCGGGAAAATAGCCTGAGATGCGATATCCAGACAGATATTGATTAGTGGGCATCCAAGAAGGTCCTCAAATGCCGTTTAGCAAAAAAAAAGGATAGTTAGCAAAGAAGACTTCCGTCAAGGATGGCCCGTGGGGACATTCTGAAGGACATGAAGATGTCTCCTTGTGCGCTGAACTGTCTGGAATCCGTCTATACCTAAACACCGCACATTTTGCGTGTTTCAGGAATAGTCGGATTACAGTATAGGCTTATTTCTAAGGACTGGTATACGGTCTCGGTATAGCCAGATGGGTTGTGATCACAGAGTAACGAGTACAAGGGGTAGGGAACTACCCTGCGGACTGACAGTGCTCGCCTCGAAAACTGTAGAGGAATGTGTAGCCCACAAACCTCTTTAGAGACTATTTCTGGTCTTATTCCCACACAATGGAATAAGCTGGACATACTGATAACAAGGGCATGCGGGAATAGTCTTATTTCTGCACCGATAGGCCGTGCGTCTTCCATGTGATAGACGTCAAGGCCCGGGGATATACATTCCAGTGAAGTTCCGGGACTGGCGAAGGTCGGCTAAGGAGATCTGATGGGATTGTTCTTATTCCGAGCAGACGGAGTTGGGGAAATAAGAACCCTTTCTGGGACAAGTCTCACTAGGGGTATCTACGAGGAGCTGGAGACCAGGGGAATATTACCCGATGGTCAGCAAAGGCGGGAGAGGACCAGGGACGGCGGGAAATAGGACGAACGACTCGGTATCAGTCAGCCAAGAGACTGAGGGTTTCAAACCCCTAGGCTGACCAACGCCACTCGAGCGGACATCACGATCGTCCTGTTCACCAACCAATGGCAATACGCTCGCGGGAGCCCTTCCGACGGATAAACGGCTGAGGAAGGGGAACTCGGGCTATTTTACTAATTTCTATTTCGTTCTTGGACTTGCATATGATTTTGGGGTTTGTATAAGTAGTCAGGACATTATCTCGAGTAGGGTACAGAATCACCCGTGTATTAGTAGGCTGAACACTTGCAATTGGGCTATTTCTGGGGTTGGCTCAGTGTGTATTGTCGTTGGACTTTAACATCGGGAAACCTTAAGTTGGAATAAGGAATAGGGTATTGGAAACGTCTTGGACGTGATTGAGGCTATCTATCATCTGGGAATCGAATTGTGTTTTGGAATCAGCTACCGTCATCGTCATCAGCTATCATCATCGGCACTTGGGAAATAAGCTTCGGGCTTGCTATCGTTTGGAATTGTTATATCGTTGAAACGGTGCACTTCTTATATGACTAGGAATAGCTAATTGATAGGTATTGCGAACAAACACCCAAAACAACCAACCACAACCAATCTACCTCCAAAGATCTAAGTGCTTCTCTTTGTGAGTTCGGGTCCGGGCCGTAGTATGCGACCAGCAGGTTTGAACAAACACAAGTTTGATTTATAGGCTTCTAACAACACACTCTACAACGTACTAGCAATATGCAACCGCCAACAACAACACTGCTAGGAACCTAGGGATGGTCCGGGGGGTGTGTTTTATATGGGGGGGTGGATACAAGGTGGCTGGACCGTTAGGTCGAGAACACCAGCGCAGAGTATGTAGGTTTGTGAAAATCCTCGCTAAGGGCACACCCAAAGACTACTGAGGCTAACAACAAATGGACTTCAATCCTCAAACGGCAAGACTCTCCTTGACCGCCGACCTATTCCTTAACCAAGAATAGGAACCTTTCCGCTTTTATCGGCACTAGCTCACTACAAGCGTCCAGCTAGCGACCCAACACACTATGACAGAGCTTCCGTCTATATCGGGGTGAAGGCGAAGTAACTGACAAGTTATAGCCAAACTAGAGGTGGGGGCACCTAGTCCGTCTTCTTCTTAGTGGGCTCAAGTCAACACACAATCCACCTAGCAAGCGATCCAACACACTACGGCAGAGCTTCCGTCTTGTCGGGGTGAAGGCAAAGTCACTAGCGCAAACTGCAGCTGGGTCTCAAAGAGAACACCCTAGTTCGTCTTTATCTTAGCGGGGCTCAAGTCAACACACAATCACCTAGCAAGCGATCCAACACACTACAACAGAGCTTCCGTCTTGTTGGGGTGAAGGCAAAGTCACTAGCGCAACTGAAGCTGGGTCTCGAAGAGAACACCCTTATTTTATATGTGGAGGTCTGCTAGAACCAACAAAGGTCTGCTAGAACCAACAACACGAAATCCTCAACTTAATCACTCCATGTTCCAGAGCCAACAGTTATCAATTCCAATAAAGACTACTATCAGTGAAGCGCATTACAAACTTCACTAGCAACCTGAGACTACCTCCACTAGTGTCGCACAAAACTGGGGTGTAATCTCTGTTAGAGACCACCTGCACCAGCTTCATACTCGACCAGGGAGTGCTAATCTGAGGTGCTAGTCGCTCCTGTGCTCCCTTTATACTACTAGGTTCCAAATACATGTGAAAAGCGAGCTGAATAATACAATAATAAGCAATATGAGGTGATCCAAGATGAACAGCCAATAAGATGACTGCCATTTCGTTTTAGAGCGATCCTGTGACATGCTAGGTCAGCCTCGCTGACGAGCTAGCAGCCTATTTGTGGGTATATTGCAGATCCTGGGCACATCATCTATAGCCAAGGATCGCACCTAGTCACCTGGGTTTACAGCTAGTGTTCTAGGTCATCTTTCTGTGTCAGAATGCCGATCCATCGCATTCTAGACGACCCAGTACTACAGCTGGTGTTCTGGGTCATCTCTCTGTGTCAGAGTGGCGATCCATCGCATTCTAGACAACCTGGGGTTGCAACCAACATCATAGGTCATCCCTGTTTGTCAGAGTGTCGATCCATCGCATCTAGACAACCTGGGGTTGCAACCAACATCATAGGTCATCCCTGTTTGTCAGAGCGTCGATCCGTCACATCTAGACAACCTGGGGTTGCAACCAACATCATAGGTCATCCCTGTTTGTCAGAGCGTCGATCCATCTGCTTGTTAGACGACCCAGTGTTACCACTGGTTGCCTAGGTCAGCTCTATGTGTCAGAGCATCGATGATCGCCTGTAGCTCCGCACCAATAGCCTTCCTGCTATTCCACTCGAGCTAGCTGCCTGCATTAGGCCCTAGCTATCGTTTTGCATCTCTCATGTGTCCATAGCATCATATCTTTACGGTCGTAGCTGGTCCTAGCCGGATCTCTCCGCCTGGCACTGCCTTTGGCCCTTATCTAGAGATTAGATAGTACAGCCTAGACCTGTGCTGAGCGAACTAGCTCAAAACACTGTCTCCTAGCTATACATCCATCGTCGATTCCAGTCCACTAGACTATCGCTAGCTCCCTAGCACATCATCTCTCAACTACTAGAGTCTCCTAGGTCTCGTCTCAATGAATGTTTAGGCTGTGGTTTAACCCCTGGTGGTTTGTACACTCGACTAGCAGCTAGCGCGTCACACTAGTGCAGTCTCGCGCTACAGTCAGCAGTTCGGGCTCGCTCTGACTCTCCTTTATATCACCTAACAAGTGGTCTGTGTACTAGCTAGTTTGCTAGTAACAACAGAAGTGCTAGCTGCTTCCCGTTGTATAAATACTGGTCATAGGAATCGCAAAATTAGCACTAGATGCGGTGCATTTATGTTACGCCGTTTCATCGTCAACCTATCTGAGGTCTCCTGCACGTCATTGGATGACACCACCACCACCACCACCACTCTCAACACTTGCCGTCTCATAAGCTGCGAAGCTTTTAAAACATCTTATTTCCACCGCTCGATTATCGCTCAGGTCAATTCCTGGTGATATCTTGTAGTGAAGGTTCATCTTCCTAAGGGAAACACGTACCTTCCCTTCAACCTTGTTAGGACCTGTAAAGGGACTACCACTTGTCTGAATCTTGGCTCTTGCGCTCGCTGATCGGCCTATTTCCGATCCTAGTCTTATTTCCGTAGGCCTCACCGCTTATTTCGGAAAGACTTGGGTTGTATTTGGGTGATAAGTGTGTTGTTTGGGTTTAGTTCGGAGCACATCGTTCAGCGCATTTATCAGGGAAAGAGAATTAGCCTATGTAGGGAACAATTGAGCAACATTCGAGTCTTCAGCGGCCGTTCTACCGACCACTGATCAAACGTGATGATCTGTTGCGGAGTTTCTGTGTCGAGTCGGGGTATTCGGGATCAGAAGAACGAATCCGAGGTTGTGGTTCGCTTTTCATTTGAAATGCGGAGAGATTGAGCCTATAATCGAGCAAAAGGGCGAAGAACTGAGAGCAGAACAGCTGTTCTAGTGGAAAATTCTCAAAAAAGTCACCAAAAATCTGATTTCATGGCTCAAGAAGCAGCCTTCAATGCAAGATGGCAAATCTGAAGCGGTTATTGTGTGCGCATTTTAAACACGGAGAGATTGAGCCTATAATCAAGGAAAAAGGCAAAGAACTGAGGGCAAAACAGCTGTTCTAGTGGGAAATTCTCAGAAAAGTCGCCAAAAAGAGACATCAAGCCGGCACGTGGTCAATCCAAACCATTTGCTCCATTCGCTCTACTCACACCCTCGCAATGGACGCTTGCGATATACCCTTCTTCCCCAATGCCGGGAACTTCGCCGGATACCAAGAGCACGACAAGAACCCCCAGAAGTTCTGGTTTTTGGTGCTGAGCGACGGCCTGTTTACCAAAAAGTGCCTGTCACTCACATATTGAGCCTTTGTCATTGCTGACGCAAACCGCGGGCCAGAACCGATGCAGATGCAGTGGCGGGCTCCTCCAAGGTGTACATTTTCTTCACGCGAAAGGAGGCTCGGGACAAGTGGGACAAGAACTGCCTTCGGCGACACGCTCACAATGGCGACGGCCGGGTCGTCCCAGTGGGGCCAAGGACAGCGATGGCACCTTGCTGAGCAGCGACGAAGACAGCTCCTCCAAGCGCTCCGCTTTGTCGACCGCCGGGCGCCCCACTCCCGTACGCAACACCATGGCGCGCCGCACCGCTTCACAAAAAAGTTACAGTTCGGTACCCAAGGGGACACCTCCTCCCAAACGCGAGTTGCCCTGTGTTTCAGTGCCGCTGGGCATTGGGTCACCTCGCCCCAAGAGCTGCACCCCCGCCAAGAAGGAGTTTGTACTCCCGCTCTTTAGGGAAGACACGCCGCCTTTGGAAATGGAGGTGGACACGGCACCCGTCCACGAGCCCACCCCGAGCACCAAGGCATCCTCGAAAAACCCTAGCCTAGCATTTGGCTCGTCGGTGAGCTCGGTGTCCTCCATTTTGGCGACATCTTGATCAACCCAATGCGCAAGCGTATAGCCTACTAGTTCAGGGGAAGATTCTGTGTCCATCGTAGAAACACCCTCGGATACTTATACAACCGCCAAGACACTGTTACAAAGCCCAAAACACAATCCCAATGAGTCAAAAGTCCGTTTATCCGCCTCTTTAACCGTGTTTCCGTCGGTTGTTCTTCCGAGCGTCGCCTCCCATTGGTTCCCAACTGCGAGCACACCATGTTCCCTTGCCAATTACGAGGCAGGAACCCGTCAGCAGCACCCCTGTATTATTCAGAGGGTGTGTCGATCACCGATAGATCGGCACTGCATCCCATTCGACCTGTTTCTGCTTCAACTCAAGTCTCCCCTTGGTTCCAAGCACGGAAGTTGATAATACTCCTTTGTAGGTCTCGGTAGATACCCGTTTCTCTAGGGTTTCCCAGAAAGGGTTCTTGAGAACGAACCTTAGAACACCTTTAGAGTTGTGATCCGGATCCACAGCATAGCCGACCACCTGTTTCGGTGTATCTGCATTCGATGGAAACCAGCAACTCTGGCAACTGAAACACTCGTGACCAAGCGCCTCTCCCCTAGCGTCTCAACATAACACAACACATTGCCAACTCCCGTTCCTTTGACCCGTTTCCGTTGCTTAAGTGGATGTTGGAAACAAGTCAAAAGAAATTCCTTGACTTATTATTCGGCTGCTCATTTCCCTTACAGTTTTCAGGGCGAGACTAGCCAATGGACGTTCTAATTCCTTAGAACGTCCACCCGTTTCTCTGTGGTTCACCCAACAGCTACCAGGAACCAGTACTGTTGCATAGAAACAACAGTTTCAGTAATGAGCACGATCAGAAACACGCAAAATTATATGTATCCACCCATGGCCCAATTACTGGCTTATCACCGCGACCTTGCCACCTCCGTGTCCGCCCCGCTTGCAGCACCCTCACCCTCGCGCCTTCCCAACCGCATCCCGGCCACTGCTCCAGCAAAGTCACCCTCGTGCCCCCTCAGCCGCATCCCTGCCGCTGTTCATGAAACGGGTACTTCTGTGCTCCGATGCCTGGGTCCTCGGCATCTGCGGGGCCCCGTGCTCATGCAGGCGCCTCCAACTCCGGCGCCTCTAATTCCCGGGCACCGTATCTGTACAACGAAAGAAGCTGCAAGCTTTACAAAGACGCGTAGGTGCCCCCTCAGTGTTTCCGAATATGGGGGAGCTGACCTTATTTTTTTTTTCAGCCAGAAGGCCGTGGAAGAAATGGCTGACACCGACACGGTGCAAGTCATCGACTACAAGCACGCCGTCCAGTACTTGTCGGCGGGCAGGCGTAGGTCAAACTAAGGTGCCACTGTGGGCATGCCTGTTTTTTTTTTAATGCTGGCTGTATTTTTGTATTGTATATTTGGGTTGGATAAAAACAATTTTGCATCTTGAGATTTCGCTTGGAGGCGCACTTGAGACGAATTAGATGCTTGATAGCAATATGAATAAGATGGAAATAAGACCCAAAAGAAATAGTGTGCTCGGGAGTCGAACCAAAAGAGTAACAGATGATGCAGCGGCCGTGAAAGCCCTGCTTATCATCGTAATGTGAAGAGGGCATCCACTGCCACTGCACCATCTAGCTGATGGTGCAGCGGTAGTGTGGATTTTGTCCCAATATTTCCCACTGCACAGCACGTATGTCAATCACTTGTGTGTCAATCACTTCTATGTTTATCTTTTATTCAATGTCTCTAATTATGTTCGGCGCTGTAAGTCTTCTTGTTCCCACAGGCTGCCGTCACTGTCATCCTCTCTCTCTCTCTCTATCCTCATCGTTCGCCGTCTTGGTTTGTCTTTCTGCTGAGTGCTCGGTGCTGTATGTGAACAAACAACAATGTCGACGTCTTGTCTCAACTACTGGCTGGATTGTGTGCCAGTCTTCCGTGTTCCCGCTGGCTGCCGTCTTTGGCTCTCATCAACGCAAATTTTTAAAATTTTACCTGTTCTCTTCTCTGTGGGCGGCTCTGGCTTTGCGCGTTCATTTTGCTCTGCTCAGCTCAGGGGTCTGTTTGTTTGCCAGGCGCACGGTGCACGTGCGCCTGGAAAACCGCCGCATCTTTCATTTGGTTTGGTGCTTTCTCCCTCTGTGACTATGGCAGATTCGAATGCCGACGAAACTACTCACGTCCTGGGCATCTTGGATCTGCCTGCTGATGACAACGAGGCCAACTGGGTGGATGAAGACACGCACCTACAAGGTCTTGGTACTATGACCCACCGTAGCCGCAACCCTCTCAAAGCGGTTATCCCTCGCAAGTGTCGAAGCCGCGTTGTTGGTGCGAAGAGGACTGCTGACGAGAAGGCGGCGAGGGTGAACGCGTGAGCAACTGCTAAGAAGTGTCACGAGACGCGTCTCAAAAATATGAAGGGCTTGGCTGCAGACCTGGACACTTTGCACCAGGAGAGCGAGGAGCGAGCGCAGGAGCTGGCTGCGAAGTACAGGATGAAGGTGAAAGAGGTTCGGCGCCGTGTCCACGCATCCTCGGCCTTCAAGACCAGGCACAAGGTCAGCCTCTACAATGTGAAGATTTCGGCGCTTATGGCGCGGCTCAATGAAGGTGCGTGCTTGTCTGCTTGCAATTTTGTTTCTTTCTGACTGGTGCTACAGATTGCGACGTTGGGTGTCGCTACACCATGCCCGACATCAAGCGGATGGTGAAGGACGACCCCTCGATGCTGGAAGGCTTCTCAAAGGAGGAGGAGGGGAGCATGGTCGACAACATCCGGGAGAAGCGCGACAAGAAGCATCAGGGGGCGCGAGCCAATAACCTGGCCACCAGTGCTGATGGAAAGCGTACAGTCGAGCACTTAATGGAGGAGGTACATGCCTTCTCGTCGACACCGTGGACTCGGGAACTCATCCTCAACTTTGTCGCAGATTATGGGCCTTGCAGAGCACTTGGGGATGATCGGGTTTGCCATGTTCACCCGTGGACATATTCACGACACCTTGATCCCTGTCACCTTGGAATCATGGGGCGCACTCAGCTTCTTTTGGGAGGTGTTTGAAGAGGGACCCTGCAGACATCGCCGCATTATTCGAGCTGTGGGGTGTGAGCCGCGCGCGAGGCAAGCCGGGTTTTCTTCTTTTCTTGATCGCTGCAGCTGTCTGATGGACTTTTGTAGGAGATACGGGGGCGGAAACACAGCTCTCCATACAGAAGGAGTGCACAGGAATGATCAAGACGGGCCTGCGTACGTGGTCGAATACTTACATAATCATTCACAGATGAAAATACTAACGAGCCTTGCATTGCAGAAACGATCACTGGCCGGACAAAAATCGCGATGAATTACGACAATTACATCAAGGCTATCGTGGAAGGCAAGAACTTTGGCCTCCGTGGCTGGCTGCGGGACGTGGACTTCAAGCGGATGTCCAAGCGGTCCACGATGTGATGTGCTCAAGGCCGGGACCTGCAGGTGGGCGGTGCTCTCCGCCAGCCAGAAGAAGAAGCACCTGGCCGACTTCCAGGAGATGGTGGATGAGGGGAAGGCGACGCAGAAGTCGGCAAAGCCGCGAGGAAAGGCAAAGCCAAAGCAGGTGGGGGAGCCGAGGACGTCAACACGTGCAGGGAGGAAGGGGATCGCCTCGGTACGGTCGGACGACAATGACGACTGGGGTTCGACGGAGGAGAATAAGGGGGACGCGAGTGAGGGGGACACGACCGAGGGGGAGGAGGGCCCGAGTCGGAGGCTGTCTGCGGTGGGAGCATGGGAGGCGCAGCGCCAGCGGCTGCTTGCCCTGGTGGGTCGCAAGAACGCGGCAGCTGGTGGTGAGGGGGACCGCAGGAGCAAAGGTGCCGGTGCCAAGTCAACACAGAGGAAGGGTGGGAAGCGCAAGCGCGACATCGAAGACGATGGAGCCCCGGCCGCCAAGGCAAAGAGTTGAAAGTGCAAGTGCCTCGACGATGACAGCAACAATGACGATGCCCCCCCCCCCACCCCCCCCCCCCCCCCCCCGAGCGCCAGAACACACGGGCAGCTGCCAGACAAAGGGAAGGACACCCCAGCTGCGAAGAGGCGAAAGGCCTCGGAGCCTTCAAGACGCACGTCGAGCGGGCCAAGCCCCGGTGTAGCAAGGCCAAAGCCAAGGCCCTTGTACAAGGTCTCTACATCGCGCACAACACGTCGCTCCGAATCCCCCTCGCACAGCACACCTCCGCCTCGCATTGGATCCCCCCCCCCCCGCACCCGCGTCCACCTCGCATGGTACTCCTCCCCCTCGTGAGCCTTCCCCAACGCGCTCGGCCTCCTCATCCACCCACGGGTCATCTGGGGCCTCCCGTGGGCGTGCCAATGTCATGAAGGGAAAGTGCGGAGGGCTGCCCAGTGTTTGGGTGATGAAAGGACAACTTAGAATTGGTTTATATACATGTTGCGAGCACCGCTAACACGATGATGCATTTTTTCTTGCCTATTTTGTTATAAATTGGTCTTTATAAGAGGAATAGGTAATTTCCTTTTTGGGCTATGCATCCCCGACGGTGCTGGCAGGGGCATGACACAATGTGACACAATGTCATAGAATGTGCTCCCTCTGTAATTTTTTGAATGGTTTTGGGAAATTTTCTTTTTTGGGAAGGGCCGCCGTCGGGGAGTTGGTTACAAACCGCCTCTGCCGGCTTTTCAAATTGGGAAAGCGATGGTCGGCAAGGTTTCGGCAAGGCAGAACCTGCCGTGATATGCCGAATGAGGCGCTGAAAGCGCTAAGTCCACGATTCCCTGCAAAACGATAGGATTACACGGCACTTCACAGTCCCCATGTGTGTCCCTCTCTTCTTTTCTCCACCCGACGCTGACCGCACCTTCCTTCCGCCGCAGATCTCCAACACAACCGCGCACCGTCCCACACCGGCCCTCATCTTTGGGGCATGAGTTTCAACGGCCGGAAAGCAGGGTGGGGAAGGGGAACCGAGATTAGGCGAAGGAGGAGGGTAGGAGAGCCGGGAGTCATACAGCACGGGCTCTGGCCGTCGCCGCAGATGCAGAAAGAGAGCATTGTGTACGTGCATCTGTCTGCGCCCAACTTTACTGGAGGGAGTGGATTGGTGAGGTGCCAGCTCGTCAGCGTTGTGGCGAGGCTCGTCGGGGTCATCGTGCACTGGCGCTTGCGGTACAAGGCAGCGGGAGGCTCAACAAGAATACAAAGCTATATATTAATACAAAGCTATAAGATTAATACAAGGATGAATATAATGTGACTACTTGTACTTGGGCGGTACATAAAAGAGAAATTGTGGCCCAGGAGCACGATGTGTGGCCTGTAACTCAGCACCAGAAGACGGCGCTGACGTATATTTGTATCGTTAGACTGTTGGGGACGACACTGAGGGGCCAGAACTTGTATCTGGGGTCATGGACCTCGTTAAAGCACTAGAAAATGTATTTAGCAATGGGCAAGGTGAATAAAACACGTGGATAACGCACTGCCGTGTACCACTTGCCATGGTTGGGGCCAGATTGGCACTTGCGGGCCGCAGGGAGGAGGCGAGTGCAGGCGGGTTCCGGGCAGTGAACGCCCAACGTGTTGATGTCCATTGTGTGATGGTTGGGGAAGAGAGGCATTATACAGGGTATGGGTATCGTGTTGGAAGGAGAAAGAGAGAGGGAGGACGCTTGTTTGGCACATGCCTCACCTTGGCTTCAGTTTCAAGCTCCACACAGAAGCCGTTGGCAGGGGGCGGTGCCCTTCCCAAAAAGGATCAGGGGCAGAGGCGGTTTGTCTCTAGTGCCGTCGGGGGGCGGGCGGGTGGGAGGCGCGGTCACGGGATCACATGTGAAAAGCTCAAAGTCCATATGCTGCAGTCTCTCTGCAGCATATTGGGGCATATCTGCAGCATATCATATATGTCTGCAGCATATTCCGCAGCATGAGGTAAACGACCTGAATCGCCTCTAACTGGTGGGGACACTCGGGGGGCTGTGGTCCCTCTAATTAGACCGGTTATCAGGGACTAACAGGTGGAAAAATGTCTGAAAAACAAACGGTATTTTTCACCATAAATTGTGCTGAAAAACTCGAATCTCCCAACCAGTGACTTGGAAGATTAAATCTGATGAAACTGAATCATAAAAAAGTGGCTGCAACCAGATTTGAACAAAGAACCTTATGAGAATAGGTAGAACAAAGGGTAGGGGATAACCACTACACCAAGCAAGATATACTAAAGGACCATCACATCTTTTACATATCAAGCACCCTGGAAGGGAAAAAAGGGAAAAATCTTCAAGCCTGTTTCATGTTGTGCATGTTGTAGAGAGTATGCGTGATTGCACTACTGTACTATTTTGACCAAGTTTTCAGGCGACACATGATGCAGCCCACTGAACTGAACCACTGGTCACAATGCCATTGGGATTTTATGGCTGAAATAGGCTCAAAAATGCAAAATTCAGGAACACTGTATTGAATTTTTGGGAAGATTAAATCATCCTTGCTTCAAATTGAGTATAGGCCTTATGGTCCAGTGGCAATACCTTGTGCTTTTCTGCAAGCACTATCATAATGTTCCTTGTTCAAATCTGGTTGTGGGCACTTTTTATTATTCAGTTTCATCAGATTTAATCTTATAAGTCCAAGATTAATCTTGAGACCCCGTTTGGGTAGCTGAGAAGTTCATAGCAATTTGTGTAGAAAATCAATTTTCATGATGTCCAATTTCGTGGCAAAACTTACAGCATTTGGCAGTACCTAAGGCGTGGATTGAAAAGGTTCTGTTTTGTGATGTTTTGGAAGAATTCCCGACATCTCAATGAGTTCTGCACCGATTCACATGAAACCTAGATATCGGGAATTCTTCCAAATCACAAAACAGAACTTTTTCAATCCGCGCCTTAGGTACTGTCAATTGCTGTAATCACATCTACTGATATCACTGGTTAGATGAAAACCGCCTCCAGAGAATCACGAAGAGTGGGACTATGATTGCCAGCAACCGTTGGAATTTGATGAATTCAAGGAAGATATTGACAAGAGAGGCGGCTACCTACAAGGAATGGTGGCCTCAGCGGTCTCACTCGACGACTTCAACAAGGATTTAGCAACCGCGATTGCTGAAGAAGAAGTTCAGTCCAAAATACACCATGCCTATGAATCTGAAGGGCTAGTAGTGCCTCAGTATCTACAATCTACACTTCCGGGTGGAGAATTACTGTTACCAAGGCCTAAGTTTAAGAACGATCCTGCAAAACGGGAACCGTATCTAGAAAAACACAGGTCCGGTGCGGGAATTGCCCAGGATGAAAGATTAAAACTAGTGTGAGCCTGGCTCACAAATCCCTTGGAAAGACCAACTGGGATAGGTGATAAAGAGTTCAAACGGTTCATGAGATACTGCAGATACTTCCTCCTGAGCAAAGATGGAAGGTTGTACCGAAAAGGAGAAGGTTCAACGCATAAACTTGTGGTCGCAAAGGAACATAGAATGTACATGTTACGTTCTTCTTATGATTCCTTGGGACATTGCGGAGTATATGCGATAGAACTGAGATTATGGTGGCCGGAAATGGAACGAGACGTCAATTGGTTTGGTAATACATGCCATACTTGTCAATTACAACAAAAGACTCTTGTGAAAATTCCACATGTGCCAACCTTGACGCCTAGCTTGTTCCAACAGATTCATATGGATGTAATGATCATGGACAAGGTCTCAAATAGCCACCGGTATACCATCGCTGGTCGGGATTCATTATCACAATATGTAGAGGGGAGACCCCTACGAGATGAGAATGCCGAGGCAATAGGAAAGTTCCTTCTAGAAGATATAATCTGTAGACGGGGCTGTCCTAAATGGATATTAACCGACAACACACCGCAATTTATAACAGTGTTGAAATGGCTAAATATGGCATCCGCGGAATGCAAGTCTCGCCTTATAATTCACAGGCAAACGGACCAGTTGAAAGAGGGCATTGGGATATGCGACAAACTATATGGAAAGCTACAGGAGGAGACATTCAAATGGTATTGGTTCTTCCCCCAGATATTGTGGGCAGATCGAATTACTATAAGATGCGGGTTGGGCTGTTTGCCTCATTTCGCAGTCTGCGACCCCCATCCTGTTATTCCATTAGACGTCAAGGAAGCAATCTGGCTGGTTGAATATCCTGGTGAACCTATCAGCACGGCAGAGCTAATTGGACTCAGAGCGAGAGCTCTGGCCAAACACTCGCTTCACGTCCAAGAAATGCGAATAAGGGTTAGCGAGGAGAAGCGAAGGCTAGTCCGGAGAGATGAGGAGGAGTTTGGATCAACTATAGTTGATTACGACTTCAAACCTGGTGATCTGGTTCTAGTACGAAATACTTCAGTGGAAAAATCATTAGACAAAAAGATGGGCCAACGTTACATAGGACCTATAGTCGTAGTACGACACGCTGCAGGTGGTTCATATCTCTGTTGTGAGATGAATAGGGCCATTTTCCACGGGAAGCTCGCAGTGTTCCGAGTTATACCTTTTGAGCAACGCCACAAGAGTGAGATTCCGGATAATATCCCGGACTTAATTGATCTGTCAGGCGAGGAATTAGCCAGAGATGACAATGATAAAGGGAAAACCGGGAGCAAGGACTTGCAATTCCATAAAACTTGAGTAAAATTGAAGGAGGAACTAGCAATCGCGGATGCTCAGAACGATGATAAATTGGATACTGAGAGCTATGTCAGTGACGGTGACTCTGAATTGGACTTTCCGGAGGGACCATAAAAACGATGGGCCGAGGCGTTCTAAGCGATCCAAAAAGTAAAAATAATGTGTGTCATTCAAAGAACTAGTAAAGACTGTACTAGGAGTTAGGCGAGTGAAAGTGATACAGGAAGGACTGTATGGAGTTGCGGCAGAATTATTGGTGCTCAGAAAGGGGCATTGACAATGGAAATGCCTGACCTCTTGGCAAAAATAACAGGCCCTGGGAGGAGGACCAAAAGGCATTCCAGCATCCATGAAATCAACGTTGGAACCAGTGTCTGCCACCGGGGGCCAACTATCATAAGCCCTGTAGGAGCACCGATGTTGAGCCAAAAGATTGCTTAAAGACGAAGCTGTGACTGGTCCGGATGCTGATTCGGGGTCAGTGCGTGATAATATAGCCATGGCCTTGATATAAGATAGCGCCGATTGGTCAAAGCCCTTCATATGAAGAAATGACAGGCGTACTGAAGAGGGACACGTACTGGGAGTGGGAGTAACGGGAAATGCCTACTCACATTGTTGAGTAACTGGGCAAACTTCCTGAAAAACCCTTCATACTCGGGTGGGCTTACGGAAGCGTGAACATCGAGCGACTAGGTGTTACAATGGCTAGTCAAGGGAGTGCCTTCTTCAACCTGCATATTGGAAAAGGATGCGCGGAGTTCGTCAATCACGAGGATAAACTGGGCCAGGGCCTCTAAAATAAGAGACATACCTGTTCACTCGGAATCGTTGAAGACAGAGATGTCGTCGTCAATATCCTCAACGATAGCCTTGGACTTCTTGGCTTTCTAGAGGAAAGAGCGAAATAAGTTAGATTTTGAGCAATCGCAATTGCTGGAAATTTCAACTTACCTTCCCTTTGGACTTCTTGGGCTTAGCGGTGGCAGCAGCCTCAGCAGCCGCTTGCTCCTCAGCAGCGACACAAGCATCCTCGAGCTCAGTACGATGAGCCTGTTGAGCAGCAACAGTAGCAGACAGACCAACACAATTCAACTTGCGTTCAGTCTGGATACAGGAACAAAGGTCGAGAATAACGGGGGTAACAACCACCTATAACTCCACCAGGACCCGTAGCCGTCTGGTGGTACGAGTTCTTCATGTTGAAAAATATGTCATAAAGAGACTTGTCACGAGCAATAGCACCAATCATGGTACTAAAGCCCTCCCATAAAAGACAGTCTCAGTTTGGTTATTAGAACTTGAAAAACATCATAACACCAGCGCGACACCCTTTTCATCAAGAAAAGCATGTTGTTTAACACGGTCGGCATACCGAGTAGCAGCAACGCAATCGCTGATAGCAAGGAGGCTGTCAACCATTGCCTTAGGCATAGTGGGAACAGGAGTGGAGACCATGTTTAATAAACGAGGGTAGTCGGTGAAGATGCTGTTATAAGGAGTGAAAGTGCAGGCAGCTTTATATAAATCACGGATACTGAATATTTGCGATCTGAGTAATAATGTAACTGGGGACAGTTACAATTTATGAAAAGGGAAGATGGGACTTGGACGATGACAAAATTTAAAAATTTTGGACTCTGATGATGACTACACGAGTCGCTAGCGGAAATAGGTGAGACGAGGTGGTAGATCAAAGTAAGCTCAGTTGGTCATTGGCTAAAGAACGCATCGCTTGCAAAATAGCCGGCTCGGCTAGCATCCACCTAAGCGACAAAAATGTGCTCAGCGGTTCAAACCATGTAAGCATATGGGCCAGACCTTGGAAAACACATTATCCGATGAAAAACATGATGAGAAAGCTTCCGCGGATGGTAAGATTGATGATTATGTATCAAATGATGCTTAATTCCGATTAAAGTAATCAAGAGCTAACGGATTCTACACATGGTAGTAACAAAGGAAGGGTACAGCTACAAAGGGCCTACTCTAGGGCATGTTGAAAGATCAAATGAAGCCTAGACATCAAGTATGATGGAAGGCTAAAGATCTTCTCAACCAATCTACCTCCAAAGATCTAAGTGCTTCTCTTTGTGAGTTCGGGTCCGGGCCGTAGTATGCGACCAGCAGGTTTGAACAAACACAAGTTTGATTTATAGGCTTCTAACAACACACTCTTCAATGTACTAGCAATATCCAACTGCCAACAACAACAATGCTAGAAACCTAGGGATGGTCCAGGGGTGTGTTTATATGGGGTGGATACAAGATGGCTGGACCACTAGGTCGAGAATACCAGGGCAGAGGATGTAGGTCTGTGAAAATCCTTGCTAAGGGAACCCCCAAAGACTACTGAGGCTAACAACAAGGGACTTCAATCCTCAAACGGCAAGACTCTCCTTGACCGCCGACCTATTCCTTAACCAAGAACAGGAACCTTTCCGCTTTTATTGGCACTAGCTCACTACAAGCATCCAGCTAGCAACCCAACACACCACAACAGAGCTTCCATTGATAAGCCAGTAATTGGGCCAAGGTTAGATACACGTAATTTTGCGTGTTTCTGATCGTGCTCATTGCTGAAACTGTTGTTTCTATTCAACAGTACCGGTTCCTGGTAGCTGTTGGGTGAACCACAGAGAAATGGGTGGACGTTCTAAGGAATTAGAACGTCCATTGGCTAGTCTCGCCCTGAAAACTGTAAGGGAAACGTGCAGCCGAATAATAAGTCAAGGAACTTCTTTTGACTTGTTTCCAACATCCACTTACAGCTAAAGTTGGAACCCAAGGCGCAACCAAATTTTTTCTGTTTTGGAACATTTTCGGAGAGTTGTAAATATCTCAGTCAGTTCTGCACCGATTTGCATAAAAACTAGATAGATTTAGTCAGCCAATTCATGCGCAATTAGTGACAGAGAGAATTTTTTGAAAATATCATGTATTAGGTAATCTGTGTTTTTGGAGCATTTTCACACCAAATACCATTTTTGCATGCCTAGAACAGGTTGCAGAGGCCCAATACTTTGTGAGGAGCAATATTCATACTGAGGAAAGGACGTGACAGAGCCAAAAATACACATAACTTTATTACCATTCTTCCAGCTGCATTGGAGGCAATCAGCATTTTCTTGCACCTGAAGATCCTGTGAGAATCACACTTATCTGAATATTTTGTGTGCTTTTGACTCTGTCACCTCCTTGCCTGGTTACATACACTGTTGCCTGCAAAATATTAGGCCCCTGCAAGATGTTCTAGCCATGCAAAAACGGTATTTGGCATGAAAATGCTCCGAAAACACAGATTACCTAATACATGATATGAACTGACTGAGATATTTACAATTCTCTGAAAACGGGTCAAAGGAACGGGAGTTGGCAATGTGTTGTGTTGTGTTGAGACGCTAGGGGAGACGTGCTTGGTCACGAGTGTTTCAATTGCCAGAGTTCCCGGTTTCCATCGAATGCGGATACACCAAAACAGGTGGTCGGCTATTCTGAGGATCTGGATCACAACTCTAAAGGTGTTCTAAGGTTCTTTCTCAAGAACCCTTTCTGGGAAACCCTAGAGAAACGGGTATCTACCGAGACCTACAAAGGAGTATTATCAACTTCCGTGCTTGGAACCAAGGGGAGACTTGAGTTGAAGCAGAAACAGGTCAAACAAGATGCAGTGTCGATCTATCGGTGATCGACACACCCTCTGAATAATACAGGGGTGCTGCTGACGGGTTTCTGCCTCGTAATTGGCAAGGGAACATGGTGTACTCGCAGTTGGGAACCAATGGGAGGCAACACTCGGAAGAACAACCGACAGAAATGCGGTTAAAGAGGCGGATAAACGGACTTTTGACTCATTGAGATTGTGTTTTGCGCTTTGTAACAGTGTCTTGGCAGTTGTATAAGTATCCGAGGCTGTTCCTATGATGGACACAGCATCTTCTCCCGAACTAGTAGGCTATATGCTTGCGCATTGGGTTGATCTGGGATCCTCGGCGAATGCACTCTTATAGAGTAGCACTATTAGTCGAAATCTTAATTGTTTCTGAATCATATATTATTCTGGAAACGCACTTGGGCTTTGCCTGGAAACTGTCTGAACTCTGAGAATCTGTTGGAACTGGGACTCTGTTGAAAGAAACATTATTGTTGTTGTTTGCGGAGCGGGTTTCAGAAAGTACCGTCAAGGGAAAACTTTGGAAACGTGACTGCTGGCGTTGCTCAGAAAGTACCTCTTTAGGGAAAGCTCTGTGAACGTTCTTGGCCTATAAACTAGTGGCCTTACTTGAGTCTACGGGACTACTTTAAACTTGTTTCTCTGTCGCTTGGACACACACACACACACACTGCGAAGCTATAAATCTACCTTGCTTGGAAACAATGTTTCCACTGTGTCTAGAAACATGTTCTACGCAGTTCACTGTTCCATCTCTTTGATATACGAAACCTCTCCCTACAACCTTTACAAGGCCCTGTACTAAGGGCCGTAACTCGTCGGGATCTTTGGAAATGTGCATATATTGCCGTTTGATTTGTTGGTTGGTTGTTGGAGCAGTCTCTGGACTGTTTCTGTGCCGCTCTCGAGTCAAGTGGGGTTATTTGTGTTTCTTATATAGGTTCTGAGCACATCAATCACCGTCTATATCGGGGTGAAGGCGAAGTAACTGACAAGTTATAGCCAAACTAGAGGTGGGGGCACCTAGTGTGTCTTCTTCTTAGTGGGCTCAAGCCAACACACAATCCATCTAGCAAGCGATCCAACACACTACGGCAGAACTTCTGTCTTGTCGGGATGAAGGCAAATTCACTAGCGCAAAGTCCAGCTGGGTCTTGTTGTTGTTTCATTTATTCCCACGGTTCGGACCTTACCCGACGGTCTTACCAACCGCCCGACTCCCCGACTTTCTACCCATTTCCACTTACCAATTACTTACTCATGTTTCTTTAAACTCGTAGTACAGTCTAGATATATTTCTCTAGAGTATATAAGCTTGTACTTATTCCTCACAATATTCATTCATATCCTGTTTCATTCAGTGCGAACATCACAATAGGTCTCAAAGAGAACACCCTTGTTTTATATGTGGAGGTCTCGGACCAACAACCCAAAACCCTCAACTTAGTCTCTCAATGTTTCCAGAGTCCACAGTTTACTGATTCCAATATAAAGCCTACTACAAGTGAAGTTCGGTATCAACCTCCACTAGCAGCCTGAGTCCACTAGCACCAGCTTCGTCCAAAGTCTGGGGTGTAATGTTCTTAGACCCTAGTCTGTCCTGCGCTCCCCTTTTATACTACTGGGTTTGAGTTACATGGGAAAAGAGAGCCGAATAATACAATAAGCAATATTAGATGATAAGAAATACGGTCAGCCAAGGAGACGACTGCCGTTGGTTCTGGGACTGGTTTGGTATATGCCAGGTCAGCCTCGCTGACCGGCTAGTGTTCAACCGTGGGTATATCAATGGATCCTCAGCCCTCTGTCTATGCCGACCACCCCTTCCGGACCAACCGGCGATTTAGCTAGTAGTCTAAGTCATCTCTACTCTGTCAGAGCATCAATCTATTACATCTAGGCGACGCAGTGTTGCGACCAACATCAAATGGTCATAGCTGGTTGGTCAGAACGTTGATCTGCCCTCCGGGCATCAGTACAGGCTGTATGATTGTCCCTAGCTCCGTTCCAATGGCCTGCTTGCTATTCCCTTCGCCCTAGCTGCCCAGATTGGGCACTAGCCTCGTGTTGCTTCATCTCTTATGTTGTGGTATGTCTTTGCCAAAGCCCTAGCTGGTCGCTAGTCGGGTTGTTCCGCCTATCGTCGTCTAGTCGCTTATCTAGAGATTAGATAGTACCACCGGTTACCGCACCGAGCTTCCTAGCTCAAGGTGTACAGTCTTGTACCACCTGATGGGACACGGTGATCTGATGGGACAGACAGCATTTCCGCCCTTCCTGAGCACAAATTGCTCTCGGACTTTTTTCCAATACACAGAGGAACCGGTCCAATGTACTGTATTAAGAGGTTAAGTTTATCGGGCGAAAGGATATTTCTCAGAAATACAATCATTGTCAAAAGTGATCAAAACCGAAATTGAACTGCGACTAATTTACACACTGGAGTCTTTGTACTATCACAGATTGCAGTCAAACTTGTTATACTGAAACGGGAGACTATGCTAATTGATTATGACCGTCCATTATATGTCTGAATGAGACGAGCGCTCACAAATGGGCAGTTTGGACGGAACAAGTCGTATTGGGGTTGTCACATCACACTTCCTGATTTGCCACAGCACAGATTTTTCTCACACGCCGAATACCGCGCTATGGTCGGACGCGCCAAATCCGATAGAGTCAAAGACAGGGCCTTTGCAGCCCTACGAGACGAATACTACCGACGTGCCATCCACATCTGGAGGACCAGCCAGGCGTCATCTTCACCTGAGAAGCCGCCGCTTGGCCTGCGCGAAGCGTGCAAGCAAGCGACCGATGAGTGCTTTAACAAAACCAAGAAGCGTGTCAAGCTCTCAAAGTCCACCCTGGGCCGGCGCGTCAAGGGAGGGCAGAGCACGCATGAAGTCCACAAGGAGCAAAAGTGGCTCACAGACCCCGAGGAACACGTCGTTATCAACTATGCAATTGAATGCGCGAATCGGGGCTTTCCCTTGAGCCACCGGAGGTTGAAGGAGCATGTTGACGAGATCGCTGGAGCCCGCCACGGCAACAAATTCCCTGCAAACGGCGTTGGTTGCCAGTGGACACGGCGGTTTGTCTCGGACCACGATGAGCTCAGGACGTACTGGTCAGCCCCTCTGGACAAATCCCGGGCGCGTGCCGTGAACCCGATCACAAAGAACGACTACTTCGATTTGCTGGAGCGCGTTATTGAAGGCAAGGGTGGAGACGATCGCATCCCGGATGAGTTGATATACGGTGCAGATGAGTCGGGGTTCCAGAAGGGTATAGGACAGAAGGAGCGAGTGATTGGAGGGAAAGGGAAGAAGCGTCAACACCAGCAGCGCAGCGGGGACAGGGAAAACATTACCGCACTTGTGTGCATCTGCGGCGACGGCACGTCCACCCCTCCCCTCGTCATTTTCAGAGGCGAAGCTTTCCAAGCAAGCTGGAAACAGGATAATCCCTTGAATGCTTCGTGAGTGTCATCAGAAACCCAATATCTTTTGCACTCACCGATCTGATAGATTGGGATATTCCAAGAAAGGCTACATCGACGGCGAGATCAGTGTCGATTGGCTGAAGGATTGGGAACGATACACCCGCGCTAAAGCTCGCGGCCGGCGTCGACTTATCGCTGTTGACGGCCATGTCTCCCACTACAGTCGTGCCTTCCTCAAGTGTGCACGCGAGCACAATATTGAAGTGATCGGGTACCCATCTCACAGCACCCACGTCTACCAGGGACTCGACGTCGTCATTTTTGGTAGATTCAAGACCAATTGGAGCGAGGTTCGCGACCGTTACGAGCGCCAGGGCACTGTCGTGTCCAAGTCAAATTTTTTGGCTGTATATGCAGAAGCACACCAAAAAACGCTCACCGAGGCGAATATCAAGGCTGCCTTCCGGAAGACGGGTGTGATTCCCCTCAATCGCGATGTTATCACGGAGGAGATGATGGCTCCAAGCTTGGAGTCTTCATCGCGCGGCGTGCTCCCGATTCAGCAGTCGAGCCCCATCAGATTAATGGCAGGGATGATCACCGACTATATGGACTTTGAACGACTGTCTGCAATGCCAATGGACGAAGATTTACCATCGTTTGACGATGCATCGTCGTCTTCGGCCACTCCCCTCTTCATGCGATCAGCCGTCGACGGCCTGGCATCCACATCGGGCCGCATTCCTCACCAGTACATCTCCTCTCAAATCGACCTCAGCGCCTCCCGTGTTTGCGCTATGCTCCATCTCACCCATCAAACAGCAGTCCCGGTACTCGGATCTTTTCGAAGAAGCCCCCCGAACAGCCCGAGAAGCGCAGCTCATGCTGGCATTGCAAGAAAGCGACGGACGTGATAGCGGGCGCAAAGAAGTGATGATCCAGATGCAAGCATCAACCGTGCTTGCGGGGATGTACAGCGAGCGGGCGCAGTCACAGCTCCAAGGAGCCGAGGAACGAAAGCGCCGCAAGACCGGCAAGAGAAAAATGGGTGATGGTAAGGCCAAATACTTTTCGGGTGACGACTTCTACCGGTTGTGTGAGGAGGACGAGGAGAAAAGGTTGGAGGAGACGCAGGAGAAAGAGAGAAGAGGGGTGGAGAGGCAGGCGTTTGCGCAGAAGATTGCAACGTGGCAAGACGCCAACGAGGCGATCCGGGCCCGGAACGTCGAGAAGCGGGACAAGTTCGCCGTGGATGTGGTTGCGTGGGAGGCTGAGAAAGCAGCTGCCAAAGCAGAGAAACGGCGGACCGGGTGGCCGAGACCCAAGCTCATGGATTACGAGGTCGAGAAGTTACTTCCCAGGCCCAAAAAAGTGGCGGAGACCGAGCCAGAAGACGACGAGGACGAGGACGAGGAGATGGTCAGCGGCCGCGGGAGTGAAGACGGCGAAGATTAGATTACGGAATTTCGGTAACCGGTTTAGCCGACGTGGTGTGACGCTGTCCCAAGTGATGTTCTTGTATTGATAAGAACTTTTTCTCTTGATCTCGTTCGATATACACAGTTCCCTCCTGAATCACTCAAATTTCTTGGGGATCGAGTGGACTTCACCTCAAAGGTATGATCGGCCGGCTCAGATTCGCTACAACTGTAGACATTTATTTCTCCGAGACCAATCTTATTTTGGGTGTCCCATCTGGTGGTACAAGACTGTAGTCCCCTAGCTGCACTTCCATTGTAGATATCCGTCTGCTAGACCCTCGCTAGCTCCGTCGCAAGTCATCTCTGGACTACTAGAATCTCCTAGGTCATGTCTCATGAATGTATAGGCAGGCAGTGGTTTAATCCCTGGTTGTTTGTACACTCAGCTAGCAGCTAGCGGGTCACGCTAGTGTAGCCTCGTGCTACAGTCAGCAGTTAGGGCTCACTCCGACTCTCCTTTATATCACCTAACAAGTGGCCTGCGTACTAGCTAGGATGCTAGTAACAGCAGAAGTGCTAGTTGCTTCCCATTGTATAAATACTGGTTATAAGAAATCACAAAATTAGCCCTAGATGCCGCCCATTTATGTTACGCCGTTTCAGTGTCATACCACGTGCTGCACCAGAACACGTACCACAGCATGCCAGATTGACAGGTCAATAAAAGTTTGCATGTACCCCACTAGAAGGCTTCATATATTAATTTCATGAGTATCATATTGTCAGAGTTCCCTGCATCATGTTTGCCTATGGTCCCACATATGCTTACAGTTTTCCCACATACCAGCACCTCTCCAACCCAGTATGACTTTCAAATCCAGCTCTAGGAGAAATGGCCTGGGGGCGAGTGTATTTGTGCCCTTGCTGCACAGTGTTTCAAACTTGAAATATAGCATTGTGCATCTCAAGGAGTCAAGCTAACTGGCCATCTTGCCCTCTATGACAATTCATTTTCTGTATCAGATCTAAGCTGTGAGATTAAATCTTTAAAGTCACCACAGAATCTGTACCATCAATGACCAGATTAGATCCTCTAAGAGGCTGTGTTTATTCCTGCAATCATTGATCTTCTGCCGATTGATCTGTTTAATTAGTATATTGATTCCCTTTGTAGGACCTGCAAGCCTAGGTGGCATAGAGTTCAAGATGTTGGGCATCACATGCTAGGACTGCTGGGACATTTCCCTGAAGATCCTGGTCCAAGTCTAGGCCTAGGTATTTTTTTTCAATGCTGACCCTCTTCTTGCCTGGTAGACGTTTTTTGCATGTCTTAGGTTGTTCAAGCTGTCACTATTGTATTTCCCTCTTCCTCTTTCTCTTCTTGTCCTGCCTGGTGCATGTTCTCCCCACCCCAGCCTTCGGTAGGATTCCAACGTCTTACCGGACCCAAACATATTAGCCGAGAATGTGCAGCGTGATTCCTTGGACCAAACTCCCATGACCAATGCAACAACCTTTGAGCTCCGCTGCCAAGAAAGTCATTGCCATAATAGTGAGGTTGCGCACAAGCCATATGAGCCATCTGATGGTTTTTTTTTGCGGTGCCCAAATATATGGTTAATGGCTTGTATGGCTTCTCACATCCCTGATGACTTTTGTTCATGAAGGATGTACATTGTAGTATGTGCTCATGCATTTCACACACCCACCTTCAGGCTTGGATGGCTTCCTAACACAGGACAAAAAAGCCGGAAGGTTGAATTTTGAGTCCAATTGTGGGCCTGACCACCGAAGCTAGATGCCAACTGGAATTTGGGAATCATAGATGGGCTGCCTGTGAAAAATATCCAACCCACGGCCCCACTTTACCACGCCGCAACTGTTGCGACACCACAATACAGATCCTGCCTATGAGCCTGCCTGTAAAAAATATTCAATTTATAGCCCCATTTACCATGTCGCAACCGTTGCGACACCCCAATATACAGAGCCTGCCTGTACAAAATATTCGATTTATGGCCCCATTTACTGCCCTATTCACCGTGTCGCAACGGTTGCGACACTACAATACAAAGAGCCTGCCTATACAAAATATTCAATTTATGGCCCCATTTACTGTCCTATTCACCGTGTCGCAACGGTTGCGACACCACAATACAGATCCTGCCTATGAGCCTGCCTGTAAAAATATTCAATTTATAGCCCCATTTACCGTGTCGCAACCGTTGCGACACCCCAATATACAGAGCCTGCCTGTACAAAATATTCGATTTATGGCCGCATTTACTGCCCTATTTCAGCGTGTCGCAACTGTTGCGACACCACAGTACAGATCCTGCCTATGAGCCTGCCTGTAAACTATGAGCCTGCCTGTAAAAATATTCAATTTATAGCCCCATTTACCGTGTCGCAACCGTTGCGACACCCCAATATACAGAGCCTGCCTGTACAAAATATTCGATTTATGGCCGCATTTACTGCCCTATTTCAGCGTGTCGCAACTGTTGCGACACCACAGTACAGATCCTGCCTATGAGCCTGCCTGTAAACTATGAGCCTGCCTGTAAAAATATTCAATTATAGCCCCATTTACCGTGTCGCAACCGTTGCGACACCCCAATATACAGAGCCTGCCTGTACAAAATATTCGATTTATGGCCGCATTTACTGCCCTATTTCAGCGTGTCGCAACTGTTGCGACACCACAGTACAGATCCTGCCTATGAGCCTGCCTGTAAACTATGAGCCTGCCTGTAAAAATATTCAATTTATAGCCCCATTTACCGTGTCGCAACCGTTGCGACACCCCAATATACAGAGCCTGCCTGTACAAAATATTCGATTTATGGCCCCATTTACTGCCCTATTCACCGTGTCGCAACGGTTGCGACACTACAATACAAAGAGCCTGCCTATACAAAATATTCAATTTATGGCCCCATTTACTGTCCTATTCACCGTGTCGCAACGGTTGCGACACCACAATACAGATCCTGCCTATGAGCCTGCCTGTAAAAATATTCAATTTATAGCCCCATTTACCGTGTCGCAACCGTTGCGACACCCCGATATACAGAGCCTGCCTGTACAAAATATTCGATTTATGGCCGCATTTACTGCCCTATTTCAGCGTGTCGCAACTGTTGCGACACCACAGTACAGATCCTGCCTATGAGCCTGCCTGTAAAAAATATTCCATTTATAGCCCCATTTACCATGTCGCAACCGTTGCGACACCACAATATAGAGAGCGTGCCTGTACAAAGAGCCTGCCTGTACAAAATATTCGATTTATGGCCCCATTTACTGCCGTGTCGCAACGGTTTGCGACACTACAATACAAAGAGCCTGCCTATACAAAATATTCGATTTATGGCCCCATTTACTGCCCTATTCACCGTGTCGCAACGGTTGCGACACTACAATACAAAGAGCCTGCCTA
The DNA here is from genome assembly GCA_029378375.1 of Mycena olivaceomarginata. Taxonomy (NCBI): domain Eukaryota; kingdom Fungi; phylum Basidiomycota; class Agaricomycetes; order Agaricales; family Mycenaceae; genus Mycena; species Mycena olivaceomarginata. The sequence continues at coordinate 365,067 of JARKIC010000062.1, read as the reverse complement.
TACAAAATATTCAATTTATGGCCCCATTTACTGTCCTATTCACCGTGTCGCAACGGTTGCGACACCACAATACAGATCCTGCCTATGAGCCTGCCTGTAAAAATATTCAATTTATAGCCCCATTCACTGTGTCGCAATGGTTGCGACACCGCATCCACAGAGGGCTTGGGCTTTTAGAGCAGTTCTAGACTCCCAAGGCATCTAGCATATTGCCTGTTCAACGTGTCGCAACGGTTGCGACACGGTGCTCATGTAGGTGTTGGGCTTGCCAGCCATCCAACACATTGCTTGTTAGACATCATGTGTATTTGACTTTTTTTTCTTACAACATGTCCTTCCTCTACAATGAGGTGCTGGGGGTGGCAGTGGGGTGACCGGCACACCTCCGGTGCACCTCCAGGTCACCCCACTGCCACCCCCAGCACCTCATTGTAGAGGAAGGACATGTTGTGACTTTGAGTTCCCTCACAGCCACTAATCCCAACCCTAGTAGGCCCCACAGCACAGCTGCTGTTGTACTGTGTACACACAGAGCCAAATGATGGAAACCCTAGCATAGGGTTCTGTCGAATCCCTACCCTGTGCTTTTTCCCCATAATAACCCTGTGAATGTTTTTCCCCGCCGCGTTTTCCCGCTTGCACCCCGCAAAAACGGTCTCCATCAAACACCTCTATAGCTGTTGCCATCACTGTACCTGTTTCACCACGCTTTGAACAGAATCGACGCTTCCCTGACACTGTATTCGATGTGCGATCAACGGCCATCATTGCAGGTGCAAATTCCTGAGCTCCTCCGCGGCAACGCTGGCATCAGAGAGCAGGAACGCGCGACATACATCGCGACTCTCCCCCCCCGTCAATACCGGTAGTGCGGCGACAATGCGTCTGGGGCCGCTGACAGCGACCCAGAACCAGATGCTGATCCCGGAGAGTGAGAATCCGAAGTTCGTCACCGGAATCGACTCGCCCAGCGCTGAGGCTTTTGAAAAAGCGGGCAACAAAGTTCGTCTCCTTTACAAAGTCGCATGATTTGGACTTATGATGCATCGAGGTTACTTACACGGACGCCGCACTTATTACGGCATGGAGGATTAGGAGGGAAGATATCACCCTAGCGAAGGCGACTATTGCGGCAATCGAGAAGAAATGCCCAAAGCGAGACGTCCTCAGGCAAGACGCGACGTAATGCGGACCACAAAGTCGGTCTTTGCATACGTGGAGATAGGTTTGAAGTTCTGCAAAACATGAGAAAAGTAAGACAATGGCTCTGTAGAATGAAAATACAGCGGGGGCGGGTAAAATGAATGTCGGTGAGCCAAGTAGGATGGAAGATAGAAGAGTCCAGTCCATCAGCCGTGTACCCTGCACCGATCCCGAAGAATTATCTGGCTGCATTCATGCAGTAAAATCAGATGCAGTAGAAATATTAATACGGTGGGCTCAGCGTGTCCGGATCCTTCGTCAGGGGGCAACCGATATTCTTTTGAAGAAATAGCCGTGCACATGCGCAAACAAGCCGACTTGCGAGATAGATGTCCGAGTCTATCCGAACTCACAGAGAAATTCGCGGTAGTGATGGTTTGATACACGCACCCTCCAAATGCGAAAGTATCGCCACCAATCTAGTGCTCGAGGTGGTGGTTCTCGAGGAATGCAGAGTCATTAGATGAACTTGGGGACGACGGACAAAAATAAAAGGGGGAGCAGGATCTGCAGGCACCACTATATCCAACATGCAGTTTTCCGCCCAGACATTATTCGCTAATGTTGTTGGAGATGCAACAGGCCATCTTAGGCGTCGACTCCGGATTCCACAATGAGACAATACCGTTCGGGATGGTAACTCATCCCCATACATTTCTGTCCCGTGCTGATTTTCGGCTAGGAGCAGTATCTTCGGGGCGTCGCCGAATACAGTGGATCTGTAAGAACCCTGAGACTTCGCTTCGCTTCCTTCTAATGAACCTTTCAGGTTCTCCGGGCCTGTCTCTCTCTGAAAAACGGAACTTTTATCAATGGAGCACCAGTTAGCATGACCGTTCCCAGCAAAGGATTCCTCTACAGCGAGATGGTGGGTTGGACACATGTCTCAGCTACGAGCTTCTGGGTGTTGATTCCTGGCACCATCCTCACCCTCATCACCATTTTGGTCGTTCTCGTGGCCGTGGCGCATCATGCTGGTGATGCTGTGGGCGAACCATTCGATCCTGCAATGCATCGGTCACCCGCCTTCTCTGCTGGCGACCCTGGTAACCTCTGCGACGTTGCTAAACCGGGAGGCACGGATTTCGAGGTTGGGGAGAGAGTCAAAGGGAATGACACCACTGACCACACAACTTCGGTTTTGCGCCATCGCCGTACGCGTTCGGCAGGTGTGATTGAGGGAGAGCTTTGACCCTTTCGGGTGCGAAGATAACGGGTCAGATGTTGTCAAGGCCCATTAAAATCAGTCAATTCTCGGTTCCGCCTAGCTAGGTTCCAAGCACTCAGAGGGTATACAGACGGGACGCGTGAGGGTCGCCGCAACCACTTCCTTGGAGGAATCTGGTTGCATTTTACCGTTAGCGGTATAACCACACCATTGCCGGCTATCAATCGAGCCGCCTTTCAAGGTTCCTGCTAATTATAACAAGTGTGAAATGAAGTGAATCAATAGGATCCCCATGCAATGAAACACCACCGATGGACGTGGTTTGCGCAGACAGGGAGGAAGGGTTTACTCGTCACGCCATATCGGCCACTATGTACCATTTGTTGCGCAATCTTGAATACTACAGGACAATTTGCAGGGCCATGCCCGGAGAATGCGAGAAATCTTTTGATCTGGTCTACATGCACTGGTGCTGTCCTCTAACTCCAAGATCACATCTTGGCGACATCACTATCTCATTGAATTATATTTTGCGCATACTTCTACCCTCCGAGGAACTGCACCAAGATCCCCCCCTCTCACCGCTTTCACTGCTGGTAAATCCTATCTGCATACCCGATACCATCTCCGTACAACTGCGAAGGGCATCAGTCCAGCGGGATTCAATCTCATTTGGTTCCTTTTATCGAATTTGATGGTGGTTTGATTTTCGAGGCGCGGAGATCACGGCCTGAGGTTCCGCTCAGATAGGTCCGATGGCGGGTGGGTAGATAATACATACGTGCACCATCAGTGAAGGCACAGGCGGGCAGAGACTATTGATATGCATTTCAAAAAGCGCTCATAATTTGGCTTGGCGGTGGTGCTTTACCGAACGGCTTTCACCACTATATCGTGGATTAAATATATATATATTCAGTCCGCCACATAAAGTCGAGGCCACGCCCGCTGGCATTTCCCCATACCCGATGTGATTGATCTGTTCGCGCAATTCCTGGCCTAAATACGTTCAACAGCACTCACGAAGCACATTCTTGTACATGTACACATGATATGTGGCGCTCATGAACCAAGGTATTCCGTCGCCAGCCCGAACTCACTTAAAATTAACAACCCACGAGCCGTAGAGACCTCCGTCTTTCGTAGATCAAGATTGAACCCTTCCCGCTCTTAAAAGCGGTCTGAAAATTAAAGTAGATACCTGAAGAACTTACGAGGATGTAACAGACTCGACGACTCCGGCATGATTTGTTCCCTTAAAAGGCATGCAGGGGGTCTGTCTGCATGGAATCGACTAAAAATATGGTGCACTTGCTGGGATATTCACCGTCGCTGGGGCACTGAATCTTGAGGGATTTATGTAGCCAATTCGAATTTCGTCCTAGCGTAAACTGATACAGATACAGAACCACAGATCTAGATGAAGTGCATTGAGGATCCATAATGGAAGCATGATACGCGTGGAATTGACAAAACTCCAGTTACATTGGGCAGATCAAGAGTGCGAGAAGCAAAGTCGTCCAATATCCGGATAGTAGATTCAAGGAGAGCGGAGAAGTGAGATCATCCAGCGCAATGAGAAATCCGGTTTCGATTTGTAGAAGGAAAATCTAGAGCAGTGGGACAGTGGATGGAACCAAGGATCCCTACAAAAATGTTTGCGAACCTCCTCGAGTCTTGGATCTTGTCGACATAATTTCGCGTTGTTCTCGCGGCTCGATAAGGAAACCCAGCCACTCCGGACTCAAACTGGAGCCCCATAGACTAGACCGGCGAACTGGAAAATTCAAGATGGATGTTCGGAGCAAGGTGTGATGGTGTTTGATCCGGACGACACAGCCAAACATGCATTCTTGATCCGCGCCACCACCAACGAATTCCCAATTTCCTGAATCCACGGCTCGACGTCGCGCGACCACATTCTAGCAAACGTGTACCTACTAGTATCTGGCTAGTTCTGCTTCCCCTCTGGTGTGAACCGTCGATGGGACGCTTCTAGCGAGAGTCTCAGAGTGTGTACGGGGAGATCTTGGGGAGATTGGAATCCGCTAGGCTGGTTGGTGCGTAGTCCTCGTGTTTATTCCAAGCCTCCATAGTCATTCCAGTCTGGCTCACAGTACTGGTACCAGTCTCGGTGGTTTACGTCATGCATTCACTCTACGCTAGTCCCCGCAGCCACCAGCGGAGGAACTGTTTCTCGCCCGCCATTCCGCGCGGTATTGTGCGCTGCCACCCGCACATGGTCTGCCTCTCGATATCCTACCCGCCCATCTTGTGTATTGACTGTGTCCCTGCAGGCGCTGTGTTCGCCTTCGCCACCATATCCGTCGCACGTCATACTGCGTGTCAGGATACTTCATCTGGCCGCGCTTTCCACCTTTCACGTCCGGCACATCGTTCTCGCACAGACCTGCCATCTGAGCATGTTGTTCCTCTCGGACGCCGGTCCGCAGGACTACCCCTCCGCCGTAGATGCGGAAGTCGGAGCACTTGCTCGCGCCAACGCATCTCAAAATGGAGCTTCGCATACACGCGCTCCATAGACATGCCGCCGTCTGCGAATACCCCATCCCCTTCTCAAACAGGCTCCCTGTCATCCGAGCGCACTGGATCGCAATCCGCCTCGTACGTACCTCCCTCTTCATCCATATCTGCCGGTCTTCAGCATTGACCATTCGATGCAGATCGTGCGCGCCATCGACTACGAGTTCTACAGTGTATACGATACGTGTTCGGGACGTACATGTCCCTGTCGCCACCCTCATGGCCGATTTGCGAGCGAGGCGTAGCCCATATTCCCCGCCAGGTGGTCAGCGAACACCCCGCTACACCCTGTCGCTAATACTCCGTCGGCCCGTCTCCCGTGTATCGCTGCGGCTGTCGTTGCGACCAGTCGGGATGCTTAGCTGTCCCCGATTCCCCGATAACCGCACCGCCCGCACCACTGCCGCTCCGACTCGTAAGGCCGCCGCCTCTCCTTCACTGCTGCGCACGTCCTGCTCGTCAGCCCAGCACCGTCCACGTTATCGGCGTCGGTCCTCTCCCTACGTTCCCCCCGCCACGCTCAAGGTACCCCCCTCTTTCCACCGCCGCAGCTGCCAGAGCGCCCCCGGTGTCCGCGCCTTATACTCTAACCCCGCCGCCTCTCCTTCACCGCTGCGCACGTCCTGCTCTTCACCGCCGGTCCTCCAACTTCGTTCCCGCCTAGTTATATGTTATATACGACACCCCCCTCTGTAGTATTTTGGGTATGTCGTGCCGAATTCCTGACCAAAACCTTAGGTCTCTTCGCAAACGGATTCGGAGGCTTCTTCCGGTTCTAAACACCCCCGCGGTCAACCCGCGGTCAGATGAAATTCTTACTGTATACTGCGGGTACTATTTGTGGGAATTGAGTCGGCGGCTTTGAGGTGACAACAGGTTTTCTTCCATGTTTGAACAGACTAACGGGACGGCAGGCGAGGAGACTCAACGCTGTGGGCATAGAGTGCAGCAGAACAATTTATTGATGGTAAATACAGAAACGAAGCGCGAGTGGTGAAGATGGATCTGGAAGGCATGGGAACTTCGGATGTCAGAGGGAAATAATGTATCATAGACGTCCCAAATTTAACCTAGTTTATTGCTTCTTTTGCAGGGCAGAACCGTGGAACTCAGAAATAGCGGGACAACCCGAGGTGTAGGCAATCAGGATCAGATATTGGGTCCTTGAGATAGCATAAGAAATGGGCTTGGATTCCAGTCAAACCCCCCGGGGTTCTGGGCAGATTGGCCTAAAACCTGTTAAAAAGACCCGGGGTTCCCTGAGATTCGGCCAAAATTGCTTGAAATAACCTAGGCGATTTCGCGTCGTGGACCGTTTTTACTCAAGGCTTCCCTCATTTTGGCCTAAAACAGGATTTATTCTAAGTGGAATACCGCCTTAGAAGAGGGAACCTGGACCCAGGTTCTGGGATCAGATGGTTAGTGTCAGACCGGTGCTGCAATAGATTTTGGTCAGTTATGTCCAACGCTCACTCGTCCCCATCAACTCACTAATTGAAGGTGCTGTATCCGGAGTCAGTTCGATATGAGTGTTCGAGACAGTGGTCAGACGTACGTGTAGCTCAAGCCATGACCGAAACTCCACAGTGGAACAGGGCTATTGAGAACATACTGGTAAACGGTTATTAGCCGCAGATAAACCGAAAAGCAATTAGTAACTGCAAACCTGATGATCAAATACTAATGTTCCGTCCAGAATTTGACCGGGCGCCAGCGGGCGACTGCCTTTGAGGTAGTTGTAGAATACCGGAGTAGTCCCAACAAAGCGCGGGAACGATACGGGGAGCTTTCCTGCATAACAAAATGGTTTATTTAATGTTTTATTTGTTTAAATGTCGAAGGAGCGGAGTTATGCGCACCAGACGGATTGACGGCGCCGAATATAACCTGGAAGCAAGGTGGTTGAGGAAAGGTAATCATGATGAGTTTCATGGATCAATTACCTCAGCGAGCGCAGAACCTGGTATCACAATTAATTGTCACCCAATAGTCCCAACGTCCAACAAGAGCAGGTACGCACCACCGAGCTCTCCCGGGTAAAATTGCTGAACAACAGCGTCGGCATCCACCCGAAAGTGAGATCATGTATTTCTGTGAACGTTAAGGATGAACACGCACTAGCCTGGATCCAAGGCTCCGCCACGGGCTTGCCGGGTACGAATACGACAACGGTCGGCTTGCCGGCAGCTTTTACAGCTTTGACGAGATCCAGCTGTGCCCCGACGAGTCCGAGGTCGCTCACATCGGCGTGTTTGCCCGTGGGTGCGTTTGTGCCGGGGGTCCTGCCAGGTATTTAAGCCGGGTAGGTAAATCCACGAAAATTGTTTCTACGAACCAGAGAAGTGTTTGGTCTAAGCTCCAGGTACCCACCTGAAGCCATCGTTATTTCAGGCACCAATGATAATTACTGGTTAAATGTACCATGACAATAGCAATATCGGAAGCCTGCGCTGCCATCACGGCCGCGCCGAACCCCGAGTCGTCGTTCGACCAAAGCTTGCATCCTTCGGCAAAGTTGATCTTGACGGAGCTCGAGGTGTTAGCAAGGAATTGTTTGAAGCCGTCCAGTGGGGAGATGCCTGAAAGGTTTTTAGGGACGAAGCTGAATAAAGAAAGGAATTTAAAGCCTACCGTTGTGAGACGTAGTCGCGGAACTGTTAAAGAATGTGTTTAATTATATTCACATCGGCACTGAACTGATACTTACAGTGACACGGTCAGCCTGCGGCCCGATTAACGCAATAGACTTGACGCTCTTGCTTATGGGCAACGTCTTGGCTCGGTTTTCTAACAGCACGAAGCTCTCCGTCTCGATGGTATGCAGAATACTCCGGGATGCAGGCGTCCGCAGGGTGGAGAGATAGTTGGCGTATTGGTAAGGATCTAGGAAATTTTATTCAACGACCGACTGAAAGTAACATTATCGGGACACTGACTTTCGAAAAGACCGAGTGAAAACTTCGTCCGGAGCATCGCGCTCACAGTTTGATCCAAGAATTTGACGTCCACAGTCCCAGCCGCGATCTGAGCTGCAAGTAATTTTAGTCAAATGTGTTCGTTTGAATTTTACGGTAGAAGGAAGGGTACCAGGTAACGTGAGGTAGGTGTAGGTACCTCCAGCTGACGTTCAATTCACTATATTTTAAACTATAATTTCCAATAGCTCACCGCCGCCCATTTCCCCGCTGATCCTGTTTTCTAGTGCCGTTTTCGCAGCGCACTCCCGGGTATCGCAGGTGCCGTGCAGGTTGATGAGCAAGTCCTATAGGTTTTTTGAATCGTTAATAGCCGGACGACCGACCGTGGCATGGAGGCACGCATACCACAGCACCTGCGTCAGTCGTAACCCAATATTTGTACCCCCATTCATTTCGGAGCTGAACATATATATGAATAAATTCTTTTGAGCTGAAAGAATTTTGATATGAACGATGTCGGTCAAGAGATCTATTGAAATACATTAGTTATATCGTCTTGCAATGGGTGAAGGACGTACGCGTATTGGCAATAGAGGGAATACCATCGTAGCTCGAATACGCCGTCATGATAGCAAGACTGTTCACACACGCGCGATTGAACGGTTTCAGGAATTCCGTGCGCAGCTCGCGTTCGCCCCCGAAAACCTGCGCCAGATTCCTATTTTTTTTTAAAAAAAAAAACACAGCGTAAGCCGGTCGTCCCAAACGAAGCAGAGAACATCAACTGACAGCCCGCCCTGCGGCGACCCGAACGCTGCAAAGTGCTTGCACGTCGAGGCAACGCGCGCGATGGCGGTCGAGCTTACGTTTCTGCGTTTTCCCAGAAACGCAACATGTGTACAGGAACAGAAGTAGAATCAACACGATGTTGGCCTGATACTGCGAAATCGAATAGTACGGGAGGGTTCCCAAGCTGAAAGCCCAGGGAAATAAGACCAAAACGGCGTAAACGTATCGCCGCTAGAACTAGCAACAGATTCCAATTTTCGAGACGTTCGCCGCAGGTTTCTTAATACCCCTGCCAGTATTCAACAACTTCGAGGGGATTGGGAAGATCGCTGAGAATCGAACACGAGGACAAAAATCTGGAACTAATAGTCGAGTATATTTTGAGTTGCTTGGCAATCCAGACAGGCCGAGAAAGAGGGCGACAGGAAAGCCGCAAGCAGCAGAACGAGTTTGGTGCTTGGAGGACCGGATAAAGGGAATAAATCGCGTACCCAAAATCTAGGGCTGAAGGAAGACGCCGCAGTGTAGACTGGGTGGGGGGGATTCGGAGATGATGGTGGAAAGCAAGAGGACGCGGAGCAAACGGACCGATTTCTTCCGAACACCGCCACACTGTCTTTTCTCTTCCACGCCCATGCCGTTTCTCAAGCAAGCTTCGGTCAAGCTTCAATCGGACCAATCTTTCAAAGATGCCACTCTGGATACCCGCTTTTCGCCTTGAATATTGAATCCGCGTCACTTCTCGGTGGATATGGAAATGGGCCATAATGGGTGCGACTCTTTTCGCTCTGTCTGTATCTTTGGCCTTTCTTTTTTTCTCTCTGGCGCTGGCGCGTTTTTCTGCCTGAACGTCGTTTCCGCGCGCCTCGTTGGCTGATATCTCCTTTCTTGCGCTGACATCTCTTCGCTCTTGCAGCTTCACTCTCCACCTCCGGCACATTGACGCCCTGGAACACGACGAGGCCTGAGGGACTAGGATGAGTACCGCGCCTGTGTGGGTGCTCTGCAATGTGTGATGCGTGGTTAATGGTGCGTCCGTCTCTTCTCTATCTCGCGTCTGCCTCTCCATTCTCCTTCGTTGTGGGGTGCTCCGGGAGCTCGTGACAGCATGTCCGCACGCGCCGCTGTGCCCTAGTCCGTCGTTCTTGGCGACCAGCGGACCCCAGTCGTGTTGTCAAGACCATACACTGGGTGGCGTCGTTCTCCTCGATGCGCGCTCCTCGTGCACCTCAATCAATCGTCAAACTCATACTCTTTGCCAGTGCGAGTGCGCTTCTTGTGTCGCTCGTCTGCAGTCGGGTTCCATGTTCCAGCACACACCCGTGTGCGGACATTTCGACCACGGAGCCGTCCGCCGCGCTTGCGGACGACAATGTGCCTGCGGAGCTCGGGCGATGCTGCCCAACTCATACCTACTCTCCTTCACTTCCTTGTCCTTCCTTATTCCCCTTCTCTCCTCGTTACACTATGTACTGACACCGCCCTCAGCCGTCGCCATCGCTCTCGATTCTACTCTATTCTCGAGTCCACGCTCCTCCACCGCCTCCAAACCTTGCGCCGACCCAGCATCTTTCTTCGACTGAACACGTACATGAACACGGATACGCTCCCCGCCTCCGGGGTACGTGGGTTCTACCTCTTCGCAGCCGGCTTGGGCGCTCGTGCTGCTCGACATTCCCATCGACATGGACATACTCAGAGTCTGGCTCGTGCTTGACGGCTTCACGCGTCACACGTCGCACGTCGACTCGGTGAAGGGAGATGGAGAGGAGGCGGGACGGGACGAGGCACGGCACGGCGGCTGAGTCGATAGGATGGAGACCTAAGCGATCGAGTGGTGTACGCCTGTCGTACCGTCCGTGCGCTTGGACGTACTTTGACGCTTTTGTTTTGCTGGAGACGGGGATGGGGAAGGGTGCGTGCACACTGGTGGACGCCGTTTGACCCTGTCTTTTCGCCGCCGCCGCTGCATTTGTCCAGGGAGGACGAGACCGGCGCGCAGATCATCCTCGTGCGCTTTCCGTGCGCCGTCGTTGGCGAGCAGCTGCACCTACGGGTGGGTCGATGCACTGCGCCCATCGTCTCGGGCTTAGAGTCCGAGTCAGTATATAATAGCTAAATGAATCAAAAGGTACGAGTGAGAGCCGTATACATCAGGTCAGTGCAGAGTTGAAAAGAAAGTTGAGAGGAAATGACGGGAACGCACCCAGGACCAAGTTGACAGTGATATCCGTTCAAGATAGTTCAGTAAGTCGGTGATTGAACGCCAGCAAGGAAAAACGTCCCCACGCATGTTGAGAGCAAGACTGGAGTTTCGAGGTAAACTTGAAAGCGACTAGAGCGTAGACAGGGTGTGTGGTCAGTCAAATAAATGAATGAATGAATAAGATGGGGCGCACTATAGCTATAGCAATAGTGAATAGTCCAACACCGAGTTTGCTGATATATTCTGTAAAATATCAGTGGAACGAGCTCGAGTCAAAGCAAGTAATCGTGCGCACCTCATACACTACATGAAGGCTATCAAAACAATTCCAGTCGGTAGGGATCGAACACGAGCAAGGTAAACGTACCGAGGCTGACAAGACTTCGATGTCAGAGTAGGCTTGAAGGCTCCTTGAGCAGATGAGGCAAGGGGGTCAGTAACATGAATAGCAGAGTAGAACGAGACGCATCTGGGACTATAATCATATCAACCCTTCAAGACCGGTATCTCGCGAGTAGATTGAAATCTAAAGTCAAGTCAGTCAAAGTAAAAAAGAATTGAAAGGCAACGCACCTGGTAGAATATCCACTACCATCGTCACGGCTCTTCGAATAACGAGGCGGTGGGGGAGATAACTAGAGACAAACTCAAATCAGTAAGAAGCCTCAGGTAAAGAAAAATGAACGTGTGTCTGGTGTTCGCGGCCGAGCAACCCTTAGGTGGAGCGCAATTCTGCGGTTAGGAAGTCAGTTGGTTCGAAGTAAATGGAAATGAAAAGGAACGTACCTAGTAGTGAACGAGCAGAGTTTGGGCCTGCCAAGAGGAAGTGGGCGTCAGTAGTAAGGATAAGATACAATAGAGCGCCGCACCAGTTACCTGAGGGTTGAAGGATTCGATGACTTCAAGAGTCAAGTGAGTAATGCTGAACCCAAGTCAAAAATGAAGGGACGAACCGGAAAGAAGCGCCGTATATGTCCTGCAACAAGTGGACAAGTCAGTCAATAGAACAACTTGACTTATAAGAGCAACGCACCGGTGTTCATCCGAGCGTATACCGCCCTACAAGCAGCCTGACTGAGAAAAACTGCAACTAGGCAGCCTGATCAACGAATCGAGTCAGTGGATGGCAAAGTGAGACAGTAAGGGAAAGAGACGTTACGGGCCAGAGTGGAATAATGCGACATTGACTAATAATGTCAGGTTAGATCATGCTGAATACGAAAAATCAGTCGACGCACCGTGGGCCATGATCCAGCGAGTAAAGCCACCAACGACGCTAGAAAGGTGTGTAAAAAATGGGCCTAACCAGGAATAAAGTCTCCAAGGCTTACCTTAACGTACAATACAGCCTGGTAATAGAATAGTGAGTCAGTGGTACAATGATAGGGTATAATGGGACGTTACGGGACAAGATAGAGCGCGATGTTGAATAGACTTGCCAGGTTGAAGTCAGATTTCGTTGAACAGAAAAGTCAATCGACGCACCGTGGGCCACAGAATCGTAGTCCAAGGGCAAGGCTTCAACAATGGGATTGAGATCTATCGAAAAAAATCAGCCTGAGCCGAAACAGGGTCTAATAGGACGTACTGGGCAAGCGCAAGCTGGTAAAAAATGCGAAGTCAGTCATTGAGAGAATAACTAAAATGTTACGGGTCAAGGAGCACACTCTTGAGTCGGGCTTCGGGCTAGAGAGGGTTGCGGGTAAGCAAACATTGAATGAACTGGAATGGCGACGCACCTGAGTGCCCAAGATTAGGCACAATGGCAACGGCGGTGTTGTGGGCACCAGCGGCGCTTGTGCGGCGGTGCACGACGTCAGCGAGAAATCTAAAAACGCGTCTGCGAGGGGAGGGGGGGAGAGAAAATGGGCACACACCTGCATAAGATGTTTGAGAACCATTTGAGGGTCGGACGCCGAGGTGAGTGGTGACTGGCAAAAGCCGCGGGGGGGTCGAGTCGAGTGGCGCGGGGACAGCGAACAACGAGAGGCTATGTAGAATGCAGGGGACGGCGAGCACAGTGGAGGTAAAGTGAGGAGGGGTGAGAGGGAGAGCCGAGAGTGGGTAGTAGGTGGTTGAGTGAAGGAAAGGTCAGTGGATGCCCGTTATACTAGGCTATCTGAACCGAGAACCTGCGCCCAGATTCTGAGATGAGAATGAGAGAATGCCACGGAATTGATCGAGTAAAGCCAAAATCTGGGCGTGCGGCCAGGGGTCGATCAATCTGCTCCTAAATCGAATGGAAATCCCTAGAAAATGGATGGGAGAATTGAATCGTTATGCCACGGAATTGATTGAGTAAAGCCAAAATATGGGCGTGCGGCCAGGGGTCGATCAATCTGCTCCTAAATCGAATGCAAATCCCTAGAAAATGGATGGGAGAATTGAATCGTTTGAAGGTTACTTTTACACAAGTTCTATGCTGATCGTACCGCGCGCGCAACATCGGCTTCTTGAGTACAAGAACCAACGTGGGCATTTGGTCAGTGAATGAACGGGTAGAGAGCAGTAAACTTATACCAACCGGACGCTGACCAAGTCGTTGTCTTGCTCGGAGAGTCCACACAGACCTCTCATCCCAGAAACTTCGGCTGTCGCGTCAGTCAGGGCCTGGCGTGAGCAGAATCGGGAACTGTACAAGACAAAAATTAGAGGTGAAGGAACAACGGTGCGAGATCAAACGTGTACCGGAGTGAATGTTATGTGCGATGAACATCTGGCGACGGAAACAACGTGTGGAGACGGTCTACCTTCACCTTGTCACGGAGCGAGTGGTAGAATAGCAAACGGGTGACATCCAGCACCGGATTTTTTCAAGTGCATTAAGGTTAGGAGTACGGGATCGCAGCGGGGTTTGTGGGAAGAAACGTTAGAGTGAGAGTTTTCTGTACACTTGAAGAAAAAGGGACGAGTAAGTGGCAGATGGAGGGCGAATGACACACACCAATGTTGATGTGAAGCTAAAGCGGGGAGGAACTGCTGGTGGTCAAATTAATATTGTCTTGTGCGTATATTCGTCGGAGATGAAGGATCTGTATGAAGAGAGGCAGACGTATCCACGAGAAAGAGAAAATTGTCCCAGTGCCATCACTAAGTCCAGCTAGTGACTCGAAATAGGGAGCACTTCATTACATCATGCCTAGTCGGATTTCTCCTAGTATCCGGAATTCGTGCTTCGATGCGAGAGTACAGGATCCTCGTAATCGATTAGTTCCGTGGCACCCCATTCGCTAAGGATGATGTGGCGTTGGCAAAGTGGGTGAAGGCACCTATCACAGCCTTGAGAGGGACGTGCAGAACACGGGGAGGACTGGAGCGTAATCCGGTGGACCAGGTGACTAGAAGACAAGGCGGAATGGTGCCGACACCCGGGGGGATATTTATTGCAAAGTGAAAACGGTCGTCGAAGCGATGCATGGAAAAGTATCATGAGTACATACATAGAATATGGAGAAAGACAAAACACACTACGATATATACGGCATGTGTAAGGAATATCCGCGCTGGGATGAGATTCCATCCAAACGATCGTCTCATACGGCGCGTGCGGCTCGTGGCAGCGACAATTGCAGGCTTAGGGAGCACGTCTGGGTGTGCGAGAGGCGCGACCGACCGACTCGTCCCCATATGATATCAGCGGCGAAATCGAGCGACACGGCGCGCGCAGTACGGATGCGATCGAATTTCGGGCGGCGGGGAAAGGCAGGGACTGCAAGACGAAAGGCGACCGTGAAGTGGAGGAGGGTGAGGACGCAGACAATGGGGTTGTGCGGTGCGGACGCGCGAAGGGCGAGGTCTTTGTGAAGCGCGGAGGGGATGCGCCTGTCGATGGCATCGCTCAGGCATGCAGCGCAGAGCACCGTGCGTGATGAAGGGCGACGCCGGGATGCCGAGTATGGCGTATAAGAGGATCGAGGACCGACGAGGGGCTGCGTCTCATGGCGGTGAATGTGCGACGCAGGGAAGGCGAAGGGGAAGCGGGTGAGGCGGCGACAGCGCGCGCAGGACATATGGACGTCGATGAGGTCACGGAGATGCTGGCCGGATGTGTGTGGAGGTTACGAATCGACGCGGAGTCGTGTCTAAAGGTGGCGGGGACGCTCGGATACGCGTCGCGGGCGTGTGCGAGGGCGGAGGGGCACAGCTGAGGAGGATGAGCGCGGAAAGACGCTGACGCGGAGAAATCGTCGTACATCGGCGAGGGATACGGTTGTGCGGGGGTTGACGCGGAGATGCCGCGAGTATCTGATCGAGGGTGGATGGGGGCGCGAGACCCAACGGAGGGCGGGCGGCGGGGAAGGGGTGAGAGGCACGACGCCGAGGTCGAGGTCGACGAGCACGTAAAGCAGCTGTTGCGTGCCTGAAACGGGTGAGAATCAGCGAGGAACGGCAAGGAGGGAGGGATGGTGCGGGGCTGCGCTGCGTGGACAGCACAGGCGGGGGACGAAGTGTCCTGGTGAATGGAGAGTGTGGGAAGGGGAGACGACTCACGAGCGTTATCGCGTCTGCACCTTGTCCAGCTCCTCGGCGTAAACCACCCGCGGACAGACGTCATCTCATCCCTTTCAGATCGTGCAGAACGTATGATGGTGCGATTGCGGGTTTATGCTACTTGCAAGGTTCTACGAAGACAGAAACGTTAGTACGGGGCTCGTACGGATCGGGGGTGAGAGAGAACAAGGAAAGGACGACGAGGGTAGGGCCGTCGAGGGGACATTGTTGTGCCCACGTATCCCACCCACACAAACAAGCTGCACCCCGTCGAAAGATCGACGTGCGGGGTGCGCTGCTCGCAGAGAGCGCCAAAGGCGACGGCGGCAGCACGTGCGCTACGCAGCACGGTACGTTGACCGTGTGCAGCGAAGACAAAGGTGCCGCTGCGCTCGGTGCACGCGTGCACGCACGTCGTACTTGCGGGCGACACCAAGATGGCCTCCAAAGAGGGGCGGAAAGGAAGCGAAAAGGAGAGAGATAAAGGTGGGACGTACTCAGAGGATGTTGAGCACAGAGGGCTACCTTCATGATACAAAGAGACAGGCTCAGCAGTGTGGGGGTGGAGCGTGAGTTGCGAGCAGAAAAAGGAGATGGCGGGGTGTTAGGCGGGCGCGGAAAGCCAGGATATCGGTAGGGGAGCAGTGGCGAGCGACGAGCGACGAGCGGCGGGCAGCGAGGGCGAGCGGCGGGCAGCGGCGACAGAAGAGGCATGGCAGGTGTTCGTGGTTCGTGGTGGGGATAACGAAAGAGCCGTTGCCAGCGCGGCGATCAGCGTCGAGGGCGTTGCCATGCTCGGGCAAACAAATGCGTCGCGTGAAGCGACGGGACACGATGTCGGGGAGTGGCCGGAGGGGACGTTTCTAAATGTCAGCGGGCGATGGTCGGAAGCAGGAAGAAGTTGAGCTGTATCAGTGAAAAATGTAGTAAATGTAACAGCTATCAACGTAGCGCGCGATTTCAGATTTGAATTTTTTCTGCTGTGTAAATATTCGTTCCCGCAGCGTTGCGGGAACAGATGTGGCTGTGTTTTTTTTTTTCAGTGTAAAGGGGATTTTGTTCCCGCATCGTTGCGGGAACGGAATTTTTTTGGCAGGGAACACGATGTTCCCATAATGAAGGGTGAGCTCGGAGGGGAATGGTCCTAGTATGAAGCATGGCTGAGCACTCCGGATTTGAAGTCTCGCGGTAATCGATCATCGGTTGTAGGTGTCGTTAACATTTACCACTCAAATCAAGCAGGACCCAGAATACCCACAGCGGCCCAGTGATCCATCGCCTCCAAAAATTCAGGTGCGAACTCGTGGACCGGGCTCAACTTGATGCTTGACAACCTCGTCCGTCCGTGGGCCGCATAACAATACTTATGTCGCAATACTTATGTCGGTGAGGAAGGCAGACCCGCTTATTTCGCTATTCCCCAGTAAAAATTCAGAAGAAAGACGAACATTGATATACCGGCAAATTTACTGTGGGATCCACTGCAAACCTTAAAGCCGCTCATAATCTGACTCTGGTTACACACCTAGGAAACCTCCGTAGATCTGTGGAGATCACCCTTCAGTTGTACTCATTTAGGTTTCTGGCTATCCGAAGGGACCGTGGGTTCGATTCCCACCTAAGGTCTAACGTTGCGTGATTCTTTTTCTTTTCGTTGGACAACTGCGAATGTATATGCGCTCGGCACCGAAAATCCTCCTATAGATACGGCGAGTGGGTATGGCCATTAATTGCTAAACAATTGAGGTGCATCCAGCGAACGAAACTAAATATCCACTCACAGCGCCTATCATATTCAACTCGATGACCACACAATATCGCTGCCTTTTAGTCTGATTCAGGCTCACCGCTGCCACATCAAATGATAGCTGCCTGTGGATTCCCTCGCACTCTTTCGTCGTTATTTTTTCGAATCTCCTCAAGTCTGTTTGTGCGCAGTCTCCCAATTTGCCTGGAGAAATACCCTCTATTCTCTCTTCGGTTGGACTTCGAGTCTTGGAATCCCGC
The DNA here is from genome assembly GCA_029378375.1 of Mycena olivaceomarginata. NCBI lineage: Eukaryota > Fungi > Basidiomycota > Agaricomycetes > Agaricales > Mycenaceae > Mycena > Mycena olivaceomarginata. The sequence goes on along the minus strand of JARKIC010000062.1, from coordinate 347,741 downwards.
TCACTCTGATGCTCCGATTCACCTTCGAATTTTTCCCTCCAACCAGGATACTGGACGGCTTCGAACTTGGATTTGCTGTGCTCTCAATTGGGTTCTTTCCTTGCGCTCGTTCTACGCTCTACGAGCTTCAATATATATGAAAGAGATCGCGGGTAAGATAGTACCGCGAGCTCCTTCATACTATTATTTTTGCTATGCGCACTTGGGAGTCCCAATGCACCTTCCTTATGGGTTAGTACAAAATCATGAAGCTCGGCCTCTCGGAGAACTTCGGCTTCATCGACTTTGCGCACCTCACGTTCCCGGCGGCGATGCTCGTCGACTGGGTTCGCGTCTATCAGGACCCGGAGAATGTCAACGTCGGGGGCGATCCGAAGGACTATCCCACGGCGGGGTATATTAATCAGTGCGTTTTTCTGTTTTGTTTTTTGTTCCATTCTTGTTTTCCATCTGCGGTTTCGGGTTCAGCTTTGTTTAGTTTGGGTTCAAATTCTCGTTCCTCCTTTTTAAGCTGGCAGCGCTGACTCTGAGTGCGTTTGACACCGGTACATGGAGGCGTACACGAACGACGTGGATGGACGATTTCCACCAGGTTGTGCCCAAGAATCGGTTGGCGGATACGTGCTAGCTAGTGTTGCGGTTTTCAGTTCATTCTCTGGCGTTGCGTTTCTCGCACCCGGACATGTACTTACATCCATGGCAGCAGATGCGCAGGCGCAGTACATATTCCATGCTGTATGCTGTGCGTAGCATCGTACATTGCTTTGAGATCCTCGCAGCAGTGATCTTGACCTACAAAAGCGCTACAGATGCTGAACACGCTCGAGGCGCTTGACGAATCTGCTCTGGCGCTACAGATATCATGGTTTTTGAACTGTGTGATCAGGGTTTTATGCGTCTGGTGCAGCGCAATGCTACTGCTGCTCAAAACGTGTTCTCCGTAGTCTGGGCTCAACGCACCGGATTTATTCTCGTCACTCTCTTCTTTCAAGTTCGCACATCCGAAGAATTTCTTTCAGCTGTATCTCCTTTTCCGTTTCTGATTCCGACATCCCATTCATCTTCGGCTTTGTTCCCGGTTGATTTTTTGTCTCTTGGATCATCATCCGTTCCGTGTCTCTCCAGTCTCGGATTTGTACTCTCATCCTCCTCTTCATGCTGGTTATATCGCATCTCGTTGCTGTCTCGCCCTGGCAGTATTGTATCGCAAATCGAATGTTGAAACTTCACGCTGATCGGTTCATGCACGTCGAGTTTTCCTTGACTCCGCGCATACATCCTATATACACTGCTATGGGGGGATATGCGACTACATGAGCAACACTAGGTTGTAATTAGTAAATCTTACCGGAAACTTATGGCGAAATCTAGGGCCAAAACACGCTCGTCACTCATCGCCAGCACCAAGTTCTCAGTTGAGAGGCCAGCATTACTTGAACATTTTGTTGTCATACACAAGTCTGGCTAACTATTTGGCAAACAGCGGTAAGTAACCTATTCAACCTTGCTTACTCAAAGGCCCCTTTGTTCTCCGTCGCCCACTCCACCAACGTGGTCGCCTTCCCAGCGTACTTCCTCACATTCTCCACCGCAACCTTGTATTGGTCACTGCCAAAAAAAACTTCCGCGCTCACGCTCGCTCCTTCAAACCCGTTGGCCAGCGTCCTAACCAGATACCTTGCGAGCGGCTCTGGCAGCCCACTTGCTGCCATAACCTTCACCGCTTCCTCATCGACGATGGCTTCCACAGTCAGCTCCTTCCCAACCACCTTACCAACGATCTTCACTGCGTCGCCTTGACTGATCACTTCCGGCCCGCACAACACAACATTGGTCCTCCCACCCGTGCTGCTCGGCCCACCGACAAGGATGCTCGCGCCTGCGCGCCCGATATCCTCGGGCACGATCCAGTCGAAGTTGGCCTCGGGGTACGCCACCTTGACGGCGCCACCCGCCTTGACCATCCCTGCCCAGCGGAGCGAATTGCTCGCGAATCCAGCAGGCCGCAGGGCAACGTAACTCGCCCCAAAGATGTCCTGCAGCGTCAACTCGACCTGCACGTGCGCGTAGGGGATGAATTCCTGCGCCGGGACACGGTCGATGGCAGGCTCGTAGAGCTCGACGCTGAAGCTGCTCAGGAACACGACGAACTCCACGCCCGCGGCCTTGAGCGCCTCGAGCGCCGGGCGGTTGGGGTCGGGCGCCCCTGGGGGAGAGAAGATAAGATAGATGAAGGCGTGCCTGGTGTCTGACTGCGCGACGGCCTCGGTGATGGTTCCGGGCTGAGTAAGGTCGGCCTGCACGCGCTTGTAGCCGCCCGCCTTCTCCTGCTCCAGGGACAGACCAGGGATGGGCTTCTTGGTGTCGCGGACGGCAAGAGTCACGGTCGAGTCCGCGCCATTTTCGTCACTTCGTTACTTCGCTTAGCTTCACTTAACTTCGCTTAGCTTCGCTTAACTTCGTTTAGCGTTGCCAAAGTTCGTGAGTTTGATCACTTTCTGTGAAAGTTCGTGACTTCAGCCGCATGTGGTGGAACTTCGTCACTTCCTCTGGATACCGTGAAAACTCGTTACTTGGGCTGCCAACAATGAAGACGTGATCGTGTCCATCCACGTGAAGAGTGCGTCGTGAGTTGCAGGCATATTGTTCAGATCAACAAACGCCGGGAGATAAATTTATTTTCATTGCAGAGACATTGGTTACAGTGCAGGATACACTGCCCTAGGCCGACACATAAAATCTCCGCACCTATTGTGCTTTGCTTGGAACACGACACGTTTTTAGGAATCTGCCGAATGAATTCCAGAGCTGTTGACGATGGTGGGTGGCTCGGGGGACTCGGCTGGGACCGAGGGCAAGACAGGCCGATGTTCGTTGAAAAATCCTGCCGAATATGTCGAGGTTGGGTGGGAAAAGAGGCGAAGAACACTAGAATTCATGTGGAATGGGATAGAAAACAGCCCAATAGTCATTAACTACAGAATATCAAGATTTTTGAGCTGTATTTTCTACTGTTTGTAAGCCTGCTATCAGGCTATCATACCCTGCCTACGATTGGGTGATTAGTTGAATGCGGGACGGGTAGCGGCGACGCAGGGGGAAGTACACCGGCGATGCTGTGTCCCGCCGGATACATTCCTTTGGCGCCTCGAATATGCTCGCATTTGAAGTGACTGGGTGTTGAGTGCTGGTGTGGATACCTCTGTCGAGCACGGAAAGCTTTAGGTCAGTGCATGGGCTGAAATAAATAAAAATCAGCTACATACCGCCGCCGGGGAAGATCCTCTCCCGCTCCGGCTGCAACGAAGCATCGTGATCGACAACAGGCCTACACTGCCTGCCTGCGATGAAGTCTAGTTCAACGACTGTGCCCTAGGTGCTGTTTTCCCTACAGACAGTCACTCACTAGGTTGTGGGTGCATTGGGAACATTGCGGGGGTTGAGGGTGGTGGTGGTGGAAGAGAGGAATGTTCTATTCGTGTTGCTCCGTAATTCCGGTGATCAAGACAATGCACTTCCCACACGCGCACCCGTAAGTGACGAGCTTTCTCAAAAATTTAGGCGAGGTGACGAGCTTTCTCAGATATCTGATGAAATGACAAACTTTCACAGTTTTCCATCAAAGTCACGAACTTTCACATTCCTAAGCGAAGAGTAACGAAGTGACGAACTTGGGTACTACTCGTCACGGTCGCACCGAGGGAGTGGGCGTGGCGGGCGCAGGCGGAGCCGACTGCTCCAGTGGCGCCGAAGACGAGTACAGGGGTGGGCATGTTTGGTGGATGTGGAAGTGTCGTTTGTGATGTCGTACGGATGCTGGGAGACGATATTTAAAAGGTCCCTTTCCGTCATCCGCTTTTGCGTCAGCAGTGTACTAAGCACAACTGCCGACGGCCGTGGCATACACAACACAACTCATAATCTTGCTGACAACTCGCCTGCGCTCGTCCTCGTTCGTCAGCAGGTAATTATTTGATAGAAACTTAAAGACCTCGCTTTTTTCTCGGACACCGTCAAGATACGCACCAGTCGCTCTAGCTCTCTAATCCGGGAATGTGGTGGCACATTCTCGGATTACATATCTTGGGTGGGACATTGAGATTCATCCGCTATACAATCCAAATATGGAGCAAAGTGTATCAATTTTTTTGTGAGCCATTGATTGAGAAACTGCACCGAAATGTCTTCTCTTTTGCCACTCGCTTCAACCTTTCAAAATCGATTCAGCTGGAGATAGAATGCCATACAGAAGCTGTTTCGAAGTCGACAGCAGCGATGGATGCTTGTCCTTGAATTCTTGTGGGGATGTTGCTCAGACTCATTGGGATCGAATTCCAGCCATTGTCGTTCGAGGCAATCTTGTCCCGGATGTAGTGGCGTCTTTCGAGGCTGCGTAAATGATGAGGGGGGTGAACAAACAGGAACGGTGGACGCCAAGCCAAAAAAAAAAAAAAAAAAAAAAAATTTCGTAGCGAGCATGCTATTCACATAGACTGTAAAAGAGATAGATGTCAGCCTGAAGCACGCGACCAACGAATCCAGTACTGACGTTAACTGCTTGGGGCGAGTCCAAGAAAAAACCAGAACATGTCTGGGAGCACCAGAAACTGCGGACGATCCGTAAACATCCGGAGGTTGTAATGAGGAGGGGCCTTACCAGCACCATGTTGACACCCGAAGACAGCGCCGTCAATATGCCGCGATTTATAGCGTCGGCACCTCAAGGTCCACAGTTACGGATATACAAGCAAATCCGCGAGCGACAGCGAATTGAATTGAGGGGCTACTAAGAGACCGAGAGTAAAATCACCCACCGAGACAGTGCGCGAAATGAATTTGACCCACTCTTGCAAACTTTCATTGTAAATGTCGGGAGAATTCCGAAAGACGCCAGAATTTTGATGCGTACCACTCACAAATTTGCAGCAGACCTCAGCTGAGCCCCGGATGAAAGCAAGCATAGACCCCAGGCGTAAGATCGCGGTGCCCAACTCTTCAAACGAGAAATCCAGACGGACAGCGGCGTCAAGAGGATTGAGAAACAATTAAATCTGTTAGTAAAAGTAAATCGAGAAGCCGAGTAGACACCAGTCCGAGATAATGATTTCCCCTGCATCACACTCAGTCGACATTCTGAGTATCCACAGGATCGCGCTGTGCAGAAGGTGATCCATGGAGTTTTCAATGGGGCTTCAAGACAGTATGGCCAAAGATTGCACGGACGCGTCAGACGCGATTACTCGTCAATTCCTCGGTGGCACTTGTGGCCAGGCCTGCAGCCGGCACGATGCGTCGATGGCGGCAGAAGTTAAGAGAAGAGCACTAGGGCGATGTGAAATTGCGGGTTGTGTGACGCCAGAGAGGATGGGCGATTGTGGATCAACGGAACGCGCCAAATGTCGTGGAGGGAGGAAGCGAAAGCAACGTGATCTGAGTCCGGATCAAGCACAGCCCCAACGCTCTTGCCTTTTCCGCTCCCTCCTCACTGGTATAGGCGAATCCCATCCAGGAATGTTGTCGTGCCGATACTATGCGGAATACGCTGCCGCCACTTCAATTCTTCCCGTCCCCCATCGCAGTCATCGAGACCTCCCGTCGCTCGATGACGTTTCGCTTCCCCTCTATGTAGCGCTGCGAGATATGACGCTGCACTCTCGTCACCGGGCCTCCGTCGCCTCCGTCCTCCTACCTCTCCACATCCTCGCCTCTCTGAGGGCTATCCACGCGAACTGAGCTGAATTACGCGTCTCGCTACTACGACTACTTCCTCGCGCGGCCGACTCAGCGATCGAGATTGAGTTTGAGACCAGTGGGAGCAGCGAGATCGCAGACTGGAGAGTAAAGAGATGAGCGTCGTCAGAGGGCTGTCGCTGGGATGTGCATCGAGAAGCAGTGTATCACCCGTCCGTCCATCCGACCATCCATCCATCCATCCCGTTCCTAACCGTTCCTCGGTGCTCAGTGCCGAATACTACGAGCTTGACAGTGTGTCCCTCAAGGCCTCCCTCTCCCCGCCGCTGTCTCGTCCCGTCTCAAGATCTCATCGCGCTTCCTCGCTTCCCCCCTTCGCCTTCACCCTCATCCACGATGGTATCCACGGCACGCGTACGTGCCGTGACGAAACGAGTGTGCTGTACCCCTCAGATGCGGCGCATTGTGTACGAGAGTCCTAAGGGGCCGCCGCAGCGCGTCGCTAAACCGCGCTCTCTCTCTCTAACGCCCTCGCTCCTCGCTTGTTCCTCGGTCTCCCCACCCTCCCCTCTATCGATGTTTTGCCACCCGCCCGGTGCCTCCGATGTTCGTCCGTTAGTTATGCTGTCTGGTCTAGTGTACGGCTGACACGCCGTCCTCGACTCGCGCCCCGCACCACCCCTTTGTGTCTGGCCTCTTGGCATATGCATAGATGCACCTTTGGTGCCTTTCGTTCGTTCGTTCCATGCACGGTGTTCCCTGCTCGCTGCTGCTGTTGCGGCTGGCCGCTGCGGTCTCTGAACCCCGTTGCGCTGCTGACGGACGCGCGCGAAGGAGTCAAGTCGAGGGCTCGCTGCCGGTGCGTATGGCGCTTGTCTGATACAACCTACGCGCTGCGTGCCTACGCGTTGCGCGTTGGCGCCGCCATGGCGCCCTTCCTGAAGCCGACTTCTTTGTCTCTTGCTCGTCAAGTCTATTCCTCAAGTTGATTTTCTCTGCTCAAGTCAATGTCTCGATCTCTTCAAGTGACTCTCTTTGCGTGTTCCGCTCCCCTCAACACGCACGCCGCCTCTCAAAGTTGATCTCTTCAAATTTCTCTCGGCGCCGATCGTGGTGCGCGCACTGTCCTCTCTTCATTTCGCGGTCCAACCCCCTGAACACGTACGGCGCCCCTCTCGAAGTTGATCTCCAGTTCATGCGCATCTCCCTCTCTCGCACATTCCTCTCTTCAATTCTACTGTTCAAGTCAATTTCTTCTCTTCATCTTCAAGTCTGTCGCTTCAAGTGGCTCCTTTGGTCTCTTCAAGTCAGCCGGTCTCTTTTCAAGTCAATCTCTTCCTCTTCAACTCGATTCTTCCAGTCGATTTCCTGTCCTCAAGTCGATGTCTCGATCTCTTCAACTGGCTTTCTTTGTGCGTTCCCCTTCTAAAGCCAACTTCTTCCAGCTTTCAGTTGCTCTGTCGGCACCCACGCGACTCCCTGCCCTCCCTCAACTCTCTTGTCTCCCACATCGCGTCTCCGTTTCGCGAATGGCGTTGCCGGCACAGCCCTCCCTCACCTTCCTATCTTGCTAATCCCGCAATGAGGCGCCACATTCCGCGTCTGAGTTTTTTTTTCTTGCTCCAGGGCGGCATACCGTCTGAAATTCGGTTGTTGGAGGCCTGTCAGCCCCGTCCCCATTTGGACGAAAAACAGGGGGGCTGCCCTCAGGATTATATAGGTATGTGATGTGAAGTAGGTACTAGTAGAGTTGCGCATGATGAACGCCTTGTCTCGGACTCGGCGGAAAGAAACATTGAGATCTTGGTCTTTGATCTTGAATCTGAAAGTTTTCTGAGACAAGGATCAGGTTCTGTTCGCAGGTAGGGACCAATCACGCACGTCACTGGCTGGAACAATGTTGTACCCAATTTCGGGCGTCGAGTCAATGAGGAAGCATTGACACAACAGAGCTTTGGAGCGTTCAAAACTCGCACTGGCAGGCTTGTGGCTGTAGTTGACAGACTCCGAATCTGAGAAATGACACGAGCTGCACATGGTTCATTTGAGACAACAACCTCTGGGACGAATAAATTGGGCATACATGGAGCAAAAGTATTGGTGAAGCAAGCTGGCTTCTGATAAACCTGCCGTTTCGTTTTTCCGCTCTTGGCCACATCCAGAGCAAACACCATATCCAATATTAATGTCTGAAGCTGAATGGCGACCGTTCGGTTGTCGACGTTTTTAATAGTTGTACACGGGATATCCGCCCTTTCACGACCCAAATTTGTGCGAGGGTGCTGTGGTATTGAAGGTCACGCGGGGACTCCGACCAAACCGCCCAGCAGAGAATGTTGTTCCGGAACTTGTTTGGGACATGATGCAGAAATTTTGGGCCCACAACTTCGCTGACCGTCCAAGCATCCTCGGGATCGTCCTTGAACTCGCCATACATGATCCACTGAGAGGTATAATATTAAATCACCTTCCTCTATGGCCCATTTCCTCACGTCTTCAGACGAGGGACAAAACAGTCCTGCTAGAGATGTTACGATCGCTGCATCCAGCCAGATAAGTGCGTTGGGAATATCGTGTCCTCTAGCCGATCGGTATCAAGGCTGGGTTACGTCTGCTCTCCTTGACATGAGCGAGTTCATTTACATGTTACCCAATCCTCGGGACTGTTTTCTGGATCTCCAAGAGATCGCATATGGCTCAAATGGTACCACAGTCTATGTTGCCCAACTAGCCGATATCCCACTCGACCACTTGATTCTACCCATCGAAGTCAAAGAGTGGGACCGACAGGATCGCCTTGCACAACGCGCAACGCTCGTGGCGGTCAAGAGTGTGCCAATTATGCCATCCGGTAGCGCAAAACTCACCGAAGTGCTGCACGAGCTGTGCATCATGCGCGGTCTTCGGTGTGCCAATATCCTGAGTATGGATGCTCTATACGTCAATCCGGAGGATGAGACTTTATGGATCCGGATGGAACTCATGACAAGGTCACTGGCAAGCATAATTGAACTCCGAAAGGTAAACTTCGTGCTCTCGGACCAAAGCATTGCGGGATGCACCAAAGACGTACGTGCCTCTCGGTCACAATAGTATAATGTCTCATTTTCTGGCTAGATTATTACCGCGCTGGAATATTTGCGAGTCAATGATGTAGCACCACGGGATATATGCTCGAGCAGCGTGTGATCAACAATCAAGGCGTTCTGAAGCTTGGTATGTAACCCATTTCCCAAATCCCACGTCATTCAAAGGGTGCGGTCAGCGAATCTATCCAGCGCAACTAAATTGTCCGCAATCACCGTTTCAACATTCGACGTATCCAGGTAACTGCAGCAACATCGTCTCACTTTGTCCATCGCTCTAAATTTTCTTTAGTAATGCCCGTTCGCTCGGTGCCCTCGTATGGGAGATGGCAATGGGGCAGCGCCCCATCACTTAGCGCGCAGGAAGACCACGGGGAGCAGCCCGTCTCTGCACTCACCTTCAACGAATTCATCCAATTATGCTTTGAACTCGAGGACTGGTCACCACTATCCTCTGTTGCATCCCGTTCGTTTATCAAGTTATGTCTTGAATCCGATGTTACGAGTCTGGGGTACCGACAGCTGATCGAGGTGCCCAGATTTCATGCGAGGATCTTGAATTTTCCATCACAGAGTCCGTTTATCCGCGATGCTCCCGAGCGCCCGGCCCTCGCCCAGCTGCTGGCGCAGTGTACGGCTTTCGAGGCCAGGTTACGCGAGCAACAGCGGCCACGATAGGCAAGGGGACAAGAAAGAAACATAGAAGTCACATTCATAGTACAATAAATCCACTCACTTCATGTTCTTCTGCAACTAGCACGAAAATAAACATTGAGTAAACTAGACATTGAAACAAAATAGAGCAGTATTACGCGACCCAGAGGTCTGGTAAAAAGGAAATTAATCTCGAGGTTTCGACGCCTGCGCCAAACCAATCAACTGCCGATAAATACGGAGTCGGAGAGCACTCACTTTCTCCGAGTCGGGGGGGAAGGCAATAAGAGTATATTCGACATCTTCCCAGAGCTCCGACGAGTCCGTCACGGATTCGTTGTCGAAAAGCCCCTCATCCTCGGATAAGTCATTTAGACGATCGCCGTGCAAAGTCGCGATGTCCATCAAGCACGGAAACATCGCGGACAGGAATTTAGCCACGCGCTCGGGCTTGCGGATGGGGGACGCAGCGACGTTGAGGTGGCACAGACTTCGTTGGGTCACTCGCTTCTTCCCGTTATCGCGCAGTTTGGGGACGACGGTGGCGTCGAAGGTGAGGGCGAGGATGCAGAGGTGAGGGCAGTGTTTTGCGAAGGCGTAGAGCCCTTCGAGCGAGACTCGCGAGGGGACGTGCCGGTAGGGCCGCGCAGTGAGGCCTAAGATTTCGATTTGGGGCCATGCTCGAGCGAGGTCGTGCATCATGGCATCGTCCAGATTGAATCCCACCGGGTGCGCCAGGCGCACTTCGACGAGGTTGGGGAAGGAGAAGAGCGGCCGGAGGACATCGCCTCCTACCAGAAAAGTGGCGATCTCAGCTGCGCTTAGCGCTTCTATATCTTCGTCAAACTCCCCGCCTATCGTTACTTCTCGCAGCGAGGAGTGCGAGCAATGCTCAAGCAAGGTCGCATAAAATTCCCGAGCCATGGTTTCCGGGGGATTCAAAGAGGTTGCCATGATTGTGAACTTTTCCAACGGAGAATTCGCCGCCACGTTGAGCAGCCGTAAGGCACATTTCATTGTCCGCACCGTGAGCTCCGTGAGGGCTGTGAAACCAAGAGGTTCCACAGGAGGAGCAGTGCGAGGCAGCCCGAATTCTAGATGTAGCGTGCTCAGGTCGGGCATCCGCGCTAAATGTGCGACGGCCCTGTCATCCAGCCAGGGAACCTGTAGCGACCGAATCTGGGGCAACGCGAGCACAAGAGTCGAGATCGCGGGGGCGAAAATTTCTGGCCAGAACCACCGGGGCCGCTCCTTGCCATTATCCCGATCAATGCGGAGAAGTCCGTGGTAATAGTGACCCGTGTGAGAGAAGGGCATTTGGCAGCCAACGTCGAAAGAACAGATAGATGTGAGAAACTGTCGCAGCCAAGGGAGAGATCCGTGATATGAGGCGTGAGGAACGAACGGACATGATGGAATACGGACAAGTCCGATTTGGGACGCCAGTGGAGGGTTTCGAGACGGGGGAAGAAGGTCTCCCCAGGAAGAGACAGACTGAGTGTCTCGAGGAATTCCGGGGTGTCGAAGGCCTCCATCACGCTAAGAGACTTGACGCGGGGCATATAAAACTGGGGGCGATCCCAATCGGAAGACTGCATGATCCGTAGGAGTTGCTATTATAAGGGTGTCAGCCTTGGGGAACGAAATGGGTGTTGATCGCTTACGATGCTTGTGCCAATGGCTGGGCCATCATCGTCTTCGTCGTCGCTCCCTTGCGTTATATCCCATAGGTCCTCCGGCATACATCTGATAAGGTTAACAATTGTATCCTGGTGTCTCCACAGCACATTGAGTGCCGGATTGTGGAAGAACTGGGACGTTCTGGCAAGCGCAGAAAGCGCTGAGGACGCGTCTGTGCTGAGTGACTCGGAGCTTTCCAAGCCAAGCTGGGCGCATATTATTTCCGCTATTTCAAGGATTCCTAGCCCGCGATGCATGTTTGGGGAAGCGAGTGGCTGCGGAGGTGGGTGGCACTTTGGGTGGAGAAAGAAAAACGTGGAGTCACGATCAAGTCACGACTGCGTCAGGTCACAGCTCACGTGCCAGCACCGCAATTGTGACTTGCATCGCCTCTTTCGTCCTGACTTCCATCTGCGGTCGAATTTTATTTGCCTTGATCATCTCTCTCACGGCCACTTCTTTAAGTTCTCTGGGATACTCGCTCGCATACCGGACCTCATTTAAAGGCCAACTTATTACGCTACCTTAGGCATTAACAAAAAATAATTTTCCTACAACGTGCAAGGGGGAATCGGGATTCGAATTTCCGACAGGGGGTAGGGGGGAGGGGGGGTCCCGGGAGTGCCGAAAAAAACTTCTACCTATATATTAGCAGGGAGGGGAAAGGGCCTCTAAAACATGTCTATGAGCCTTTAGGGGCTCAAATTCACCGTTGGGAGCTCAAACAGAGGGCTGTGGTAAGCTGACGAGTGTTCAGTTCAGTTTTGTAGACCAATAGTGGGCCATATGACAACGAAAATAAGTTAAATGTAATGCATTAGTACTCACATAATAGTTGGACAGGACTGGAACAATGCCCTCAATAATGTGGAAACAAATCGTGAATTTTGTTGGAATTTTGTGGCGAATTGGGGTGGTGGCGGTGAGGACGCACATGACCGGAAAGAACGGACCGCCGCTAGGGGTGGGAAACTCCTTCCCTTTATGGAAGGAGGGAGGGGAGGGGGGGTCCAAGGAAGGTCGAAAAAATCTTTTCGACCCTATATCCTTTTTTCGAATCCCGATTCCCCCTTGACAACGTGGCGGCGTAGCCAGCGGAGCAGCAGTAATAAGTTTAAATTATTTTGTTTTGGACTTTATCTTCAATATAATCTAAGTAAAAGATTTATATTGCTTAGCAAGTACCGGCGAAAAACTTACGCCTGAGGTACGTGTTGCCCTCTCTTCCCATCATCAATGATGCAATTCCTTTCCGAGTCGGTACCAAGTCGGTACTTGCATTATCTCTTGTAACAGGTCAGTGGAATGCATCCCCCGCGTCCGATCCCTCGACAGCGCCGCAGGGATTCCCCTTTACATTTAGTACTCTCACTCAGATTGGTAACCTGATTCGCCGCTTGAAGTGGCTGCTGCATCACATCGAGTCCTTCATCATCCCCCAAGTCCTCGGAACACATGTGCGTGTTCCCTTGTGAGTTCCGCTTGTCACTGAATAACTTTCTCCCTTCCATCCTTTCAGATATGCCGCCATACAGTTACCCTTCCAGCAATATGATGTTGCCCCTCTCCGATGCATCCTCGCTTCATCAAGAGAGCGAGTCGATCACATGCACTCATTTGGCTCGTATCAACAATTCAAGCCGGAAAGGTTGCTCCATTGCATCAAATTCACCCAGTCGTCCATGCTCATCACCGCAATCCGCCCCTGAAAACTGACCAAATTAGCCCAACTGCCCAAATGCAAGAGATGCAAGCGGAGCATCCGTGAGCCATCGTGCGTCAGTTGTGCATCGATGTTGATTGACGTTTCCAACGTGGACACAGTAAAGCCCGGCAATGATAGCCCGCTTGAGAGCTGGACGGATTGCCCGGTTAGTGGTGGCCTCCCCGATGTCTCTGTGTTGCTTATACAGGTCACGCATTTGTGCAACACATCTCGGCATTCTACAACTCCGACGCGTTCAAGGCCAAGGCGAAGGATGCTGCACCGTTCTTTCAGAATATCAAAGTCTTCGTCTTTGGGCGTCCGGCGACGCTCGAAAACATTGTATGGCTCCTCATCCACTTTATGTTCGTGCTACTGCTGATTACGTTCAGTGAAATGTGTGCGATTGGCTGGTTCTGCATAGTACGATGCTGATCGTACTTTGATTATATGCCCAGATATACGACTTCATGAACACGCAGCTCACCTACAACCAGACGTACGCGTCCAGTCTCCCTCCGACATACGTTAATCAGATAGTCACTCGCGGAGTTAGACAAGGAGATCCACTCTCCTGCCTAGTCACCATACACCCCCCCCTGTATTAACTTCGATCATAACTCCACCAGATCCGGTCCAAATAGTTAGGTCTTTTCGGATTCGGGCCCCTAGGCCTCTCCCGGGTCTAGAGCACCCCCAATGTTTGCTGGCTGAACTACTATATATCGTAATATGAAGAGACTCAACGAATTGGATGAGATCTGCACATGTGATACTGGAACCTACTGTAGGCCAGCTGCCTGAAAAACCTTTAAATGAAAATGTGCATATTACGATATATGATAATTCAGTCAGCAACCCTTGAGGGTGCTCTAGACCCGGGAGAGGCCTAGGAGCCCGAATCCGAAGAGACCCAACGATTTGGACCGGATCTGGTGGAGCTATGATCGAAGTTAATACAGGGGGGGTGTATGATATGTATTAAGACTAGGGGTGGCCTTACTTCGGCAGATCAGTAGTCGAAGAGCGTGATCAAATCTGTGTTGTAACCCATTTTGTCGTGAGTTCTTGGTATCCTAGACGGTTGTTCTGCCTTCTCCTTTAAGTTTGAACTTGTCTTCTTTTCTCATACCCATTACTCAACCACGGAACAATCTTACGAACAACGTCTAATTGTGGAAATGCGGACTTCCGCATCGCATCCGTTTTCTGTGAATATAAGGATCTACGCCGTGGGGAAATTCCAGGCACTATGCTCCTCTTTGCATCGTGGTACTATTCCATTTCTACATCGCTTTCGGCGCATCCTGTAACTGTTCCCCGGTCTTTGTCCCAGTGCACGTGGATATCTTCGTCCCCAAGGACCCGACCGATGTGTTTGCCGGCCTAAAAAGCAATTCAAGCAGTTTACGCCGTGTGGACGACATCTACAACATATATGGAGTCTTCTGTCAGCCGGAAAGTATGTCCGCCAGGAACCCAGGTGCGTTAAACTCTCACCCTCAGGCCTGATCATGAATGATTTTGATCTCCGTTTGTTACTCGAGGTCTTTTGCAGCTTCTTGTGCACGGAATCACATATACCAACCAATACTGGTCTCCGTCGGCGGAGGAATTCCAAAACTATTCTTACACGGCCTTTTCCTGTGACCGCGGCCTCTCCTCGCTAGCCATTGACTGGGTCGGCGTCGGACTGAGCACGCGCCCCGCCAATTCGTCGGACGTGCAGTACCCCCACTGTGGCAGCCGCTATCTCGCGGTTGGCGCACCACCTTGAAACTGTATCTCTCCTGCCGGGCGTGCCGCCCTTCAGAACGATCATCGGTATCGGGCACAGCACGGGCTCCGGCCTGCTCACCTTCACCGCCATCGTCGACGGCGCGCGCTCCCCCTTCGCCGCCTTCATCCTCACGTCTGCGCTCAGCGACTCCGGGGCGGCGCCCGCAGCTCCCTCGTCCCTCATCCCTTCAGCCCGCGACGACACCCCGCTCCGCTGGAGCGCGCTCGACCCGGGATACATCACCGCCCCCAACCGCAGTATCTTCTACCCCCGCCGACTCCGCCGCGTTCTCGCCGCGCATGCAGCTCTTTGACGCGTTCACACGCGACGTCGGGTCCGTAGGCATGCTTGCGCAAACGGGTGTGGTGTCGATTGCCGCTCAACACTATGCCGGGCGCGTCGCCAAAGTTCTCGGGGCGGCTGACCAGTTTATTTGCGCAGACGAGCGGTGTGAGGACGTCGCAGCGTTGAGTGCGGCCGAAGGCGTGCTGTGGCCGGCAGCGGAGAGCTTTGAGCTTGTGGTATTGCAGAACAGTGGACATGATTTAAATCTCGACTTTTTCGCGCCAGCGGCTTTTCGTACTTTGGTTAGCTTTGTCGAGAAATTTTCACGTTGAGCATGAATATGCATACGTTCTATCGCGAGCAATATGGGCAGATAATGGGCTACCTCGGCACCGCCGTCTCCCAGGACGAATCGTGCGAGCGCGCGCTCGAGTACACCCACTCGACGCGTGTGAACCCTTTCTGCAGGGGATATTGAACAGTTTAAGGTTCCCAGTCTTGTTAACGTTGTTGCTGTCGCTCCCGCTGTTCACGGACGGGCACAAGTGAAGCCAAGCCCTAAGCCACGCCTGCCACGCCCGCGCAGCAAAATTCAAGCTCCGCTAAGCGGCGTAAGCCATTTAGCCAAGCCAATCGGATAAGTCTGGGGGGTTTGGAATTCGACCTATACTGCAGACGATGAAATGATGACACTCAATTGGCTTTGGGTTGATTTGCACTATGTGTTGAATTGAGGGGAGCGGCAGGTTCAACATTGGCATTCTTGCCATTCCGTAAATATTCTGGATGGATATCTCGCTGCGTAGGGATGTAAGATGAGGTGGTTGCATTAATGCCAGCCGAAGGCAAGATATGTTGCACATGAGATTGAAGAATCGCTTCATCGTGCTGCCCGTCAAATACATGCCGATCAATTTCAACGTCTTTGTAGAGTGGATTATACAATTTAAGCCAATCCAAAGCAGCCATAACTTCTCCTTGCGCATTGTCAGCGGTTTTGCCTTTTTCTGCAGCCATTCCTCCGTCGGACGATTTGAGCCAACAAAAATGACGCAGATCAGAGTTACAACCTCTTCAATAGACGGAGGCAATGTTTTGGCAATATCAGACGGTCGTTGTGGATAAACAATAACATGGCCCCTAACACCGCGTTGAGTTATTGGAGTTGAAAAATCATATTCCTCCTTCAGGTCAATGATCCAGTATTTGTCGCGGCATCTTGCAATCGTCGCTTCCAGGATAACCGTCAGATCAGTGAGCTCGGGAGGAACTGGTCCCAAGAAATTTTAATTTACTACTAGTAAGGCCAGACGTGGAACTTTGAAAAGGAGCAACAATTTTTGAAAGTAAAGAGAACTGGATTTCCGGCCTCATCCGAACCAATGCCGTCGGGTCCATCAAAGCTTCGCCAAAGATCCCTTGGTTAGATGGCATGGGCGGTGGGATGCAGTCTGGATCAAGCCACGGATCCGACTGTTTTTCAACAGGTTCAGTTGTGTCGTCAATATCCATAGGCTCGCAACTAGCATCATCGATTTCCATTGCTGACTCTGAGCCTGATTTGTCTACTTCTGCATCCCAATCTGGTCGGTTGAGAAGATCCAAATCAAGCTCCTCTAATCCTAGTTTACGCTGGTCCTTCATTCGGGTTCTCCCAGAGCAGCTAGCACGCACAAACTTCGACTGAGATTCGGCGGAAACGTGGAGGTTGAAATCTTCTTTCAACTTTTCCTTGAGAGACTTGGTACAAGTCTCGGCCACTCACTGCAGAGGACCGCCATTTCGGGAGATAGCTTTGCTTTTGCGTCATCTTTCTGATCCGCTCGCTTCAAGCAATTGGTCTACGTGAGTTCTGCCTCAGGCTACCTCTGGCTACCTCGGTCTACCCTGTCTACATTGGTGGACTCAGTTAGACAGATATGGGAAACCTCAACGCAATACGCAAACGTTTAAGATAGGCTTTAAGATGCTTTCAACCTTATCATTGGGTTTGAACTCAGCGTTGTGGATTTCAAGAATACGTCTCAAGGGACGGGTTGACAATTTTCCTACAACGAAGTTGAGAATGGCTATCTGAGCCGCCACAGGGTCAAAATCCGAAAGTTCGAACGATGAACACATAGGGGATGATAAATTTAACAAATTAGCACATCCTATTGATTGGCGCTCCGTTCTGTGGTATAAACCTGTAGCTGCGTCTTGGGCATAGCCACCCGTTGTGTACCACACAATGGATTAACAAATTAATAGGGGGAATAAACAAGCATCTTGTTCTCGTACGGACAGCTTCGAACCCGAAGCGTCTCTCAATAGAGGCGCGTGGGAGACCCCGGATATCTGCAGCGCGGACAAGACCACATAATGAGATTCCGTGCGCTCAAATCCATTGAAAATATATCCACGACCGTGCGTGTGGAATTCAATTGGGATGCCAGAACGTGTGGGCGCCAATGGACAACACAAGGTATCGGTCCATGGACGAGTTGAATGATAGCATAAGTGAACACACCGAAGGTATCCACAAAACCGCAGAGAACACGCAAAAGCCGATTGCATTGGCAAAATTTAGTCCGCCGTCCCTGTGGCCATTAAAGAGGCCTTACATGAAGTTTTGACGTGCCAGAAACTCGTTTCAGGATTGACGAGAGAACTCGAAGTGTAGTCCAGGGGCAGACAAATAATGCGTAGGCGAGCACTGGAAGTGAGCGGGAATTGGTTCTGAGCGCAGGACTACAGAGGACGTGGAAGGGCTTATATATATAAGACAAGAAAAAACACGCAGTCAGAGAAAGTATTCACCATGTAAACGCGCTGATGTCCCTGCAGGGAGGATGGGGAGGTAAAAACTCGAAAATCAGGACCGGCCGAACACGATGACGCCCGCATGCGAAAGGTGCGAATGGTTCCCGGGAACGCCTGGTAGAATTCGGGGGGAAGACGAATCAGAAGGGCAACAAGGATATTATCTACGCAAGCATTTGTTTGCGCGCAACGAAATCATCTCCTTGCGCCCAGGAATCAAAGGCCCCTTCGCGCCGGCCTCCCAATCTTTCCAGTAGTCCTCAAGCAGTCCAATTATGAAGCGTACGTCGTAGCCGTGAGGCTCCTGTGCCTGTTCGTACAGATCATCATAGAACTGGGGCCAAAGCATAATGAGAAGTTCGAGCCTGGGGCATTGTTCGAACAGCCCCAGTGCGATGTCCGTGTATACACGGAAGTCTAAAGCCAGGTGGGTGAGCGCGGTCAGCGCCGGAATCTGATCATAAGCCGGTATCAGCGCCGTATCGACGTTGCCGCAGTAGGTGACAGATCGAAATAGCGGATGTGTGAGTAGACTCGTAAACCAGTCGGATTCGCCGGGGGATGGTTGATGATGTGTCGATCAGACCTGTCGGCGAAGCGACTGGAAGATAATCAGCCTGATTAAGCGGAGCGCGGAAGATGCCGAGGTTGTTTTGACTTCGACAAAATTTCGAGAGGGTCAAAATTCAAACTCTTCGTAGCACAAACTTTGTACCACCTACGTTATCACAGAACATTTCTCTTCAATTTCTATGTTTTAGATTTTCGAAAAGTGGCCGCGTTCGGCCACAGTACAGCCCATCAAATCACCATCAAGACCCCTGTCCCGTTTGGGAAGGGGCTTCATCCGTCGTCGATTTCTGCACAAGAGCGCCGATACGTGCCCAATGCGAAGGAAATTTCTTGCATACAATGATGTCGCATATTAATATCACTTGGTGAGGTCAAAATAAATAAAACCATGCATTTGTGCAGTAGAGGATCCGGAAGGAATAGGGGCTTTTGCCATGAATTTGCAAAAGCTGCTCAATACGAGGCGACCATGCCCTTCGAATTCAAGAAAGGGAGGAAGCGCAGGGCTTCGGATGCCGACTACGCACCTCCATCTTCCGTGAAACGGACCAGAACAGCAGTCCCCTCTCCGCAACTGACACCACTCACCTCGACAAATCACCCGGACCCACAGCTTGAGGAGGACACTCCAAGCGACGATCCTCTCCCTCCAAGTAGTGCCCCCGGCTCGCCGACTTTCTGGGACGACGACAACGAGCTGCTCATTGATGAGACACCCATTCATGCACCGGCTCCATTACAGCTGCAATTACCTACACTTCGGGACTCACCTCTTCCTGAAACTCCTCCCACATCTCCCTCTGGTGGCGGACCACTCACCTCGCCATTTCTCGCGAGTCCTGTCAAGGCCTACGGCGGCAGGCCTCGCGTATCCGCTCCGCATCGCAATCCTCGTGGCATTCGAGCCCAGAAGCAAAATCCCGAGTGGAAAGACTTACAGGAAGCCCGGGAGACGGCTGTCAGTGTAGAAGCGCAGATGCTGCAGCTTGAGGTGGAGAGGGATGTGGTCCAGAAGCGAGATAGAACCAAGCAGAGAGACATTTACAGTGCACTGGAGCACCTCACGTCCGACGGTACGCCCATGCACAAAGTATTTGAGTTGCTCTTTGCCGCCAGACCCGAGGACCCCAAGACGACTGCAATGGTAACCAAGGCTCTACGAACCCACGGCCCCGAGCTATTGGACAAATGGGTCGAACGCGCACCAGAGAGTGTCGATACCTTCCTTTCGAAGCGTCTGGCCGATCTGGTGCAGCGCGAGGGGCAGGCCATTCAGAATTACCTGACCCGCGAGTCAAAAAACTCAGGTTACACACCTTCTGAGTTCGTTTGACATGCAGGGACTGGGTGTAAAGCTGAAGGAAATGGCTCCGACACTGTGGGAAGTTCTCACTGCTGCCTCAAGTACCCATAGCCTGAGTACAGAGGTACCCGAGACCTGACGCGACCGAAGTTTGGTACGTGTGAAGTTATTGCTTGCCGCATATGGGTACTTACTGACATCTTCCGAATTGGGACAGGTTTTCACCACGGTTTGCGCGATGATGAGCATCCTCCGCTCGCAGAAAGCCAACAATTTCCAGGCTGTGATTGCTCTATTCCTTCTCGGATCCGGGGCCTCAAAACGCGAAATCGAGGTGTTTGCGCATGCTGGCATATCACTGTCTTACAAGTCGGTGATGAACTACCTCGACACTCTTTCCCGCGAAGGCGTCGCTCAATTTCAGGTGGTTTGGCGAGCGTGTATGTGCTCGCTCGTCTGGGACAACCTCAACATCGCTTTTCGAGTCGAATCCCAGCGTCTCGATAACAAGAATCATTTCGACAACCGAACAACTGCCACCCTCATCCCCATTTATAATCCATTTACCAACGAATCTCGGACGCCGCGCGGTACATTGCCATTCAGCATGAAGCCAGAGCGTACTTCTACAGTACCTAATTATCCGTGGACCGCCGCCGACACACTCCCGTCGCCTTCCGATGCCGAGAACACCGAGCAATGCTTAATCTGGCAGCTCAAGTCCATTGCATTGGAGTACATCCCCGAGCTTGCACATCTCAAGCCTCTGTTGGAGTCCTGTCTCGAAATTGACCAAATTCAGCTTCACAAGACAGAACAGTTTCCGCTTTCCGCCATGCACGAGGACGAGTCTACTTTGGAGGGGACTATCACCGTGATAAACAAGCTGTTTGAGCAGCTGAAAGTGTCGAGCGCGGATCTCGAGGATCACGGGCTTGTGTTCGCTAACGGGGATCTATTAACAGACAATCTCGTCAACACTGTACTGTGATTTACTTTCCTGATTTAATTCCTTGCTGATGTGTTTTTAATTCTAGGTTGAGGGCGCATGTCGCAATAGCACCGATCCTCTTGAAAGCATGCAGCCACTCGTACGGAGGCTTGGTATTTTCCATGCCAAGATGGCGGGGAATCGTCTCGTCGTTAACGAGCATTGGGGAAAGCCCAATGCTACCATTCCGGGTGGTCTTTGCTGGGAGCATACTCAACTGTTGCAGCGAAAGCCGATCTCTGCTGGCTGGAAGTCGAAAAAAGCAGCGCCTTGGAAGCCATGCCACGAGCTACTGCAGATTTCGTCTGCAGGTCATATTCGAGACGCTTTCCGCATCCACTGCGGAGAAGCTTCTTTCCCCGAGTGGGCAGCGAAGGCGAATTTTGGGGACTTTGTGGCTGTTGCGGGGAAGGTGTATAGCTCACTTTACACGACCGCCGCTTACGACAATGCCTGCGCACGGAGCGAGGCCACACGCGATGCTGCATTCGAGAACTCCGTGCTGTACAACCGCGACTCCCTCCTATACCTTCTACTTGTCTCGTCAATCAAGGCTGGCGACATTGGGCGTGTCATTCTGGTCTTCCGCATCTGGGCAGTCATGATGCGAAGCCCGAAGACCATGCCCAAATATGCAGATGCCTTCTTCGAAACTCTCAATCGCATCAAGACATATGATCCCGTCTTACAGTACGCCACTAAAATCATTTTCGTGTCTTTCTAACTTTTGTTTAGAAAATTCTTCCTTCACAATTGGCTTGTCAACATCACCGGAATTATTAATTGGTTCAAGGAAGTCGACTTGTTGCAAGAGCACCAGAATTTCTGGGCCAAGATCGTTTACAACGCAAAAGGTGTCAATCGAAGCTGGAGCTGGCTTGGACGGATCACTGTCCGTATTTTTGCGCTGCGCGATGCGATGAAGACGGTGCATGCGGCCTTCAAAATCCCCGACTACGGCACCAAGCACACCGTGCCTGATATGCAGAATGAGATCCTGCGGGTAGCGGAGGCACTCCAGAAAGATCGTATCCAGGAGCTGTGGTCCGACAGGCCGTGGAAGGATCAAGTTGTGCGTGTTCGCGATTTGTTCGAGGAGGGTGCGAACTATGTGAACACACGTGGCGCATTTTTCACGGTACACTGCACCCACGACCATCTACAGTCTTGTTCCCCCGGGGTCGAACGTGGAGGGAACGAACGACACCACAGCTCTTGAAGACGAAGAGAACACCCAGGAGGATTATGAGGTGAGCCAAGAAGACCTGGCTATGGATGACGAGGAGCCGTATGAGATGATTGATTCGGTGGTTGGAGCTGCCATGGAAATGGTTAATGATATGGATTAATACACGTAGTATCTAAGAGTCGATAGATTGTTCAGGGTCTAAATTGATTTGTAAACCATATTTTTTCCCCGCCCGAGTAAAGTGCTGTGTCGAACGCCTTCTCAAGTGTCATAGAGGCGGTGAAAATGGGAGAGTCGTCCATATTATATTCACGGGAATTGGCGAACATTAGCCTCCAATCCGCCACAAAGCTCGCGAGATTGGTATACCCGGCGCGAGGGGCGTTCATCTGAGTCTTGATCATGGCCATTGAAATTGGATGGGCAATGACGGTGTAGTAGAATGCATGTGCCTGCGACAAAAAATAAGCCAACTGATAGAGTGATTGAGGAAACACATACTGATTTCCGCGGAAGTGCCAGAAAAGGTTGACAAAGCCGCTCGGGTTCTGTTCGTTTCGTTGCACCTCGCCCACGAGTCACCATCTTCTCCGTCGTGATATTAAAAACAGCATCCCAACATTCCTGAAATATGGCCTTGTGCTTCTCGCGCAGCTGTTTGTTAGCCTTGACTGTCAGCTCTAAAAATGCTTTCTCTCGCTGAGCTGCATCGCGTTTCTCCTGCTCCGCATCTGGGTAGTCCCGCAAAATGTCGCCAATGACAGCAACCACCTCGTTCCCATATCTGCAGTTGTCATGAGTGCCCCATTTCCATTCGATGCTTGAGAAGAATATATCGGGTGTAGTGACTGCCCGCGGCCGCTCGGAAATTTTTTCAATGATTTTATTCGGTAGGATGAGCTTCCCTGTGATGATTGACTGCCGAGGAAAGTCGCGAGAGACTGTTACTGAGCGCCAGAGATTTAATCGGTTGGTTACTGCTGCAGTTAACTCTGCCGTGGGTTTGGAGCCACGTCCTGGGCGCTCGCGTGCGGGTGGGACAACAGTGACGACATCAACTTCAAAAAGATCAGGATCACAGTTGTCGCAGCATGGAGCTCCGGGTATCGGCATGAAGAATGGTTCTATAACAATCAATCTTTGTGTGGTAATTGTTACGGTGGGAATGCTCACTTTTCTTATCATTCTCAAAATAGGTGTTCCAGGGTTTACGGCGACATTGTGAGGTTACAATAAAGCGTGAGAGAAAGAGTCGGTCTTGGGCCTCGAATGCAGACAAAGCTGAATACTTCTTTCCGCGACGTGCCTGGATCGCCATCTGAAAACCTTGGACTCCCACCCAACAGAAATAAATGCTTACCAGTATGCTCTCACCACCATCATCTTCATCTGGGACTTCGACTGCTGCCTCGCGGTCCATCTGCTCGCCCTCGGCAACTTGAACTTCCGGAGTATCATCGGGTTCCCCTGGATCGCTCTCCGCATTGCTTCCCTCCCCCTCAGCTTCGAGGTTCGCGAGATGCTGGGCATACGAGGCTCGGGTGACAAATAAAATTACCTCGCCCCTGTCACTCATCATGCGGACACATCTCCCGGCCTTCTGGATGAGCGAGAGAAAGGACCTGGGCTCGCGCCAAAGGACAACACGCTTAATATGCGGAAAGTCGATGCCCTGTAATAGGTATGTCAATGGATTGTCGATAACTGGCCTACAGAGATCGCCTACCACCCCAAGAGCGTCGGTAGTAGGAACTGCCCGAAGGGAGCCATCTCGAATATTCTCTTGGATGTGGACTTTCCGTGACTCTGCAATTTACCGATGGTAGAACTCGAAGGCCACAACAGGGATGGCTTCTGGGCAGTGAAACCGAAGAAAGTCCTGGATTTCCTCGGCTTCCTTGCGAGAGTTGACATAGATCAAGGTCTGAGGAAAGTCGGCAGCCCCGGTGGTGTTTTTGAGGAAAAGAGGCAAAAGATCCGCATAAGAGCTGAGTTTATGCTGGAGGATTCGGACTGAGAGTCTGATATTGGGTTTCTCGTTCGAAAATGCAAGGTGGTCGTAGTTAGTGGAGACGCCGAGCTTGTGAACAACACTGGTTCGAAGGATGGGGGGCAAAGTGGCCGAGGCCATCATGAGTGGGACACCAGTGGGCAAGCGTTTGATAAGGGTCGCTAACTCGCTGTATGCGACTCGGAAATCTTCAGTGCCCCACTCATCCACAGCATGAAGCTCGTCGATGACAAGGCCAATGTTATTTGCCTGAAATACGTCGGACTTCAGGACATGTTGGTGGAAGGACTGTCCAATAGCCATTTCGGGGCTAACAAAGGCGACACGGAATTTATTGAGACCGAAATCCTAAGGAGCTAAGCAATTTGAATATAAGAAAGAGAAAAAGAAACACACTTTGAGAGCCTGCTCCAAGTTTGGTGTCTCCGAAGTCAGCGCGATGGCCGGGATTCCGCGCTGGATCAGGTCATTGGCCTGTTCTCCCATCAAGGCCACAAGCGGGCTAATAACGAGGATATTTTTGCGAGTTTGCTCTGTATCATCATCGGGTGCCCAGTGGTACAACAAAGGCCACCAAAATGCGAGTGTCTTGCCGCCGCCGGTGGGAACATCAAGCAGTGTCGAGACCCCTTTGATCATGTTAATGCCGGCTTGTTCCTGGTGTGGGCGGAGATTCGGAACATTCCAGAGGTGGCAGAGACGTTCAGTTGCCCTCTGGACGCGTGCTGGATCTGGGTTGGTGACTGCACGGAACGACATTGTCGAGTACCGAAGGAAAGTGCAGACTTCCCGAGTAGGAATAGGGGCATTGATCACTAATTGATGGGCAGAATTGCGGGCGCACGAGGGCACTTTTCGAAAATCTAAAACATAGAAATTGAAGAGAAATGTTCTGTGATAACGTAGGTGGTATAATCTTCGTGCTACGACAAGTTTGAATTTCGGCCCACTCGAAATTTTGACGAAGTCAAAACAACCTCGGCATCTCCCGCGCTCCGCCTAATTCAGCTGATTATCCACCAGTCGCTACGCCGATGGCTTTGATCGATTATCATCAAAACCTTCCGGCGAGCCCTGGTATCGAGTCTAATGTGTGAGATCCAGTGAGTCACCAAACACCTTGAAAACAAATGAGATTGAGATAGACGCAAGGCATACCAGAAATACTGAGGGATGGCGGAAAATGTAGATGCACAATATTGGCTGTTAGCGCTAGAAAATTAGACGTGTAAGCGAATACTTGGAAGAGGTGATTCACATACCTCATACCTAACGACCACCATTCCAGTTCTCCACAACTTCAAGTTGTTCACAGGGGCACTTCAACTTCACACTGCACAGTCGGAGAATGATATTGCGGCTTCGAGCGAGAACGTTTGAAACAGGATTTATCGACCGCGAGTACCGCTCCGTTGGCGAGTAGCCTGGGCTCGATTGCGTCTACGTAGTTGTCCAGTTCTGGAATCTAATCTGCGGAAGCAACGATGGTCAGACCGACATCCTTGACCCTCATAACATCTTTATCCCGAATCCAAATCCTCGTCCGGAAAGGCTCTTTTTATTGCATGGGTGTTACACATTTGATTTCGTGCTTAGACTTCTAACGCGTGTATTATCAAATACCCACATCCGTGTCCATCTGCGTCTCAGCATTTTGACACGCACATTACTTCTATTTTCCCGGAACTAGCGCCAATGACGAGCGTTCGGGGAGCTGCGGGAATCAAAAACACGGCGAGCGGGCGTTCTCCGCGACGACGAGACGGAGCGTCCTCCGTGCTGATGGGCCGAGCAGTGCGCGTACATGACGCTGCGTTGGCTCCATACGGGGACACGCTCGCATCCGTTCTTCGCCTCCGTTTGCCGGACGTATGCGACGCGGAGGAGAGCCACAGAGGATGGGGACATTGAATCGTTGAAGATGGCGGCGAGGTAGAGTAAGAGGAGATCAGGAGCAAGACGGGAAGGAGGACGTTGTCCGTGACGACGGATGAGCAGTGCGTCACAAAGTGGCGATGGGCGGGGAAACCTTGCCACGCGTAGCTCTCTTGTCGCGAGGATGGGCGTGTACGATGTGCCAGGGGGTGAACGCGCGAGTGCCGGGAGGCGGAGTATGTGAAGAGGAAGCCCGGAAGACGGAGTAGTGGGTCGGGGAGAGGAATGTGGTCCCGGAGGCGGTAGCGCCACATTCTCCGTCAGCCTGTGACCGCTCCCCGTCCACAGGAGACCTATATTTGGAAAAATCCCCTCCCGCGTCGGCAGTGCGTCCGGCGTACGCATCGCGCGTTAGGGTCACGGGGAAGGAACGAGTACATGAGGGGAGGCGAGGACGACGAGCATGGAGACAAGAGGGAAGTACCGGCGCGTTGCATAGCGGACAGTCCGAGCAAGAAGGGCACCAACGATGAGGACCTGCGCTGATCCAAGAGAGGCTGACGGACAATAAGCGCCAGTGCGTAAAACGATGAATGGAAGGCGACGTACTGATTATACCGCTGTCACCCGTTTCCCCCATGCCACTAGCTTTCTGCTCGCCTCACCACCCATCGCGATCTTCCGCCGATAACGGCCCTTGAGAATCTTTCCGGTCTTCGCTGACCCAAGTAAGGCCACTAGTGGACAGCGCATTTTTGGATCCGCCCCCTTCAAGCAAAACATCTGTGCGTCGACCATCGACGTCGCCTGCGCATCTGCGGTACACGCGGCGCCGCACCATTGCCATCGGCGGTGGTCATGCTGCTTTACCCCTCGATGCTGGACGGCGCGCTTGAATTCGTGCGCCGGCAGGGAAGGCTGCGGGATGCAAGGAGGAAGTGGGAAGTGGCCGAAATTGAAGGGCACGGCGAGCAAGGGCGTGAGCGCAGCGAGTTGCAGGTATAAATAGCGGCGTCAGCGAAGGGCCCATCGACTAAGGAGAAGAGGTTAGATAGTCGTCAGAAAACCAGTAAAGATGACGCACCGCGCCGAATCCGTTATCTTGATTTGAGCATTGAGTATTATTGAGTCGTCGGGGGCTGTAAGCCGGACGGTCGCGGCGTCGCCTGCTGAAGAGTCTTGCTTGGAAGGAATACGACGCCTGGCTATCGCCATTGCATGAGTCAAATCTGAGCGAGGCGGTTTTCTACGGTAA
Source organism: Mycena olivaceomarginata (assembly GCA_029378375.1). Taxonomy (NCBI): domain Eukaryota; kingdom Fungi; phylum Basidiomycota; class Agaricomycetes; order Agaricales; family Mycenaceae; genus Mycena; species Mycena olivaceomarginata. The sequence continues at coordinate 320,861 of JARKIC010000062.1, read as the reverse complement.
GGCGAGAACTGAACAATAGGGCAAGCACAAGGCGTCGCACCAGTGAAGCAGACGTTAGACACATCCCAAGCCCTGGATAAGAAAAAGCCGGCCGATCGGCGATTGGCGACGGCGAGGTGGACGACTCGGCCAGGTTTATCGTCGTATTTTTGGCTAGTTCTCAACACGACAACACGGGCATGAGGAGCTAAAGTCCATATTTACCGGTGTGCGGAATTCGACGGCAGTGGAAGAGGTTGGTTGTGGCAAGTCGCGGTGCGAAGCAGAAGCGTTTGTTTGGCAAGGTCGTGTTTACCAGACTGGGAAAAGCCAAACATCGCCCCTTTCTTCCGCTCATCGACCATTCTGTGAATATCCGTTCCCTTGCTTCAGTCGATCTTACCCTTCTGGCACTGCTGAGGCGACTCGTAGCGACTGTGACATTGCGGGCTCTGCGGTCGCACTGAACTTGCACTGCCGCGCGTCGTCCTACTAAGGCTTTGCTAAGGCTCCAACCTTTTGTTTTCCGTGTATGGATCTGGGCACAACACACGGAAACGGTTACAAAACGTTGTAAAACCGTTTAAAACAGTTTACACACGGTTTTTCTCGGTGTCACAGAATTTAGGTGTATGTTCATTTTTTTGAAGTCTACTGTAGTATTTAAATCACTTCTCCCGGGCTGTGACCTGTGACCGCAAGATTCGAACTTTGGGTTTCGAAAATGGGGGGACTTGGCCGTGACATCCAAAAAAATTTCGAAAATCTGTTGGAGATTGTCGGAACAGCTCTGAGACCTTCAGAAATTGCCAAAAGCACCTCTGACCGCAATCAGATAGGAAGATTGCGCCAATAACTGGTGGAGATCAGTCGGGTTACAACACAATTTTTTTGGCACCAATCCCACCACCGTCACGACAATGAGCGGGCTTCCCGACATTCTGAGGATCCCAGAAGGACGGGAGAAGTGCTCGTTGCCGGCCCGCGACCTACCATCGTCCGACCTCATCAAACTTCAGCTGAAACATGCCTGTACGCGCTGTGCGCGCAAAAAATGGGCTTTTTGGGGCCTCTTTCGCCGATTTCGTGACTGGTTTTGCACCTTCGAAGATCCCTTCGGTGACCCGTGACAGGTTCGAAAATTTTCGAAAATTTTGGGCCCTGTGACCCGTGACATTCGAAGTGATTTAAATACTACAGTATTTTCCTCCTTATATTGGATAGTGTTGACACTGTCCTTTTGCATCGTTTTGCAACTGGTTCCGAATGAAAAACCAACCAGCGTTCTGGTAATAGCCCGCGGTACAGCTCCTCAACGCAAGTTGAACCATTTATCTGGGTACTTAACCTGTGCCCTCAGCAATGGGACAAGTACCATAGGGAGGTATTCAGTGCAGAATTTCATAAAGGATAGGTTTGTGTGTATTGGGACTGCCGAAGACCAGGGAGCGGAATGGCACATCAATCCGCGGGAGTGCACAATCAATTACATCAAAAATCACTATATCCAGAATGCATCGCACTAATTCAACGCTGCACGGTTAGCACGTTAGTGTATATGGGAGACATTCAACAGACTCTTCAAAATCATTTTCTTGTCAGGTTTGCTTGGATTTTGACTGAAAGAAAAGCTACGAGCTGTCTCTTTTACTCCAACCGTTTAAACCTTGTACAAACGGTTTGTAAACCGTTTGAGCCTGCTGGCACAAAAAACGGAAAAGGTTGGAGCCTTACTATTGTCCATTGAGACTCGAACTCCTTTGATATTTTCATCAGTTTCCTGGGTTCATCGAAAAAAAAAGCCACGTTTGATAGGCCAGACATCGACAGCACTTCATTGAGATCCTCAGAGAGAGGTTGCACCCTCGTTCGACTCGTGTCCACGGACAGGCAGCGTATGCGGAAGCGCGGTGACGATTTTCTGTTTTGTTTTGTTTGCGACGTGGGTAGGAAGGCGCGGCGGGCGGATGGGATATTTACACCCAGTAAAAATAAGTCCGTAATGGTGCCTCGGGGAATTTCCCGGGGATAGACAAACGACTCGGAGCCAGTACAAGATTTCAAGCACGAGCTCAAGTTTCTGCCAGCTCGAGCAGTTCCGAAGATCCAAGACCTAGAACGGACTTCTTTCTATCTACGGACAACAGACCGAGACCCAACCGAGACCGCCAGAGCATGGACAGAAGAAAAACCGAAGCGAAGATCAAGGTCTCCTGGGCGCTTGACGGAAGCCACCGCCCAACAAAGCCAAATAAACCTCCTTCTTTTGGCCTCCACCATTGGCCGTCGATCTCAACCTGCACTGCAATGGGTGGCTTCGTAGACAATTAGCCCTCGTCGATGCCCTTGAATAGCCCTTCACCCGCAATCTCTGACGCGCCTGAAACGGCGAAACTCCGAGTCTGCGATTTTCGGCGGAGATGTGCAAGTGAACTGGGCGACAGACCGCCAGGATTAGGGGAAGTCAAAGCGGGCAAGTCGACACCGATTCGTCGACGATTCTGGACCGATTCTGGATCCGATTCAGTGTTCTGAATCGCTACAGAATCGAATGAGCTTTGACCGACCTGATTCATGGGGCGATTCACTCACCGATTCGCGACGGCAAATTCCAGCATCGAAATCGACGTGTCATGAGAATCGGGGGAGAATCGAAGCGAGAATCGCGATTCTGATGTTGTTGCTCTGGAGGAGGAACACCGATTCAGAGCGATTCATGAATTTGATCGATTCTCGACCGATTCTTGTCCAGAATCGATGCCAGAATCGAGGTCTGAAGCGAAGTCAGAATCGGTCTCCAAAAACCGCTTTGACTTTCCCTATTGGTGGACGGGTCTAGGAGGCGGAGGGGCAGATGTGGAGTATTGCAATTATAGTTGGATTAAAGGTACGTGGCACGCCACCTTTATTTTGCGTTTCTCTTGCCACAAGTCTTCCTCCCCATTTCCTTACCCTTTCCCAGTTCGACGATTTGTCCTGATTTCAGTCCCTAGTCTTCCTTAGGCAAACGCCTGCCAACCATCATGACGCCACCGTCGAAATTTGCCCCGCCTCTAGCCTAATCCACGTCCCGCACTGGCGCTTGCCATCGACGAGCCACCCACACCTCCCCGTTATCGAGCGCAGCCCTATCCATCCGCCACACCCCCGAAGGCCCTAGTTTATCGTTATTGCGCCCTATCCCGGTCGTCCGCGCGGCGCTGATTCTACTCGGCATATCCTATTCTCGCCCAAACCCCACATCGCCTCCGCATAAAGCGACAATCTACGCCCACAACGTCGATCTACACAATTCCCGTCGGCGCCTCCCTAGACAGCCATGGCAGCTGCAGACGTCGACTGCGTGATTTGTTTTCGGCGAAGACTTGTATGCGAGCGAGGTACTCATGCCTCCGTCAATGCCAATAACTAGCACTGACATTTTCTGGTGTACTAGACTTTCCGCATCGTCAGCACGCGTCCTCCCCCCTCTCCTCCCCGCTCTGTCTTTAATCGACTTGCCGATCGCTTCTTCGCCAGTAGTCTCGCTCACTTCGCGCGCTCCACCGTCTATGCAACATACTCCAACCTCCTCCGTCCATCCCTGCGCCCTGATTCCTGCGTATCCGTGTACCCCCCTCGACCGTTGCTCCTCCCTCGAGTTCCCCGTCGAATACGTAACCACACGTGCCTTTTCCTTCCCTCCACTCCCCTTCCCGCTCTGCCCCACCAACCGGTTTATCCTTCCACAAATCAGTTCTCAGACATCCTACTCTCCTCCTCCCTTCCCCCATTTCCGCGTACTCTGCGATTCCATTAAGTGTGGAGACTTCATAGGCAGGGACTCAGCGCGATGCCCCATTCGTCTCATACGTCTCAACATCCGTCTCATCGCTTCCGATCCGCCCCCAACCCCTTCCTTATCGATCCCGCTGCCGTCCGCGTGGTGCGTTTCCTCGTTAGACACCCAGTGGCTCGTCGTTGTCGGCACCAAGCCCTCCCACTCTCCCTCTTTCGTTTCGTCCTCCCCGTCCCCGCAGCCAGTATCGGCCCCTTATTCACCACGGCCGTCCTCTCCCTCCCTCGTCCTCCCTCACCTCTTGGACCTCGAGATCCCACGTTGCGACGCCGACATCCGAGCCAAGCCGGAGAGAAACATCATTCCCATTCGAGCTCTACGCCCGCGCGATCTATACACTGCTCCCCCCCCTCCGTCCTCCACGGTACGCCCCCGCTCGCTTCTCGCTGTGCACGCGTGCTGAGGGGGATTCAGAGCCTGGATGAGCGCCCATCGTCGGCGCTCTACTCCATCGCTCACCGTTGACGTGGACAACGTGGATCTATCGTCACCGTCGTCTGGGACTCGCGCTCAGACGATGCTTTTTCTGCTCAGCCTCTCCGCGCGTGTGCTGACGATCCAGTCAGTTCCCGTTCGGCGTGGTGTACGTCCGCGCGCGCGAGTGGTTGATGGGGTAATGGCCTCCGTGCGCGTTGTACGTGTGCTCGCGGCAATACTCCGCGTCGGCCGCGCGCGCGCTGACCGCCCTCGAGGCGGTACATGGCCGTGGAGCGATTCTAGCTGTCTGCACGCGGTGCCCAATCCCACGAGCGTACGCTTCCTCCTCCGTCCTCCCTCACGCGTAATCTGACCTCTCGATACAGGCCTCACGGCTCCGCATCCTTTCCTCGTTGGGTAGGATCTTGAGCCTTTGGCACACACACAGTCTGGACCTGAACGGCGCGAGATCCTGGGCCGTACTTATACCCCTCGCTCCTTTCTCTGCTCCTAATCTACGCTCTCTTCCTCCTCGTGCTCCCACTCCACCCGTTCTCGTTTTCGACGTACTAACACAACTCCTCAGCTTCGAATCTTCGACCGCCAAGTTCATGCACGTTGGCCTCCACGGCACTGCACTGCTGGCCGAGATCCCCCCGAGACCCGCCGTCTTAGCCTCACTTCTCCCTATATCCGCGCACCTCCTAGTTTAGATCACATTTTCCTCGCAGCTATAAAAGCCACCCATTACTCGCCGTTCAAGACTCCAATCGTGCAAACACCCACCTCACAACGTAGCAAGTCACATCCTCACAGGGATAATGTCAAACCTCACTGCCACCTCCTTCGTCCTCGACCCCACCTCATCCTTCCTCGAGATCTGTCCAGAGCCGCGTATCCTGGTCACTACTACGACGACCGTCACCACCAACGAGCTCAGCGAGGAAGAGTCTTCGAGCTGGTATTTCCCAACCACGGCGAGCTGTTATTATCAGTGGCCCGTAATGTTACCCGTGCTCACGCACGAGGGACTTCTCGCCCGCGACGGGATCCCATATGTCCGCCGATGGTACGCGGTGCCGTGTTGCAATCCAGGTGTCCTAACTGCCCCGCGATGCAACGGCAATAAATTTGAAGGATGGTAAGTCGAATTTCGTTCGTATTGATGCTGAAGGCTGATCCATCATCCATTTCAGCCACGCATAACCAAAGACCTCTTCCCGGTGAATAAATCTGGATGCTATGTCAGGCGGAGCTCGGGAATTTGAATCAGATGGCAAGCACGGGGAACTCACGTAGTGTATCATTATTGCATTTGTGGCTGTATATTGTATTCATCAGTTCGTCCGGGCGTAGATGTATTTCATTCACCGAAACGTTCCCTCGGACCATAATTGGGTCCAACATTGAGAACGGCTTCGGCGAATCATACAAGGCAAGGATCTTAAATACCACGGCCGACCACCGCTCCACTGTAGATCACTATTCTCACCTTATACCCATGAAACCTCCTAACGCTGGGAATATGACTCCATCAACGCAGGACAGTGAACCTGGACTTAATGGTCCCGTACATGCCCTCGGACCTTCCAGTAAAAAAACCAGCCCATACCGAGCAGTGCTGACCCCGCAGTGAATCCATCCCGGATGGCCCCCCCTAGTTTATATGTCCTGCCGGGTAGGAATATCCTACAGGCACTATGAAATCGTAATTTAACTGAACGGTCCACGTCCAATGATTCACACAACCACATCAAACCCTGCTGCTCGCGATGCTTTCAACCTCCTCTACAATTTTTTCTCAAAGAATGGGCCCAAGGAGGTACCCGGGTGCGCAATGTTCATGGTGTAGATCGCAAGCGTGACCATACCCCCGTCGAGCACAAGGAAATACACCTGTGTGAGAATGACAGGGCCGTCCCAGCCGCCGGAGAGCTCGACGAGACGATAGACCGATCTGCAGTGCGTTTCCGTTTAAACCATGACCCCGAAAATGGCAAATGGCAAATGGCAAGGGGGGTACGTACCGGATGAAGAGAACGAGGGTGGAGAACCCGAGCGCAGATATCATGAGACGGATTTGAGGTGTGGGGGTAACTCTGGCGGTGCCTAGCGGGCTTTGGCCGGGGACTGGTAGATCCCGGGTGTACCGGCGTAGATACTCGAGCCCGCAGAGCGTGTAAGTGCAGATTGCGACTGTGTTATGTGAGAGGTCTGTCTGTCTTGAAGAACTGATTTCGATCACGCACAGAATTGAAAAGCGATACCAGCCAACATGATATTTGCGCCCTGTCAATGATAGCGATGAGAACTCGGAGAGTGGAAGAGAATGCGTATGCTCACCATGTTTGCTTGTGTACGGTCGCCGTCGGGGGCGCTGGCTGCGATTCCACCTCCCGCACCTTGAATGACCAACGCGACGACATCCTAGGTGGGATTAACTTCGAATATTTCACCAGTAAATAGTTGTGCTCACACAAGTGACGAAGACGATGGTATCTACAGTAAAACTCGTCAATGATAGACCTTCCGATGAAAGAGGGATAACGCACACCAGCGCGTAGATATCCGTGAATAGCACGGCCCCAGGTACTCCACTATCCGAGACAGAAGAATGAAGTTCACTGCGATGAGGGGCGTCGGGGAAATAATTGTCGCGCAGATTCTGAAAATCAGGTAAATAAGGGAGCAGAATTGAGTCCCAGGAGCAGACTGGCTGCCGCACTGCATCATGAAAGAGCTCGCCGACACCACAGAGGCACGCCGTGCGGAACAGCCACCACATCCGGTAGTAGGTTGCTTGACCGGCATGTATGACTTCCAGGGTTATTCAGAACTGCGAGTATAAACGCGAAGAGACAACATACTTGTGCTGATCGCAAACAGGACAACGAAGAGGACTCCAATGGATTTACTTGGATAATAGCCGTATCCGTTGTAGGGGTCGAGTGCGGGATCGATCCAAGTTGAGGTCGTGCTATTGGACATGATGATTTGAACAAGGGGAAAAAAAGAGTCTGTACGAGAAGAATGGGAATGGGACTCGCTTAAATAGGGCGAGTCCCATTCTTGATCGCAGTCAAGATCGCATTATGATCATTCCATCATTCAAGTTCCGAGTCTTGGGGGGAAAAGGGAGTTGGAGAAGGGAAGTGAGAAGCCGAAGATTGTCCGATGAGGACCTTTGCCGTTTAGCAGGAATTTATATCGTTTTGCTGTATCACCCATCCGAATGTCCGAGCCGAATGACAAGACACAATAATGACATTGCAGATGCTCTTGGTTGCCATAATATTAATAAGGAATGGCAGCGCAATGCGACTGATGTGACGATCACCGCAGGCGAAGCTGGCGTGAAGAAAATGTTACAGGGAAATTTCCAGGTCTTCCAAAAGGTCGACCGTAAGGGGAGAAAAATGGGAAGCAGTCAGGAAGTGCAAATTAACCGTGGCTGTCGGACTGGTGTGCTTGAGGAATTTCTGAAACGGCGCCGAGTCGCCGACAAGAAGGAAGAATCAAAAGCAATTTCATTATCTGTCTTCTGTCCGCAGTACACAGCCGCAGTACCCAGGGGAAATAGCTATACACCAGCAGCCAATAATACGCACATGACAAGTAATACATAATACAGTCCTCCGCCCGGGGATGGTGCCAGTACAGGTCCCAGGAAGCCAGTCGCAAAGAATCGTCGCAGGCATGAATAAAAAGCGGCGAGGGTCGTCGATCGGTGCGGCGTGCGCTGCCACCCAAAGAAAGCGCCAGCTCGCCCATGATACGGGTTATATGCCAGTGCCGCGGCCGTGCGACCTCCGCGCGCTTGGAAACCGTGGTGGGAAAAACGCGCTTTGACTTGCATAACTTGCCTTTGGGCTTGGAGGAGGACGCGCGCGCGGTGGCGGAGGACGTGGGGGGTGGCGCCGGAGGCAGAGCCAGAGCCAGAGCCAGAGCCTGAAGACGAGGCACTGACGAAGGCGGCGATGCATATGGGTGGGCCGGGGAACGTGTACGGCGCGGGAGGCGTGTCAAAGATCTGAGAAAGAACCATGAGCAGAGATATCGATCGACGGAGAGATGCCTGGAGATGCACGTTGGGAACAAGGATGGCCGGGTCGTCGTCGCTGTATACACCGGACAGGCTTACGAGCGCGCTATCCTTCAGAACGCCCGTCCCGCTGCCGCCCACTGCGGTTTTTGTGCACTGGACGGACAGAACTCCGGGCCACCAGCCACGGTGGCCAGGTGCAGGGCTTGTGCAGGCAATGATCTCGTGGCGGATGAGGTACGCGCCGGGTGCGATGTTGGCTGGGAGAGTAACCCTTGCGGGGACACCGGCGTCCTCGACTGCGACGGCTAAAGTCAGTCCCACCTGCGCGATCTGGCGGTGGACAAGTCGAGGGTCGTGCAGTCGGTGGAGCCGCTGACGTCAGCATGGGGCCGATATTGTGGGGCCACTGGAAGGGAAGGGAGTAAGTATACTATCAGTGATCAATCATGGACCATGCATTCTTTCAGTGAGCATCGCGCCATTAGGAGTAAAAGTTAACTTGTATTACAAATGTTCAACGATGAAAATCAAGGGGTTGGCAAAAAAATAATTAAGCATATCATGCCGAATTTTGTATTTAAGCCTTGTCCAGGGGGACCGACCGACCACGGCAATCACCGGGTGATGGCATCATTCCCCGTAAGGCTATTTCTCACGTGGTTCAATTAGCGTACGGGGCACAAATTCCATTGCTTTTGTGTGATTTACTTGGCTTGAGTCCAAACATATGAGCTTTGAGCCACACCATAATATTTCTCAGACTGGTGGGACACATCAGACATTTGCGGGATGTTTGGTATAGATAACTAGAGAAGATGTTAGCATTATGAGCTTGAAATCCCACACAGAATCTTTTATGAATGTGTACAAGAGTGCGGTGGGGTGCTTTGCACCCCACCACTTCGGTTGAATCTTATTTTCCGTTGGAATTGGAAGCAAGGTCGGAAAATGCCGGACAGCTGATGGCGGAGTTCAAAAAGCTTCGGACAGACGGACAGGCTTAATTTTATAAATAGGGAGATTCATTACATGTAGTCTCAGTCTACAGTTTATAGCTCACTGTACTCAACTCATTGCCAAACACACCAGATTTTTGGTTCAAATGGTTGGTTTGCCTGCCGAGCTCAGCACTGCCACCTGTCAATCATTTCCTTTTCGGGACTATACTCTCAACAGCGGCCGTGCGAGGTCAAAAACTTCCAAGTAAGTGATTCTGGACACTTCTTGAGGTCCTAGGAAGCCCTTCAAACTTTCTTCCAAAAAAAATTTTAAGGGTCTCTCGGGGGACCGACCGACCGGCATGATACCATCAATTTCTCACGTGCCAACCCCTTGATGAAAATCGCGCTCACTGAATAAACCTCTTTCATTCAAACGAATCTTCGGTGTAACTCACGGCATCCTTCCATCCGGCAAAAATATCCTATTATACATGATCGCTGCATTGAGGAATGTTTTTCGGTATCCTCGAATCCTCTGCTCTTCGTACAAGAAAGCAGCGATGATTAGCCGGACTCGCACGAATCAGCTGGGGGTGACGAGTTCAAGAACGAGAACAGCGAAAGCACATCGTGAGTAGCACATCTCCGCACGACATCAGCAGGGCGCCAAGCCAGAGCAAAAACAATATAAAGTGTGCGAAATTCTTGGGACCGCAACATCAGTTATTTTTTGGCGACAGACATAAGCACCCAGCCGGAGAACGATGAATCCATCACTGCGATGGAATTCTCAAGTACATCAGAGGAGTTGCGCTGGTTCTGACGAGAAACTACGGGATCAAACAGCGCGAAGCTCAGCAGAAAAGCTCCCCAAGCTGTGGCACCCTCAAGGACTCATGATGATTACGAACTCAAGAAATCCAGATTCGTCATGCCGAGGTAATGCTAGTGCCGCGCTATCGTTAACATTGACGGAGACGAAATTCAGCAGCAGGGGAGTTAGTGCGATACGAATCAGCGCACACGCCAAAATTTCACATATCCAGCGGTGGACGGCGCACCTCGGAGTCCACATTAAAGCACAATTCTTAGCGCGACTATACCAGTGGCATGGCATTGGATCGGGAAAGGGTCGTGAGCGAGGAGAGGAAAGAGAGCTTCGGTTAGGATGCAGCGGCGATGTGGAAAGGTTATTATGGGCAAAAACACCTAGGGTAGGGACCAGGTAAACCCTAGATGAGGGTTCCAGGATAGGTGTCTGTCCCAATGCGGCCAACCCTCACAGGCAGCAGCAGTTTCCAGCTCTCTAGTTTGTCAGATACCATGTCTAACAAAGCCCTAGGCAGCACTGACCTGGTCCACACAGAAGCCACAGTGTCGCAATTATTCCGACAGCATGGCTCACAGAATAATTCTGACACCTTAATCAAGTCAACCAAGTTGCCCTGGTCCACACAGAAGCCACAGTGTCGCAATTATTCCGACAGCATGGCTCACAGAAGAATTCTGACACCTTAATCAAGTCAACCAGGTTGCCCTGGTCCACACAGAAGCCACAGTGTCGCAATTATTCCGACAGCATGGCTCACAGAATAAATCTGACACCTTAATCAAGTCAACCAGGTTGCTCTGGTCAACACAGAAGCCACAGTGTCGCAATTATTGCGACAGCATGGCTCACAGAATAAATCTGACACCTTGACCAAGTCAACCAAGTTGCCCTGGTCCACACCGAAGCCACAGTGTCGCAATTATTGCGACAGCATGGCTCACATAATAATTCTGACACCTTAATCAAGCCAACCAGGTTGCCCTGGTCCACACAGAAGCCACGGTGTCGCAATTATTCCGACAGCAGGGCTCACAGAATAGTTCTGACACCTTAATCAAGTCAACCAAGTTGCCCTGGTCCACACAGAAGCCACGGTGTCGCAATTATTGCGACAGCATGACTCACAGAATAATTCTGACACCTTAATCAAGTCAACCAGGTTGCCCTGGTCCACACAGAAGCCACAGTGTCGCAATTATTGCGACAGCATGGCTCACAGAATAAATCTGACACCTTGACCAAGTCAACCAGGTTGCCCTGGTCCACACAGAAGCCACAGTGTCGCAATTATTGCGACAGCATGGCTCACATAATAATTCTGACACCTTGACCAAGTCAACCAAGTTGCCCTGGTCCACACAGAAGCCGCAGTGTCGCAATTATTGTGACAGCATGGCTCACAGAATCATTTTGACACCTTGATCAAGTTGCCCTGGTCCACACAGGGGAACCGTGTCGGAATCATTGCGACGCCATGCTCTTCTGAACAGACCTGCCTTGCTCCACACAGGGTTGTGAGAGGCACTCCGAGGCACGCATGTCGTGTGCCGGTCACCCCCCCCCCCATCCCCAGCACATCATTGTAGAGGAAGGACATGTTGTAAAGAAAAGAAAGTTAAATGCACATGTCTAGCGGGCAATGTGCTGGATGTCTGGCAAGCCCAACACCTCCAAGAACACCGTGTCGCAACCGTTGCGAAATGCTGAATGGGCAATATGCCAGATGCCTTGGGAGTCTAGAAAAGCTCTAAAAGCTCAACCCCTCTGTGAATACAGTGTAGCAACCTTTGCGACACAGTGAATGGGGCAATGAATTGGATATGTTGTACAGGCAGTCTCTCTGTATTGTGGTGTAAGAACTGTTGCGACATGGTAAATTGGGCAATATATTGAATATTGTGTACCGACAGGCTCTCTGTGGTGGTGTCGCAATCGTTGCGACACAGTAAATGGGGCCATAAATTGAATATTTTTTTACTGGCAGGCTCACAGGCAGGCTTTGTATTGTGGTGTCGCAACTGTTGTGACACGGTAAATGGGGCAGTAAATGGGTAGGCTCGTGGACCAGCCGGCCCGGTGAAAAATGATGCCATCGTAGAACTCGACAACTACCGGGACTGGCTGGGCTCCCCCATCGCCTCTTTGGCAGATGGATGATCTCCCCGCCATTTCAGAGGGTACAACTCTGAAAAACGTTGTTTCCCCACAAACCTGGAAATTTTGGTCTCGGAAAAGGTTAGTTGAGGACGGATAACTTTTGATTCTCTATCCGGTGAGCCCAACATGTTTTTTTCTGACCCTCAAAAACATGTTGGGCTCATTGGATAGAGAATCAAAAGTTATCCCATGTTCACTGAGGGACCTAAGAACCTATTTTTTCAGATTTCGACATTTCTCAGAGTTGGACCCTCTCAAATGGTGGGGGAATCGCTCATCCCTGAAACATGCGACGTGCCAGCCCAGTCCATCCACGAGGTTACCCTTTTGTTGTCGTTCCCATCATTATTTGTTCCGATATTGTGTCTATTTGCTCTTTATCCAAATCTGTCTCACCCGTTGTGTCTGTAACCGAGTGGATGTCAACTGGCCTGCGAGTCTAGTAAATGGGTCCTAGGATCGAATATTCTGTACAGGCAGGCTCACAGGCAGGCTCTCGATTGTGGTGTCGCAACCGTTGCGACACAGTAAATAGGGCAGTAAATCGGTCCATAATTACCAAGGAATGCTCTGGGTAGGTCTTGCACAAAGTTGAGTTATTCACAGTCCTATTTTTTAGGGGTTTGGGGGTTAACTGGACAGCAGCTTGTGCAAGAACCACACAGACATGACCTGCCACAGAAAGTGCATTGATAGTGAGCAACCATTCACTTTACTTGACTTCCAAGTCATGAATGACATGAAGCATATCCTAAGGCATGGTCCTGGCCCTGAAAACTGTTTACTTACAGACCAAGTGGTAAATCTCAATTTTTCACACAAGTAGTGAAAATCAACAGGGCCCTAAACAATTGATCTACACAAAGTGTGCACATGATTTTTTAATACCGAATTTGCTCAGGAGGGCAAGAATATATCTAAATAAACATCTCTAGGCAATCAGACCAAGAATATTCCACAAATTTTAGCTATGATAAGCCAATTTCCAGTTATTACTTGTTAAGCAAAATGCATCCTGGAGGGATTCCAGTCAGTGACGGAGCTGGCTGCACAGTGAGGCCATTCAATTTGCAACCTAGTAACAACGTCAACTGCACCTGCTTGCCACTTCCGGGCAACATCTAGCACACATGTCGCACAAATCTGGCGGCGAGCTGATCTCCCAGTGCCGGTGTAGCCTTAGACTTTATGTCGGGCACCTACCAGGGTTTGACTGCATGTCAACCCGGTGCGCTATGTATTTTTTGCGAGCAAATCCAATCGGCTAGTCTATGTTTTGAGCTGAAAGGCACGCCCGCATCCATTGTGCTCCTGACATCTTTCTAACTAACAATAAATGTAGCTGCCCACTGTGTCGTCCACGACGGTGTGGACGCGCAGCGGATGTGCGCGTCCTTTGGTACGTGTCTTTATTTTCCCCTTTGTATTTCGCTTGCTGATACATCTCCAGCTTCACATTAATCGAAAAATGGCCGTCGTTAGTACCATGTCCTGCACACAAGCCAACACGAATTTTGCGGTACTCCGATTCCCGGAAATGACTTCTGCGACACCATGAGCTGACTGCAAGTTGTTTGGCCGAGCATTAACTGCACATCACTCTAGCTTAACTTCATATTAGCATCGGCGTTACCACCACTTTCACCCTGGCTTTGAACGTGGTTTCTTCTACTTCACTGTCTTGTGAGTTGGTGAATGAGGCGAATTTTACCGCGGCGCATGCTGACTGATTTTGAGAAGGCGAGTGAGAAGCCCAACGCACGGCGCGGGCAATTCGCGCTGTTCGTCTTCGCAACTCTGTAAGTAGCATCAGTGTTTTCAATCCACTCTGAGGGTTGGGTTGCTGTGGGAAAAAATGTACTCCAAAACTTCCATAAGGTATTCCCTGACCCTACATGATAGAAAGAACCAGCCATTCCTGTTGATTTGTGTGAATATGATTTTTTTACAAGAGCACACCCCCACATTTCTGTGGGGGCAACTGATTCTGTTGGCAATGCCGAAGTGACCTGAAAATTAATCTCTATACTCAATTGGCAAAAGTGGTGGAGTTCAAAATGGGTTTGGACACACATGTTTGGTGAAATAAAGTAGAATGAATAAATAAAATATGCTCTAGTACTCTTCGTGCTGTGTGAAGCATCACAAACTCCATTGGTGAAGGATATCTCAGCCATCACTATTGAATTACCCAAACGGCCATTGTCAGTTGCAAATGTGGCACATTCTGCTACTGTAGATTAGCTGTGGGGCTATTACAAGGTTCTTGATTCTCAAATCTGAGACCTGACTTAAGTCGACTCAAGTGACTCGGAGTCTACTTGCACTGACTTGCAAGTCAGGTCAAGTCTCAGTTCCGACTTGACTTGACCTGACTCAAGTCGTGTCAGCCAAGTCGACTTAAGGACAGCCAAGTCTAAGTCGCGGCAACACTAGAAGGGGACATGTGTAGAATCACCCAACAACAGTGGAAACATCTGTAATGCAGGAATTAGAGTAGCATTGATTCAAGCAATTTGGAACATACAAATTGTCGGTATTCCACAACCTCGCCGGTCGTGAAGTCGGCGGCGGCATCAAACAACTCGAAATCTAAAGTACAAGGTCAGAAATTGGCAATGCAACAACTCCACAACCTACCGGCAGTATTGGACAACATTTTTTGTTGAGAAAGGCAGAAAGATGGGGGGAGGAGGTGCCAGACACGAGGAGTGGCTATAGACGATGTAGAAATGTGTCACTTTGCCAGCCGTTCTTATACCGTGGGCAACTTGGTTGACTTAATTGACTTAAGTTGTCAGAATGCTTCTGTGAGCCATGCTGTCGGAATAATTGCGACACCGCGGCTTCTGTGTGGATCTGGGCAACTTGGTTCAGTTGTTCAAGGTGTCAGAATTGTTGTGTGAGCCATGCTGTCACAATAATTACGACACTGTGGCTTCTGTGTGGACCAGGGCAACTTGTTTCACTTGGTCAAGGCGTCGGAATGCTTCTGTGAGCCATGCTGTCGGAATCATTGCGACACTGTGGCTTCTGTGTGGACCAGGGCAACTTGGGTGACTTAAGGTGTCAGAATTTCTGTGAGCCATGCTGTCGGAATAATTGCGACACTGTGGCCTCTGTGTGGACCAGGGCAACCTGCTTGGCTTGATCAAGGTGTCAGAATTATTCTGTGAGCCCTGCTGTCGGAATAATTGCGACAGCGTGGCTTCTGTGTGGACCAGGGCAACCTGGTTCAGTCGGTCAAGGTGTCAGAATTATTCTGTGAGCCATGCTGTCGCAATAATTGCGACACCGCGGCTTCTGCGTGGACCTGGGCAACTTGTTCACTTGGTCAAGGTGTCAGAATTATTCTGTGAGCCATGCTGTCGGAATAATTGCGACACCGCGGCTTCTGTGTGGACCTGGGCAACCTGCTTGGCTTGATCAAGGTGCCAGAAGTATTTTGTGAGCCATGCTGTCGGAATAATTGCGACACCATGGCCTCTGTGTGTACCAGGGCAACCTGCTTGGCTTGATCAAGGTGTCAGAATTATTCTGTGAGCCATGCTGTCGGAATAATTGCGACACCGTGGCTTCTGTGTGGGCCTGGGCAACTTGGTTCAGTCGGTCAAGGTGTCAGAATTATTCTGTGAGCCATGCTGTCGCAATAATTGCGACACCGCGGCTTCTGCGTGGACCTGGGCAACTTGTTCACTTGGTCAAGGTGTCAGAATTATTCTGTGAGCCATGCTGTCGGAATAATTGCGACACCGCGGCTTCTGTGTGGACCTGGGCAACCTGCTTGGCTTGATCAAGGTGTCAGAATTAATCCGTGAGCCATGCTGTCGGAATAATTGCGACAGCGTGGCTTCTGGGTGAACCAGGGCAACCTGGTTGACTTGGTCAAGGCGTCAGACTTATTCTGTGAGCCATGCTGTCGGAATAATTGCGACACTGCGGCTTCTGTGTGGACCAGGACAACTTGGTTGACTTAAGGTGTTGGAAGGCTTCTGTGAGCCATGCTGTCGGAATAATTGCGACACTGTGGCTTCTGTGTGAACCATTGGTTCACTTGGTCAAGGTGTCAGAATGCTTCTGTGAGCCATGCTGTCGAAATAATTGCGACACTGTGGCTTCTGTGTGGACCAGGGCAACTTGGTTGACTTAAGGTGTCAGATTGCTTCTGTGAGCCATGCTGTCGCAATAATTGCGACACTGCGGCTCCTGTGTGGACCTGGGCAACTTGGTTCACTTGGTCAAGGTGCCAGAATTATTTTGTGAGCCATGCTGTCGCAATAATTGCGACACCGCGGCTTCTGTGTGGACCTGGGCAACTTGTTCACTTGGTCAAGGTGTCAAAATTATTCTGTGAGCCATGCTGTCGGAATAATTGCGACACTGTAGCTTCTGTGTGGACCAGGGCAACTTGGTTGACTTAATTGACTTAAGGTGTCAGAATGCTTCTGTGTGCCATGCTGTCGAAATAATTGCGACACCCTGGCTTCGGTGTGGACCAGGGCAACCTGGTTGGCTTGATCAAGGTGTCAGAATTATTCTGTCTGAACAAATGGAAGTTGGTTCCATGGACCACAGTGTTGGCTGTTTCTATGGGGCAGACCAGGTCAGTGCTGCCTAGGGCTTTATTCCACATGGTATCTGACAAACTAGAGAGCTGGAAACTGCTGCTGCCTGTGAGGGTTGGCCGCATTGGGACAGACACCTATCCTGGAACCCTCATCTAGGGTTTACCTGGTCCCTACCCTAGGTGTTTTTGCCCATAATAAACCCTATAAAACCCAACTAACCTAACTTGGAACTGGTTGACGAGATTATGTAACAGTTCAGTGCAGAAGGACATGAATGAACACACCTGGGACATGATTGGGATGAACTCGGGATCAATCTGATCCCGCGGTCGTCAGCAGCTGGAAGGAGACTAGGACCCACGATCCACCTGTAATCAAGATGTCTGAGTCAAAAGAAGCACGAATCAAACCAGGAGGAAGTAATTCAATTAGGATCACCCCGGCTCGATAGTTCAACCATCCTTCAGTCAGTTCGATGACGATTGCAAGAAATAAAGACAAACGTGGACGTTTCGTTTCAAAGACAAAACTGTCCTCAAACTAGCTTCGACTGGTTAGAGATATTCAATACGATGGTAGCTGCGTCCCGTGCGCGAGCGATTCCGCGCGTCAGATGTACCACTATAAAATTGGCCATTAGTTCCAGCGTAAATATTCAAGTTGAAGTGCGTTGTCGGCAGAGGAAAAGACTCACCTGACCAAAAGGCGATACCCACGGCGTTCCAGAAGGCCTGAGTGAGATCGAAACCAGGGTCCAAGTTTGAATGGATGGTTGAGTTGGAGGTCCAGGGTTATTAGTTGCGCTGATGAGTGCGTCAAATCTAAGGGAAAGCATGGACGACCTGATCCAGTGTCAGGACAATATTGGTGTAAGATTTTGGCGAGAGTTGGGGCTGGGTAAGGCAGGTCAGTGGTCTGAGTCGAGACTTTAGGAAACGAGGGAGGTAAGTACGATACGATATCAAATGCAACACTTGAACTGGGTAATAGTTGAGGTAAAAGACACACCTATCTGTCCCATCCCAGAACGTGGGCCCGGGTTCTCGGATAAGATAGTTAGGTTGACACACGAGGAAGACGTAGGTACCTTGAAGAATCTCCCCCAAAAAGTGTAGTTGGGACTGAGCAGACAGCTGAAAAGCGGGTGAAGAAGAGGTAGGCGGCCAGAAAGTGGGGGTAGTTGTGCCGAAACAAAGTGGGAAAACGAACACCGAGGGGAAAGCGCGCGTACTTCAATTGAGGCAGATCTGGGGAGTCTGGAAACTGTGCACTGGACCACGAGAAAATAGCGGAAATCGGATGCCGATTCCAGAAATCGGGGCCTGCGCTCTGTGGAAATCAGTCAATGATTGAGCTAGCGCGATACGAATAAGGCTTCTCATCCCAAACAGCGAACCGAGACTGAAAGTGGAGGCGCATTGATTCCAAAGATGATTGGGGGTTGACGGGAAGGTCGTACACGAGGAGAGAAAGAGTCGCCGCCGGAGCCAGCGGCATATCTTCGATTTGGATGTAAATAGGGCGAGGGATCAGGACAGTGCTACTGCGCAGGAAGCATTGGGAGCGATTCAGTAAGCGCCGTGCGTACGGAAAGAAACGGAGACGCACCGGCGAGTTTATTGACGCTGTCCAAATGATACTGGAGAAGTGGCATTATGGTTCATGTAGCGGCGAGGATTAAACGTTGATAAAATCCGCGAGAACCAGTGAATCAACGCACAGCAAAGAGATTGCCAAGACAGTGTCGCTCCGAGCTAGAAGAGAGCACACAAAGGAGAGACCAAGACATCAAGGAGCCAGCGTCCTTCATTTGTATCCTGAAATCCCGCGGTCTTCACTGCAAGCCAGCGCAAGGTTGGTGCATTTGGCAGGTTCCCGCCAGGTAGCTCAACGCGGAGGAGAGAGAAATAAACTGGGTAGCCGCAAACACGAGCCTACTAAACCCTCGGAGCAAGGATCAACCCGGGTGCGTTTGCAATTGTGGTAAGGAGCCAAAATCAGTTGACCCGGCGGTATAGCCAGAATAGACCAAGTCAGGCGAGGAATGATTGCAAGACGGCCTCGGAAGGAAATCGATACGCGAGATAGAGAACAAGGAACATAGTTGGGCGAGAATCGAAAACAGAGGGGCAACGAAGGCGGACACTGAAGTATAAGCTAGCTCGCGAGACCGTCGGTAGTAGTGCTAAAGCAAAATAGAGGACGAAAACAGACAGGAAAGCATCCATACTTTGATATAAGATTAACGGAGAAACGGCCGAGCAAGACAAAGAGTACGAGCGTCACGCCGTAGACCCCGATTCAGCGAGGCTGGCGCGCAAGTGCGGAATTGGGCGAAGCAAAAACTGAAGAAAGCTCGCAACCCCGGAAGGCAAATACGGAGTGAGACTGGGCGATGGAATCGTGCCAAATATAGGGGAACCTGGGAAAGCATGGCGGAATGCGAATATGGCTTGCGACAAAACCCGCGTACCCCGGCGCTCTTGGAGATCTGCTAACGTTAGAACTTGCGCGATATAGATCAGTACGCTGTGCCCATCGACGCCCACGGCGACCTGAGGTGGGCCGAGACTGAAATCATGGCGAATTTGATTTTACAAACGGATAGACGTGGATTTTGAAAGGCAGAGCCGAAATGGCGAACATTGAGAGGAAGAGTCGCCGCCAGAGACTGCTCGATCCGAATAAGGCCAGACGGACGGATTGGCATAACGCGAGCACTTGCGGAGGAGCAATTGGGAATAAATTCGGTGAGCACGGCACATAAAGTGAACAAACAAAGAAATGAAAACACATCGACGCTTATCCACCCTTGTCCACATGAGGATGGAGAGGCGGCACGGTTCGAGCAGGCCCGAGCGAAAGAATCGCGTGCCGCACACACGAATACGTCGCACTTTGCTTGCTCGCGGGAATGCCTAGGTGCGCCTGCGACTCACACGTGATTTCGGTGCACGGAAGTGAGAACGTTTTCACTGCATCTGTGAGCCGGCGGAGAGAGAAGAGAGAACAAAAAGGTGTACGCAGAGACCGGATCAAATCATCAAACACAGCCACATTGCTCTTCTTTCCGGCCACGACAACGCCCAATCCTCTTGGACTACGCAGGACCTGGGATTACTGTACCATTTCGACCAAATGTTCACTGGGTGTCACCTGTCACCTAAGGTGTCATTTGCAAGGTGTTCAATTCTCGGCAATCATGGGGAAATCCCCATATATGGCAGTCCGGCGGATGCCGGACCAAAAATTTGGGTGTTTTTTCGCCTAATTAGGCCACAAAATTGAACCGTCACTGTCACCTAGGCCAAAAATGTTCAGTTCACGACCCTCTGTCACCCGTCACCTGGACATTTGGTCGAAATGGTACAGTATCCCTTTGGAGGCCAGGGCTGGTGTCGGCCAAAAATTTGAGATTTTGGGTTGGAAACCTAGGTTCTGGTCGGCCAAAATTGGCTCCCGATGCCCAAAATTCTAGGTCCAGTTCGGCCAAAAGACAGTGATTCAGGTCGGTCTGGTCGGAATTTTGAGGGCGAAGACACGTTTAATCGGGCTCAAAACGCCCGAGCTACTCAGATCGGTCGCTGCAGAAACAGGGCAGGGGGAGAAAAAAATCGCCATTTTGGGGACGTGGGAACCCAAAATTACCCTTTTTGGCTGCCTCGGCTAGGTCCGTGTCGGCCAAAAATCACCAAAATTTCGACAAGACCTGTCGGCCAGAAATTGGGAGATTCGAGATTTTCAGGACCTGGCCACCAAAGGGATAATCCTAGGTCCTGACTACGCCAGGCCCGTCCTTGTTAGTCTTGATCATTCGCGTCAATTCTTCTACGGCCCATGACTCCGCTCATTTATCCTCCTAGAGTTAGCGCTTCTGATCATCCACCACGGAGCCTGATCCTCCGCTCCTTCATTTAATAACTTTATGCCCCGCATGGCCTGAGTCCTCACGCCTCCCATATTTTCTCGCACCAATGCCTGCTGTAGCTTTGCTACGACTTCGCGTTCCCCGACACAGTGCCCTCCACCCACAGTACACGACCTTTACCAACGGTATCCACACTTCATGTATACTCACATGCCCCCACGTTTCCAACGGTGGCTCTCAACCCAGGCGCGCATATTTTAGTAGAGGATATCCATCTGCTGATACCGAGAAGTAAAGGACATTTGGGTACAAATCTTCGCGTATGTCCCCGCCGCTTTTCTTATATTTGGCACTTTTTCGTGTGCCTCCCCATTGTGCTTGCTCGACTACCTTCCATCTCACGGATCGGAGGCAAAATAGCAATGCTAACCCGCATTGTCAGGGCGGAGTTCTGCTCAACGGCCAGACTTTCTCTAAGTTTCGGTTTAGCACTTCCCAGGGATACGCGAGCCGTAAATGAATGTATCCTGGACAGTTTTTGGTGAGCGAAATCTTTCCCTGAATCTCTCCCCTCTGTGCGCATGGCGCCGTACATCTACTTTCGCGGAGCCTGCTCCATAGACGTCTTCATGCATATTTCATCATCCAGCGAATTCCAACTCTTCGTTGTTGGCTCACACCCACCATACGTGGGGGAAGCGCCTCACGAGCGGTGCATCCCTGCACCAACGCGAGTCCTACATAGTGTGTCAGCCATATGCGGTTGATTACCGTGCCAAGCCGTTCCCAGTCGCTGACACGCGCTCACACATTCATCGTCGCGTCCCCACGTCTCTAACCTCGTGCCCAATCTGACCCCACAGATGTCGGCAGCACATCTACCAGTGCATAGAGCACCTCTGTAGTATTGCTGCCGTGTGTGTGCGTGTCTTTTCTTCTTTGCGCCCACTCACCCTGCCCCAATCCCTTCTAATTGTCAAATTCATCCTTATTCCCGTGCCTTCGATGTCTCCGCACCTCTCAGACGCGCATAGTCGACCTGCTTTTTTGGAGAGGTTCCTCTCATTCCTCGCACTTACACTGGAAACACTTTCTTCCTTCCCTATTGGTGGTCTGGCGCCCTTTCTCGCAATGAGGCGCTCGGAAAGCGAGTCGCAGACGGCATTCGGGGTGCGTGTCCGCGCGGTGCTTGGAAAAATTTCCACCTCGTGTTGTGCGGCTGATTCGTGCCAAGCTGTGTCGGTGTGTTTCAGTCACGAAGGCCCACGCGGGTCGTCCCAGTCCGCACGCGCATCTGAACGGACTGCTTTATTCTTTTCTTGGTCCTCATTATTCTTCCTAACTTCGATCTCTCCTTCCTTCCTTGATGTACTAGTCGCGTCGATGGTGAATATATCCTCGTCTTCCGTCACCCTGATCACGATTCTGTTTACGTACTTTCATTATAACACGCGGTCTGCACCATCAATCCCCCTCCTTGGACTTTATTGACCTATTTCACCTACGCTCCCGGTCCCTCGGACTTGCGTCAAAAGAGACCCTTTTCGGGGATAGGAAATTTCTGGCTATCTGTTCACCCTCTGACATTTCAAATCAATGGGATTGGCATGACTTCACGCCGTCCATCCTGCAGACTGCCCAGCGCTAGAGCCATTTGGTGGAGCCCAAAGAATGATTGGAGCCGCCCGTCCTTTGCATGTATCACCCACCCGACCACAGGAGGCATTAGACTGAGCACTGCAAGCTGGCTGTCAACACCACCAAGTGCGCCGATCGCCTGGCTGTAGCCCTCACGGACTACAGCAAGACGATCATTCTCTCCGTACAAGGTGAAGGGGATGTGCACATCTGGGACGCGTGCATCCTCCGCTTGCGCAACGCTTTCGCCAGCGAGCTGACCGACCTCAGCTTCGACTTCGCGGCTAAGCTTCGCAGCGAGGCGCTCGAGAAGGAGACCAAGGCCAACGCAGTCGCGACTGCTCGCGCCGCCGTGGAAACCTCGAACGCCGCCAAACCCATCCAGGAGATTATGAAAGAGGGAATGACCCCGTTGGACAAACGTACGTCACCCACCTATTATATCTTCCCTGATGCTCCTTTCTCACACACCCTCCCCGATAGGCATCGCGGAGCTGGAGAAGCTGCTGAAGGCCGACCCGCAGGCCCAGATCGGCACCCCCAAACCCACCGCGAAGCCGTCCAAGGCGGATGCGAAGGGCAAGGGGAAAGCGCACGATCCAAAGCCCACCAAGGATCGGAAGGATGGCCCGAACGCAAAAAAATGCCGACCCCGACGTAGGCGAGTCGTCGAAGCCGAAGAAGGGCAAGAAGAAAGCCAAGGTGGTGGAACCACAGGCCAGCGGGTCCAAGTAACCACTGAGGCTTCGCCCCAACCGCTAGACGTTCTCTCATGGGTGAGCCCTTCGGGCACCAGGTTTCATCATCATAAACCTGATACCTACCCAGATTTGTTTTTCACCGCGCCCGAAAACGTTCGTAGTAAATTTGTTCTTTGTCAGATGACGCCGTTGTATTATGATACACGTTTAATCAACCGTGCCTACCATAACCTGACCAACATTGATCTATCGCTCGAACAATCTAAGATCCTCTCGCTCAACCCTAAGTTCGTTCCGAGACCCAAGGCAACCTCTTCTTCCTCTGTCACTGCCAGCGTCGACGACTTCAGCCGTCGCCTCTGGCTCAGAGTTGATAAGAATGCTGAAGAGCGCAAGAATAATAATTTACACCAGTACTTTGGTGTTGAGAGAACGGAAAAGGGTCAACCAAAATTCGTCCCTAAATTCCACATCCCCACGCCCGACGCCGAAGGGCCTCCATTAATCAACACGATTGAAACTGCACTGGTCAAACTCCGCAGCCAAATCGAAGTTGAAGTACTTGACAGCCGTCTGTATCCGTCCCAATATCAACGCGCAAGATCTTGACGCACTCCTTAAGCTTTTGTCGGACCATAGCATCGCTGCCCCAGCCGATAAAAACCTTGGATTGTGTCTCGTTACAGCCGAATGGTACCACGAGACTGGATTGAAATTACTGGAGAACAATTCATACGAAGAATCATTCCCCGACCACTCGCTGTTGAACTCAACCCTGCGGAGTATCGTTAACCGCGCACGGGCTATACTCCCCAAACAGCAATTCACCTGGTTATCCGCACCGTTAAACGCGAACTGCGAAAAGATACCCAGACTGAAGGTCATACCTAAAATACACAAATCCCCAGTCTCCGGCCGACCTATTGTCCCGGCGTTCGACACCCTGCTGGCGAACGCCTCGGCTTGGGTTGACTTCCAGATTAAACCGCTACTCACCAGGTTCCCATGGATTCTCCCAGACTCAAAGAGCTTCTGCCGAGATATCCATAACGTGGAACTCCCGAGAGGCCGCGACATTTGGCTGATCACTGGGGATGTAGTTGCAATGTACCCGAACATCCCAATCGATGGCGGGATCACACAAATTGCAAACATCCTCAAAGCGCCCCTCATGGAATTTAACACCCTTGAGGAGGCCGCCCAGCTGCGCTTCAATTCACGGAAAGAATTAATTATTCTTCTCCTGCGTCTCGTTCTGAAGTTCAATTATGTTGCTTTCGCGGATAAAACCTACCGACAGGTTATCGGTACCGCCATGGGGACTGCATGCGCTCCGCCGTATGCGAACCTTTTTCTGGCACTGTATGAGGAATCAGCGCTTGCAGAATTTCGAGACAAAATTCTCCTATACAAACGTTTCATCGACGATATCTTCTCTATCGTCCATGGAACTAGGAATGATGTCGAGAACTTCAAGTCGCGTTTTGGCGCCCTCCACCCCAATATGAAAATGGAGTGGTCGGTTTCGAGACTTCAGCTCCCCTTCCTAGATGTGCTTGTATCCCTGGAAATCAACCCAGGCGTACCTGCATCCAACCCTCAGTTCAGGTTGGTTACGTCCGTCGCCCAGAAGGCCCTGAATGCATACCTTTACATTCCCTGGAATTCATGCCACTCGCTCGACTCCAAGCGCGCTTCGGTTAAAGGCGAGCTCATCCGTTACGTGCGGATATGCTCCAAGGAGTCCGACTTCGCCAATATCCGGAAGGATTTTTTGGTACGGTGAAACGGTGCACTAGGGTGCGGCCGTGAAATCTAATGGATTGACTAGTGAGAAAAGCGAACTAGTCACTCTACTCAAACCAACCAAAACCAAAACAAATCACTAATCCTGAACCTAATACTTGTGTGTGTGTGTTCGGGGAGGTAGGGTACGTATCACCCTTCAAAAGGGTGTGCAAGGTTGAAATAAGGCTTTGTTTCAATAGCAACTATGCGGTTTAAGCACGGTTATGCTAGGATAGCAGGGACTTCACGCCAACAGGATATCAAGACTCAAGTTAAACTTTAGACTGTTCAAGTCTTCAGTTTCTTTGTGAGCGGCAAAACCTAACACTACTGGCAGCTAGCCAAGAAGCAGAAGGTAGGACAGACTATTAACAGACAGACACTACTTAAATATCAACTAATGCTGCACGAACGGCGGCGGTATCAACGAAACGGGGCTGTTACACAGAAGGTGGATGCTGGGCTAAGGCGCAGACAGTTACACTGAAGGCGGCGGTTTCACTTCTACTAGCACAAACTAGTCTTTAGTCCTGGAGGCCTAAAGCGCTGCTACAGGAGACAAGAGAGTACAATTTACACAACCAGTCCTAGTCCTGGAGGCCTAAAGCGCTGCTACAGGAGACAGGTTGGTGCAGGTTGAACGGGGCTCTTATATCAATGCGGTTGGTAGTCTTTTCGACGTCCTGTATCTCTTAATCTTTTCTGTGTGTCTGCAAATATATCTGATTTCTATCACAAATCTAGAGTCTACTATATTGCCTGTATATCTGGGGGATAGTTTACTGGCTAATACAGAGTACACAGCTGGCTTTTATACATTTCAGAGAGGAATAAAGGAGATAGATGGAATGAATAGGAACAGTAAAGGGTGGGAGCCCTAGTAATGAATGGCCAATGGCGTAGAAGACATTCTCAACCATGGGTATTATGACCTGCTACCGGGGCTAGTCCACATGTATTTCTTTAGCACGCCATAAGATGTGCTTAGTTGTCTTGGTTTCCATCTTTCTGACTGAGCAAGTCTGTCATTGCTGACTAGTCAAGTCAGTCCTAGTCAAGTTCTATTCAATTTCCCTATCAGCCCACACTTCACATGTTGTAAATAGACTAATAAAGTCAACCTCAGAGTTGATCGAGTAGCGAGTCAACGTCTGAGGTGCGTACAAGTTTCTCGGTCGTATAAATACATCGTAGAGAAACTAAAGCTGTACTCGTATATCTACAGCTAAGTTACCATAACAGTCGAACAATGAGAGATACACATCTTGAGATAATAATCTGGACGGAAACAGAGTGCTGTTGTACAGGAACGTGGGAGAAGATCATAGAGGACAATGCGGACTTATCTCAGGTCCGATTGCTGCTGTAGAACAGCTAATTCAACATCACAAGCTCAGTGGAAGTCATAGTAAATATTCGAGCAGATTGACAGGATAGCGTGACGCTATACTGGCACCACCAGTATAGTGACCAGTAAAATGTAGCGCGGCGCTATGCTATAGTGTCGATCCTCATCAATCATATCAGTAAATCCTTGATGCAAGGCCCGCATCTTTCTTAGTGGTCGGATCTGCCCGAGCAACCACAGTGATGATTAACCCGGTAACAAGTCTTCATCTTAATCTAATCAGTTGGTCTTATACACAAAATGGTGTGGCGCTATATCCCTGCCGGCCCTAATGTGGTTGTACCAATCCTGACTTCGTATATCTTGTTTTAATAGTCATCAGACTATTCAGAGGCCGTTGAGATGGCAAGTCAATAATTCTGAGTAGTTCCCTGATGTTTCACCTCCAGCGCATAAGATAATGGCTTACCACCATCATCTATAGCTCAGTGTAGAATATCATAGTCAGGACGTAACAGCCTTTTGGGCTGCCTTGTCAAGTCTACTCAATCCTTCATAGTTGGTTTGTTACACTGACTTTCGGCCATCAATAGTGTAGCCTACCACCCCAGGGAGGGTGTACGCTCATAATCTAATGCCTCACTTCTGCCCGCTAATAGGTTCAAAATGAAATAAAAACTGGTGTTTTCATGCATGTTTTGGTACACGTCCTATCAACGGCTCCACGAGCGCGGCTATCCAGGTCGTTGGCTCGAAGGCGTCTTTGAGGAAATACGATACAAGGTCGAACACCCAACAGCGCTCAAACCCAATACAGCTGAAACTGATATTGAGGACCCTGCTCTCCACGTTCTCAAACTCACCCATAATCCAGTATGGGACGACATTGACTTGAATCCTTTCTGGCGTGAATTGGCAGAGACTTGGACTGAACTTGAGGCTGGCTACCCCGAGTTCAGATTCATGGCCTCATTCAAAAAACCTACCGCGCTGGGTGATCGGTTAAACACCATAAACCGTGACACTTTGAGCACCTACCATGCTTCAATAGCGACTACCGTTTAGAACTCTTTTTTCTCAATCTTTGCTCACACGCCGCCCGGGACCCTGTGGGTCCCGGCTCCGGACGTCGCGTTCACTCAGATTTCGAAAAAGCTAAGAGTAACAAAACAGTTAGCCCCCTATTAATGTTGCGACGCACCTGCATGCAAAACCGTCGAGCTTGCTCCGGTCAAGCGCTCTGCGACAACATCACCTGTCATCTTCGATCCGTCCGGGATCTTCACAGACACGTTGATCCGCGGAGGCAGTGTTGCCAAGCAATAACATTGATTGTAAAGGTACAATCCGGCATTGTGCTAGCGCTGGGTAAAGAGACAACAACGTTAAAAATGGGGCATTGTAATCAATTGTTGAGACCTTACAAAGGTTTCCGAAAGAAAACAATGGCGTGTTTGCCTAGACACCACAATGTTTTATTTTACATCAATGCAACAGGCAAACATTGGGCTGGTATAAATCGGGAAACGCCACCTGATGAGTCCTTTGACGAAACTTTGACCTCCAAAGTAGTGGCCCCATCTCTTCAATTCGACTCTAGCACCTCTATCGGCACCTTACTCGGGCGACACATACTAGCTTTTTAAACTCACGTGAGTCACACCAGGAGAAGGAGTGGGGGACGACAGCGCACCAGCACACGAAGTACTGCCGCACGGAGGTCTCGTGTCGAGAATGCGGCGGCTCGATATCTGGGCAGTGAGTACTAGTGAGTCCCGCTGGGTGCAGCCTGAAGGGAGGAGGTGTACCGGCTTTACGGTGACAACGCGGTGGTGTGGAAGCGGGCATGACAACGGGGAAGCGGCGCAGCGGGCCACCGTGGCGGGCGTGGCGGAGAGAAAGGAGGAAGAACGTACTAGGCTAGGGTTATGACGTGTTGCAGGTGGGCCGACAGCCGACCTCGATCTTATGGAGAGATCGGTCTGCGCTTACAATAGTCCGTTGGGGGCGTGAAATACGTGCAAGCCCGTTTCTCGGCTAAGCGAGCAAACGGGCTTGCCAAGCCGATTGGCGGGCTTGGGCTTTGATCTACACCCAAATCCAAGCCCAAGCCCGAACAAGCCCGTTGGCGTGCGCGCAAGCCCGTTTGGCAAGCCGAAAAGTGAACTCTCACTTTTCTTCGGTAGCGTGAGCGGAATGAAAAGCGGCCTGACAGCTACGTAGCCTCATCGCCAGAGAAGAAAGCCTCCGATGTGTTATGGAAAGTCAGAGCACCACGCTTTTAAACGAGCGCTCCCATCATTCCTGCCGCGATAGCCGCCCGTGGACCCCGAGAACTGAGCGACATGAGATATTCCGGGACTATCTTTAGAGAACGAAGGTGAATCAAGCATAGGAAATCACAGACAATTTACAAGATTAAAACGAACGAACAACTATTTCTGAAGGGATGTGGAAACCTATGTTTGTTCCCCGAGTATTTGGTGTGTCGAATCTGAGGTGTGTCGTACTGCCGCATCTGGTACATCCTCAGTATTAAGGGAGTATCTTTTGATTTTAAATTGACCGTGGGCTTTTGGCTAGATGCAGTTGAGGTTCAAAGTCAGCAACTGAAAGAAGCGTCAAATTAAACGACTTGGTTCTTCCCCCGGCGGTGCAGCGGGATGAGATCAGAACGACCCTGGGCATGAGGCATTCCGGTAGTGGTCGGTGTCGGCAGTCTGATTTTTTCCGTCAGGCGACCCATTCTTCGGTTTTGGCGGTGCATCAGGATGAGATTGGAACGACACTGGGCGTGAAGCATTCAGGTTGTGGTCCATGTTGGCAGTTTGAATTTTGCTGCCGTCAGACTATACTGTTCTTTTGAGTGACGGTTCTGCCGCCGTCAGGCGCCTGATTCTTCGGTCTCGGCGGTACATCAGGATGATATAGAACGACACTGGGCGTAAGGCATTCAGGTTGTGGTCCGTGTTGGCAGTTTGAATTTTGCCGCCGTTGGACTATACTGTTCTTTTGAGTGACCCATTCTTTGGTTCAGGTGCAGCGGGATGAGATAGAACGACACTGAGTAAGAGCCATTCAAGATGTGGTCGGTGTTGACTGTCCGAATTTTTGCCGCCGTCAGGCAGCCCATTCTTCGGGTCGGTGGTACAGCGGGACGAGATCAGAATGATCCTGGGCGTAAGGTGTTCGAGTTGTGGTCGATGTTGGCAGTTTGAAGTTTGCCACTGTCAGGCGACCCATTCTTCGGTTTCGGCGGTGCAGCGGGATGAGATTAGAAGGACATTGGTGTGAGGCATTCAGGTTGTGGTCCGTGTTGGCAGTTTGAATTTTGCCGCCGTCAGACTATACTGTTCTTTTGAGCGACGGTTCGTCATGAAATGGCATTTGAATGCAGACCAAGCAGGAGCTATATCCGCACTTATCGCCTTCTTTCGAGCATACTATGACCATCCAAGGCTTGTCAGGCCAAGAGGGGGAAGAGAGTGGGACTTGGGGACCCGAGATGAACCGCTGCGTTATGAGCCATCCTATCCTTGAACCAAAATGAAGAACATCCACTAGTGGCCGGCAGTGGAGTTTTAGAGGAGGAGTGCACACAATGTCAGTGATGTCAATTACATTGATTTGCTACAAATACAGATTCAACCTTTCCTGGAAAGATCGTGAGGGATGGGGCGATGAGTGAGACGGAAGCGTAAATAACATATTACACCTCGTAAGCAATTATCACTCCCACTTATCTGCTGCTCATATCATTTACAGTTTACGTACAAATTATGCCGATGCATTCGGGTGTCCTCATCGCTGCAGAGCCGCTCAATAGGAAGTTCAGGACAACCTGAATAGTTTCTTCCGTCATGGTGAAGGTCCGGTATTTTTTTCGCCATTTGGGTTCAGCACATCGAGTTGTACCTATTTAAGACGGGAGTTCGCAGGTAGCATCCCCGTTAGTCTAGTATCTTGCCCACCCATTTTGAACCACAAAGCAGTAACTGGGGCACGGGTGGCTGTGGGTGGCTGTGGCACGGACTCAGCCACCACGGCCATTACCCAGTCACCGTTTTGTGGTATGAAAAGGCTGGGAAATACATGTAGAGCCACACTATGAAAGCAAGGAAGGACAGGAAGAGTCAAAGCCTAGATATGCTATGTGCTCTCGGAGTCTGGAACTGGTGAGGATTTTAAAAGAGGTCCAAAGAAGAGCAAGTGAGACTTAGGGGCCGAAAAATAATATATAGATCGATCCGGAGCTCCTAAACCCGGAGGGACGACCGTGAAAATGAGCAAGGAGGGCGAATGTGCTCAGCGCGGCAGCGAATTTCACAAGAATGAGTGATGCTATCAGGGCTGAAGTCGAGTCTTGAAGCCCAACGGACATGTGTCGCAAGGTTTTCGAGTCCCCCTTAGTCAGGTGTGTCTTTGAGAGAGGAGATTCCTGACATATGAATGCGAAAGTCGGAGAGAAAGATGATTGGTGAGAATCACTGGGAGACCGTGAGAAAAAGATAAGTGAGCCTACAAGCAACAATTCAAGAGTGGATATAATGAGCACAGGATAGATAGAGCCTTCCATGTGCTTGACTGGAATCACAGTGCAGGGAACTGGTTGAGAAGTGCGGAACCCAGTGGAGAACCGGATGTGTAATTCCTCAAGAAGAGGATTTCGTCCAGACTTCAACATGTGCCTGCGAGCACGAAATTTAGCTCTTACAATCAGTATTTTTAGCCAAAGAAGCAGAAGGCAGGTCAAGGATGAATATATAGTGATGCCGCATGATAGAACGGCCGAGTGGGCGCAAGATCCGGTATTTGGGCCAGCACAATTACTGGCAGTGTGCTTTGCAAAATTGCTCCACTTTCCGCCGGTTTCCTAATCTGTTGTTAAGCACGGGGTCCCGATTAGGGTAAGCACTTGTTATATAATCAGCACAGCCACACCGTTCTTGGACGACCGCAAAACTAGCATCAATGTTTTCAAGAAATTCCAGCATACATAATGTTTTATTCACCATTGCAAAGCCCCTTCAATTTATTTGGACTTTTAGAGTGCTGTTTGAGGCTCGAAGTGCAACACAAGTGATAGTCATGCTTTGGCGCTTCATCCACCTGGATTCTGAGCTCTAGCTAAAAAGTCCGAGCAGCCAGGAACATTCAGTGTACTAGTATAGATACATCTGCAACAAAAACTAGTTGAAGTATCTATCCTGTAGGCACAAAACATCGAAATCCGGCGGCGTGGCTGTGCATATTATGTAACAAGCTTTTACCCTGATCGGACCCCTGTGGTTAATAACAGACTTCAATCTATCGAGGTACAAGATCAGGTAAGATTGAAGCGTCTGGCTGCGAGAGACTACTGGTTTCCCGAGTTTTCCCTGCAATCTGAGCCTGTGGATTCCACCTTTCCTCGGAGTGTGTTGTGCCGTCAAGTGTTAGGTCGATAATTGGTCCTGAAAGTATGCAGCTGTGAGGACGAAATTCATACGCATGAGAAGTGAGGAAGAAGCCAAGAAGAAGCATTGATCGGCCGCAGCCGAGTAACAGTCACTAACACCTTCAGCCGACTCGGCCCGGCATACACTGCATTCTCCGCTTTCCTCCTTGGCACCACCTTCTCTCCATCCCCTTACGCACCGACAGACCACATGGACGCTATGGACGCTCCCATGAGCTCAGCCCTAGCACCCGCTGCCTTTCGGGACCATGGCTGCAGGTACTGCCATAGGTGCATGGGATTGCCGTGTTTCTCAGTTCACTGGACTTTCACTTGGCTCGTCCAATAATAACGACGACATCTGATGGAAAGCATCGTGGAAATCCATCAGATCTCGAAGCGGCACCGTGCAGGACATATATAGCGGCGGGCTGGCGGGTATCGGCGTCTTCCCTCCCACCCCGTCTCCACGCCACAAGCTCCAAATCACCCCAGTCGTCTTCGAGTGCCCCCCGAACCGCCATGACCCACCGGTCGGGCGCTCAAGATGACGGCGAAGCGGTACTGGAGGCACAAGTCGGAGGCTAACGAGGGGGGGATTCAGCCTGCTGTCTGAGCATTGTACCGGGGGCCGTGCGTTCTCCTGCCCTTCCTCCATTACTCATTCTGATTTGATGTGGCGCAGACAAGGAGCATGTTATGGAATGGGGGCAATTCCACAAGTTCACTAGGAACCCGTTAGCTTTCCGGTGTAAACACGAACATCAACTAGCACACGAGCCGCAGCTCGTTACCGCCAGTTAGTGAGTTGTCGCGGGAATCAGCTAGTGCTAGACCTTAGCTGATTCCGTTCGGCGGATGTTGTCCTGGACTTCGACAAGTGCGAGACGTTCATCAAAGCTGTTAGACTGAGGGCAAGGCAATTAAGCAAAGTGCGAGGGCGTGTTTAGAGCGAAGAGTGTTGCAGGTTAGAAGTACTGTATATTTCACAGATGTACAGTTTATATACTGTAAGGTATATATGAAATATAAGCTGAAACATAGTAACAATGAAATTAGGAACATGGTTGGTAAGAAAGGAGGGAGGGAGTTGAAATAGGTATAACTAAAGGGTAGGTAAGAGGGAAGTAGGGATTGGCACGGAGCGAGGCAACAGGAATATCAAATAGTTGAAACAGTATGAACTCATGGTCATTGGGTCCAAAATGACTATACCCACGACAGAGCAATGGGAGCCCGTCATCGAGCAGACATTCCGGATGTAGGCGTGGAAGGCGCGACACCAGCGCGTGCATGAGGCATGGTTGTTCGACTGGCAGTCTCACAGCAATGCAGCGATTTTGAATTCCGAGTCGCTGACTACCTTGACAGCATAGAGTATCCAAAGTGTTACATCCCTAGCACAAACTGCCACCACCGTCGGACTCACATGGCATCCTCAAACGGTCAGCCCGTTCTTTCTTTTACTTGAACTCTACCTGACTTTGACATTGCGGAATAGGAATTGAGTGAAAATTAACTACATCCTCTTTATCCCTGCATCAACTTCGAACTCGACATTCAAATCAATAGAGGCTTTGCGCAGAGCCACCCGGAGCCACCCAGTGGCTATTTCGGCATGCGCTGTCGGGTGGCTATGCCAGCCACGACGTCATCCGGTGGCTTCACTGGTGGCTAAAAATATGATTCTTGCGTCATTTTAGCCACCATGAGCGCATGCCTGACGAGCCACCGGGTGGCTCCAGGTGGCTCAGCGCAAAGCCTCTAATGTTGGAGCTAATGATTGGTTCGAGTAGAAATTTGATTATTTTTTTAATGTTATGACGAACTCAGCCCCATCCGCTACGGGTAGTTCAAATTTCGATTGTGGTGCCATGCCCCACCTTCCTTTCAAAATCAATTACCCCGCCCACGATTGGGCTATCCAACACCCGCAAATTCCATTCCATTTTTTTGGGATTCCGGTGAGCGGCTGTACTTTTCATATTTGTTATCTATGCATTTGACTACCGTATCTTTGTTCAGTCGTCTAGGTGGTCAACTCAACCCCACGTCGCCGTGCATTCCCGACGCGTTGTTCTTTCCCTCGCAGCCAGTGAAAGCGGTATGTTGCTCTGCATGATATTACATTGTAATTTGTCCAACATGAATTTTCGAGATCCCGCTGGAATCGGAGCTGTGGTGTGTAACGGTTCCACGCCCGCTGCCGCAATACTGTGGAATTTCATTCAATTCGGCGGTCACGCATCACGCACCCCCCTGTGCCGCGATGAATTTTGGTCTCGGTCACGGGTCACGGCGCCCAGTGCCGAATGTAGAATGTGTGACACTGGGGCCAAATCTCCCTTGGAGGTGCAAAAAAGGCAGAATTTTCGTAATTTTTCATCGTGAATGCCGAATTTTTGAGGTGTCACGCCAAAATTGGTTGGTTGCCGAAGTGCCGAATCGGTATTTTGGGTCACGGGTCACAACCCGTGCCGAATTGAATGAAATTCAACAGTATTTTCGATTCCGAGAAGGCCCGCGAGCAAGGTAAACTTACGCCGCTGGTACGTCTCGATGGACTGTTCCTCCAACCAACTTCGGCAACGATGTACTGTGGCCGCCACCACCGGGCCTCGAGCGCCAGTACAAGATGAGTTATGCCAACCAATAAATGATGTAGTTATGTGATAATCACCCGCGCTCTATTCCTAGGTTCTAAGTGCCCACAACCAGTTTTGAAAAAAGTGTACGTGACCAAGATTCGAACATATCACCATATTTCCTATCATGTCTATGACTGGTTCTTTATTGAAATTATGTACATAAAACCCAATCATAATAGTTGTTACTATTCTTTTGACATGAATTGAGTACTGTGAACGCAAAAAGAAAATGAGATCCATATAAAAGCACTTGCGCCGGAGCGATGGGCGTACGTACTAACCTCCTAAAAATTTCATTCCCTTATCTACTTCCATCTCACAGCCGCTCGTCCCACAAAACGCCTCAAGACCCAGCGTGTCCAAAACTCACTATTTATTCCATTGTCGTTTCGACGCTTATTCAATTTCACTTTTGCGGCCTGATCTGGTATTATTCCCGGGCGACTGTCTTGCCCTCCTTCTTTTAATTCGTCTAGGGCTCTAACTCCTGTTGCATTTCTATTCGAGCTTCCTGGCCAAGTCTCCATCCCGTCCCCAATACAATCCGCCCACTCAATTCAGTATTCAGTAACTGGTGTTACACTGTAGAATAATCAGTAGATTTGCGTCTTCTTTGCTTCCTTTCTTGCTTTAGTCTGATGATTTACGCTCAGTTTATTAACGTCTTGTGCACTCGTTCCCCCACATCCGAAATGATACTCTCGCAACCTCACCCCCAGAAAATCCCGTACCGTACTCTGTCAAACCTTCAACTAATTGTCGACTCATTCAGCTCACTCACCGCCGCGGAGGGCCTTCGAGATTTTTGCTGAATTCACGTCTGAGTCAGGTGAGCGTCATCCGAGTCAATGGTGACGCTTGTGGCCGTCTGAGTGCTTCGAATTCTTGCTTCCTACACCACCATTTTCATACTCTCCATCGAAAGTTCCCTGCGTTCATAACCGATATCGGTATCGAGCCCAGCCCCACCGTTGCGTACTTCTGCATCCGACGCGTCTCTTTCGTGCACGACCTGTCTCTTTTTCAAGTTGTGCGTAACATGCATTCTTCCTAGTCTAGTTTTAGTTGCTGTGTGTTAGCCGTAGGTCGCGCTTTCGGCGATATCGGACGTCACGTGAACACCAAACAATGCCATCTTTTCATTACACGCCTACTGCCTCGCGCGACCATGGCACGTTGGGTGCCCGTTCTTCCCCTTGGTTTACTCCAAATATGGCACATATGCTTTGCCTGCAAGTTTCACTCCCCGCCAGGCTTTGCATTGGCCCGTAAAATCCTTCTGGGAGTCCTCCCCCATTTCGACTGTGCATCTGTTCGCAGGGACCTCCATTTCGACGAGGCAGCAGCAGCAGAGGGCATAGAAGGGTTAGGCTTATGATGCTTTGTGGGATGTTGCAAGTTATCAGAGGGGAAGGGAGAACTGCTGCAAGTGGGTGCCGTATCCCCACCGGTCACCCAGCGTTCCGGGGCCATTTCTTTGGAGCAAAACAGTCGCAGGGCTTTTGGGATGATCTATTACTGAATTGTACGGTTCCATAGACGTGGGATTAACCCAATGGGCGCCAAGTGATTTCGGCGAAGCTGGCTGTGCAGAACCTCGAGAGGGGCCACTTTGACTGTGGAATGAAGTCAGATATGGGTTTCAGGGGTTTTTGGATTATCTCAAGTAATACCCCAGCTGGATTGAGCCATGGAAGGGAGGAGAGGATGCGACTGGACACGCCGTAGCAGACGCGACGGAAGTGTCACATGTGACCGTCCACATTGGGACTGTCCTAATCCGGAAGCCTGACCTACAGCTTCTGATGCGCGAGTGGAATCAGACCATATATCAGGTTTTTTTTTTTGCTCTCTCCAAATTTTCAAAAAAAAAAATAATCTTGATTGATGGTCTGACTAGGGAGACTACATTCTTCCCGCTCGACACAGCGCTCACGCGGGGCAAAGGCTCCGCCATGTGGGGTCTGCATCAAGGTATAGACGTCCTGAGACTCACCTCAGAGCGACGGGCTTCTCTCGTCCATAATCCAATGCGAATGCGAGTCGCTGTTTACTGTCATGAAAGTGGACCAGTAGAGACACAGAATGAAGTACAAACTTGAACGTGGAGTAGGACATTACTTGTCCGTCGTGTTTGCAATTTGGGAGATCTATTGGACGAGGAAGGCTGTGAACAGTGAGCGTTGCTTTGGAAGACGACAATGAAAGACCTCCCGGACACTCGACACAACATCGACCGCACATCAAAACCAAACGGTCAGACATGACATCTGTGTGAGGGGGCATGAACACATGTCAAGTAGGCCTAAAAGCGAGATTGGAGGAACGTGCCTTGGAGAAAAAATTGGCATAGCTCGGATTGAGGGCGAGGAAGTGAACAATTGCTCACCGCTTGAAGGAGAATTGGGTACTAATTTGAGTCGTCATTCACGGGCTTGCACACAAAGTAAGGAGACGAAAGGAATTAGGGTGAGACAAGCGGTGGAGAGCGAGAAAATGCTTGTAGGCTGGCAGGAAAATATACCCGACTCACGAGTTTGCCTATCGCTCGCACAATATCTAAGATGAACACCGTCCACAGTGATTGGTTTGGGAGAAAGGACATGGCTCTGAGGACGATCGTGCGTTGAGTACGAGAGCCCGGGATTCAGGAAGGCGCCAACAAACCCGCACCGCGCCAAAGTAACAGCGCCCCCTGGTGATTGGCACACTGCCTCAGCAGAGGTGAGAATCCGCTGCACACGGAAATTGTATTGGTGCAGGGAGGAGAATTGATGAAAGACAGGGGAGACAGCTTGAGTGTAGAGGCCAAGAGAGAAAAGCAAGGTAAGCGGCCTTAGTGTCCGAGCTTCGATGAAAAGGGGGAGGGATACGATATCGGCTGTATAGCTGAACGCGGGGAGGCGGGGAATAAGAGTGAGAAGTTTGAGGAACTATGTACCGCGCACTCGAGCTGAGTCTTGGCAGGCAGCGTCCGGGAAGTCGGCAGACTGTGACGCGGAGAAAGTTTGAGGGAATCTCGGGCGGCACAACGGCGATCGAGCACGGTGTATACGGAGCTCCAAGGGAATGACGACTAGGCAGTCTGACTACCAAAGCTGATTCTGGTCCACATGAATCGCCATTGCAAATCTTGATCTTTTGAAGCGCCGAAAGCGAGCTGAATCGCCGGCGGAGAGAAGAGAAGCTGTGTTTTGATCCGCACTCCGATCAGACGAGTCCGTAAAAAGTAACTTGTGCGGAACTTGCCCCTTTCGGCACGCATGCCGCAAGTTAACTGAAGTTTTCCCACGGGCTCGAAACTAATGGGTGCGGGTCACCCAAGTCCTGTTTTCATAGGATTCCTTTAAACACCTCTAAATGCATTCATGTTTACAACTGCATGTACTGTTGAATTAAGTGGTATATAGCTGCCGGAATCCTCAGACTTAACATAGAACTACTTTAGTCCGACTTGTTTGCAGTGCCGCAAGGAGTGGTGATAACAAAGCCAGCAAGGGACGAGTCCTGTATGAATACAAGCCCAAATAGTTCCCATATTCCGATGGTGTAGGATTTTTAAGCTCTGTTCGCGGTTGAACCCACCTCCGCACTGGCACAAACCCATCAGCATACTAGTAGTCCGTGCGAGGCTCCATGTTGATGCTTCCCTCTCAATGTGATAGAAGCTGATGATGTTTTTACTTTGATGTTAACGGACGGTACACTAGCAAAATATAAAACATTATCGTTGCTTTGAACCAAAAATACTAACTGTGGGGGAAGCACCCGTTACATCGGCATCATTCAGCTCTAGGTTCTCGTTCTTGTGCTCATCCTTCAAGCTTCCTATTCATAGAATAAATACTCACCAAGTATCATTTCTCCCATGGTTCATTGCACATCCAAACTGACAAGTTGTCAGCACTGAGCTCATGGCTTGCTCGGCTTGGCTGGCACGGCTACCTGGGCATCTTTGTTAACCTAAACAGGGAGTCAAATGAACGTCAAGATCACTGTCAAGCATTGTTCACTTGAAGTAACTTCAAGTAACTGCAAGTAACTTGGAGTAACTTGAAGCTGACTGTAAGTAACTTGCAGTTAACTTACACTAACTTGCACGCCAAGTTAGATCAAACAAACAAACTTGCGATCAGATCACATCAATCCCCCCGCCAACGTTAACTTTTACGATCAATTAGCACAAGTTGACATGTTGCAGGTCACTGGCGCACTCAGGTAACGAGGAATAAATTCTCTTGGACATTTATATGGTGCCTAATTTGAGCTTTCACACCTGCTAGGCCTGAGACATATACAATGAATCCTTTTACACTTGTTCAGGACAATCACACTGACACCACCTCTAGAAGGTCACGGGAGACAAAATTACAGATCAAGATCAGGTTTCTATGTCAAGTATGTCTCACGGACTTCCCTCTATACAATCAATTGCTCTCCCAGCCTGGCATCATGTTCAAGTCACTGAGAAATAGGGGGCTCAACGGTTTTCATCAGTGGTGAGGCTGGATACTGGCCCAAGACCTCATATAAATGTGTCACTATATGAATTGAAGAATTTAAAGCCTATTTCCCCAGCACACACACACTAAATGCCCCTTCAATCGCCCCAAGTTCACTACCAGTTAGTTGGGCCAAACACAACCAAACTTACTTTGATCTAACTTGCCATCACCTTGCAAGTTACTTGTGCTAACTTGTGCGGAACTTACCTGGGAAAAACTAACTTGCTCTGCCACAAGTAACTTAAAGTTACTTACAAGTTACTTGTGGCAGGGCAAGTTAGTTTTCACAAGTTACTTGTGGAACCATCGCTTTCAAGCACTATTTGCAATACCACCAAGCTAACTCATCCGACGCGTCGATAATCAAGCAATACTTTTCTCAGCCGTCTCAAATCTCATTTGGAACTCCATTGGGACGCCTAATATTTGGATCTGGCCCTGTATATGCTGGCAATGTCGCGTAACGCCCCCTCGCGTGAACCGTTGCGTCTGTCTGCCCCCCTGTGGAGATGTCTTTTAAATTCATCGCTGGCTGCACAGCACACAACATTGTATGTGCGGATATTCGTCCCCTCCTAGCCATCTCTACCTCGCTGATACCATAGCTATGATCTCGGGGTCGGATTCTCCTCCCGATGCTCACTGTTGCATTTCAGTGTATGTGTTTGCGCTGGCAATGTCTGACCGAGGTCTGTGGCGTAAGCTTCGTATTCAGATCAGCCATGCGTGTACATCTCTCTCCGGGTCGGTCCGCCGACGATTCCTGGTTCTCTTGGTCTACATTGCTTCTGTTCCTCCTTTCTCTGGCCCTAGCGCTTCAACGCTTGACGTCTCCGCGAGATCTGGTCTCGCAGGTGCCGGCTGTCCATTTCATTGGCCGGTTGCAGGGCGGGGTTTGTGAGAATAGGAATGAGGAGAATCCGCCGTGGCTCGTATCCGTCTTTGTCTCCGTCCTGGTTTCCGGCTCGATCCACTTTCTCTCCCCTTTTAATTCCCTCTTAACGAATTGTTTTCGTATTGAGTCAGGTGCGAGATTACGCCAACCGCTACCCCCCTGGACTAAGGACTTGACTCAGCGGCAAACTCTTCGTGTGAACACTGTGTATCATCGTATTTCAACCGGCTTCTTCGGACGGTTCACTTTTATCTGTCCTCGTTTGGCCCGTATTGATGGTTTTATGAATGGTCTTGCGCAATGGATTCTTCAACTTCTGCTGCGGGGGTTAATGCGCATCGATAACCTCCAATTACGTTCTTTACCTACTGGGGCAGCAGGTGACTACTCCCTCGGGCTTGACTCAGCGACAGAGTCTTCGCGAACACCCCTCATCAAACCAATTCAGTCGACTTCTACCCACTTCCACCCGTCCTCGTCGCGATCTCGTTTGGCGGGTATAAAAGCGACCCCCAAACCAGCGGACTCCGTGCTCTCATCCACTTCCAAAGTTTCAACTCAGCAATCAACCGACGAAAATGTTTGCCAACATCCTCACGCTCGCCCTTTGCGCTCTTGCGCTTCGGGCTGCCGAGAGGCCCACCGCCAGGATGGGTGGTGCAAGTGTTTCTATCTTTTCCTAACTCATGGGGTTGGAAATACAGTCCCCCAAGGTCGGCACCGCAGCTACGCCTTCGGAACTCTCACCGGACATGATCTACGTAATCCGAAATAGCGCTGGTACTTTTCTTGCCGCCGATGGACGAGATTCTCCAGTCACAGTCGTACCGAATGCTCTCACTGCTTACGCCGCCGTACGATACTCGTCTCTGCACCATGACCTGGTTGCCGCTCATTGGATGTAATCTCTCCCAGTGGTACTTTAACGCTGAGGGGACAGACACGTACGATATATACCACTATGTTCTCAACTCGCCTGCAATTGTTGGACCCAAGGTGCGGAGGTGTTAAACCGATATTCGCTTATTCTGTTGACAAGATCTTAATTCACCGATCCTCCCGGACGTGATCTTTGTCGGCAATTACTCCACTCAGCCTACCATTTTTCAACATCTCCCCAGCGCCAGTTTTTAAATATGTTTACTGTCCGTCTTCTCGTCTCTGCTCTTTGATTCAAGGTACTCATGTCTCGGTAGATCAGTCTTATTATCGATGGTGAAGACAATGTGTGGACATGGGATCCTTCCCGCAATATGGTGAGTCCAGCTGATTTGATCTGGATTAATACATTAATGACAAGCAATTTTAGACAGTCGTATCTATCTAATCCCGGAATGTGGCACCACATTCCAGTGAATTAGGACCCCCAACCCCTGGAATCTCCCCCAATCAACACGGACATGCAATAGCACCGCCAGGAAAGTAATGAGTTCATCACGATTTGGAACTGAGAAGTTCAAATCTCAGCACAGCACTAGCTCGGGCTAGGAAAACAGGCAAACAGCAAAGGGAATTGAGGTAGAGCAACGAAAATAAAGAGACGAACGCACCTTGATTGATCACACCAGCGTTGAATTGAAGCAGATCCCTTCAATCGCGCTCAACCTGTATGAGATGGAGCTTGATGAAGACAAAAATGAGGACGCAAAGGCACCGAGCTGATGTCTACACATATGGATCAGAAAATAATACAGCAGTCCTGATTTGAACGCGAAATTACCCATGGTTTGAACGAGTCGTTGAGTTCCGAGGAGTGGGTACCTCAATGGAGGTGGAACGGAAGTGCAGCAATGAAATAGAATTATAAGCAGCACTGGTTTGGTTTGAATAGATTGAAGGCGCTTACGTGGATGAAATACACATTGGGACTTGGAAAAGAATGGGAACTCTGTTATAGCAACAAAACGAAAGGCTGGACGGATGCGATATCCGTTCTGGACACAGATAGAGTTGCGTGAGTGGAAATGAAGAGGCGAACACACCTTGATTGAACACACCGCGTTGAAAACATACAGAGATTAATTTGTTGAAAGGAAAGTGGACGCAATTACCCTTAAAGTCCTAGTGATTGAGTTTTGAAGGAGGGGTGCCTAGAGGAAACTCAGACGTAGAAACGAAAAAAAAGACGCACCTCGATAGAATCACACTCAAGGTGGTGTAATTCTCTAGCAAACGAAACGAAAATCAAACAAGACGCGAACGTACCTCTACATCTGTTTCTGGAATCTAAAAACTATGGAGAGAGAGATTAGAAAAAAATGCAAGGCAGCCAATTTTGAAAGCAGTTACCTATTGCTTTGAAGGATGGGGAAAGGGAGCGAAAGGAAAGTCAACACGTAAACGCAGGGTGAATCACGCCCACCTGGACGGCGTGCATTGGTCGCCGAATTAAGGAATCCAAAGCGGAAAGGTTCGCGTCGGGAGGTATCTGGGCAACTATCTGCTGTTGTAGCCCATCATGGCGCAACAATCTTCGGCTGCGAATTACGAGTACCATGACCAGCACCATGCGTCCGCCACTGCGCGCTGCGTGCTGCCCCTGAGACCTGGTACGCGTCCGAGAGATCTGGGTCGGGTGCTTGCTCTGCATTCACGGCCTTGGAAGCATTTGAAGAGCACTCACCGACTCAAAGTTTAGGTGAAGCATATTCAAACAAGATTCCAAGTCCGCGCGTTGCACACTCCTCGCACTCCCCCTCACCGCAGTCATCCCTTCCCCGTCCCCACAGTGCACAATCGCACCCGCCGTCCTCGCCTGGCAATCTCGGCGCTGCTCGTAAATTCATACGCATCCTCCGTAAATGCGGGCCCGCGCCGGCACGCTGCCGCTGGCTTGACGGCGGACGGGAGGCCATCATCCGGCTTGGGGGATTTGCAGAATGCACCGAGGCTGGGATACACCATCACGGACGAGTGAGAAAGAATGGGGCAGGATGAAAGACGCACGTATTGGTGGCGTCCACCGCGCCTTGCACGAAGCCTGCGACGTAGGTTGTGTTTACTGACATCGTGTGCGGCTCGACGAGAGCTGGTTTGCAGGCGTAAAAAAACCAAGAGGTCATGGTTATTAAAGGAAGTTCGGGAAGGTGAACAAGCGGAAACCATTAGCGCCGGGAAAATAAAGCAGAAAATAAACGTACTCTCATAGAAACACGCCGCTATCCCCTTGTTAACCCTTATCAGCGTACTGTTGTGCGGCAACTTAAGATATCTTCATGGAAGAGAGAGACGAGCCAACGCACCTCATAAACGCATCCCACGCACTCCGAAGAAGCTGAGGAAACCCCTCCCATCGACATGGCCGCCGTCTTCCGCAACACGCCCCGAATTTCAACATACTCATAATCTACTCCTGGTTCCCACTAACCCCGCCTTCTTGGCGCACCTCGCGCGCTCATCTGCAGGGTTCGCGAGAAATGCGAACCGCCTTCAACGCGACCCGTACCGAAAGAAAGAGTGCCTGCCACCTGGTAAAAGAAAATTGGTGTGTGCGGCGCACTGCAAGCAGGGCGCCGTCCACGACTGCGGCGAGAGACTGGGGGTGCAGAACCTTGAACGTTACTTGGGGAAGGAGATTTGCGTGACATAAATTCAACGCACAATGCGTATCCCGCTCGTGTTCCTGTCCCCCCACGATTCACTCCATGTGCTCTTAAACCAGTTCCTCTACGCTCTACTTGCCACGACAAATCTCTTCTCCACGCCCACTCCGTCTCGGTCCCGGGATCGCAAACACAACGCATAGTCCCCCGAACTGATGCGAAGTCGGATCATCTAATCCTGCCGTAATTCGAATCATGTGGTCCAAGCACTGAATACGAGGTGCAACAAATATATAGAAGACTGTATCTACGAATATCGACTACTACTAAAACAGCTCCTATAAAAAGGTCGGGTCTGATGGGCGCTAATGTCATTAGGGCTTTCTTCCCAACCCCCACGATCCTACCGGCAAGTTGTTCCCTCGGGTTTTCTTTTCCACCTATTGCTTGGATGGTTCATTCATTATATAATGCTCAAACATGATTATTCTGCCTTGCCACCTATCACTTTGTAAATGACTCTAAATTGAATTAATGCGCCCAAGCACTGCATTCAGACCCCCCCGTAGGCACAGGTCTGCCGGATCCCAGTAGGCACATGTGTAGGCAGACCACGCCGACCTTTGCCGATCCATCTGCCGAGGTTGGTCTACGTGTTCCGGCCGGAATAGGCGGACCTACCTCGGCCAGGGTCGGCGACAATCGGCACACCCACCATCGGCCCGGATCGGTCAACGTAGGCAGGCCTTGCATAGGCAGACACGGTAGACCAACATAGACCAACATAGACCTAGATAGGCTCATCTCGGCAGAGATCTGCGAACATAGGCACATGTGTGCCTATGGGGGGGTGCCTATGGGGGGGTCTGAATGCAGTGAAGCTGTCCAGTGGTACACCCCGTCTAGGTACATATTCCTCCAGTGCCGGTGCATCTTTATTTTGGTTCTACTTCTACTCAAATATTTCAAACACGCATTGGTTGTCCCGAAGATCTAGTTCACCCACCAGCATGTCGGAGGTGGCCAACATTCCCTATTTTCTGTGGCTGAAGTCGTGCCCTACCACACCAGTGAAGCTAAAGCATGGACGACCGAAAACTGTCAGGTGCTCTATGTTTCCCATGGTTCAGCGGAGGAGTTGAGGGAACAAAGATGCAGATAAGATTTTGTGTGATGTTCCATTTTGCATGCTTGCTCCAAAGTTGATGAAAGCCAAGTTGCAAGTCATCACTTCTCCCCACGGTATTACAACCCCGAAACGAAGCACCATGGAAGAAGTCAAAAACATGGTGTCAAATCACATTTGCACTAATGAATGTCCTGACTCTCTGAGTGTATTTGAATGAGTTCCGGACAGATCCTCTGAGATCCTCGAGCACGGGCGTGTCCGAAAACATTCGGGTCACGGGTTAGCCAGGCACTTAAATTGAAAAGGAAGA
The DNA here is from genome assembly GCA_029378375.1 of Mycena olivaceomarginata. Classification (NCBI taxonomy): domain Eukaryota; kingdom Fungi; phylum Basidiomycota; class Agaricomycetes; order Agaricales; family Mycenaceae; genus Mycena; species Mycena olivaceomarginata. The sequence continues at coordinate 276,275 of JARKIC010000062.1, read as the reverse complement.
TCATCAAAGCCAAAAGATCCGAAAAAATGTTTCAGCATAGGTGAAAAAGAACATGTGTTCCCGCCAGATCCCGTGTCCGCAGTTGATGAGCATAGAATAATCTCAGAAAGCTGCAAGGTGATAGATCCTGCAAATTTTGAAGAGGCTGGATGTGTGGCATGTGGACTGTTGGTCCCTTTCAACCGAGCTCACCCAAAAGCTGAACTTGACCTGAACTATGATCTTTTGACAGTTTCGGGTGTAACTCGCAAGGAGTGTAAGCATAGTGAGGAGCCAATTGAAGTTGAGGGGCCTGTAATGGCTGAAGAATGTGATTATATATGCGCTGATTGCGAAGCTCGGCAGCTCAAAAATATCAAACCATTGTGCAGCCTGGCCAATCACCTTTGGGTTGGCAAAGTACCATGGTCATATGCAGAAAAAATGCTGGTGGCCAAAGTTCGCCACAATCAATGTGTGGTTCGTGTTACTTCTGGGCAAGGGAAATTGAGTGCTAATGTGATAATGTTCGCGGACCCCCACCGTAAAAGTATACAACACTTTACCACCCACAAAGGATGAGCTTAGTGAGGAAGGCATCTCAGGTGGGCATAAACCCCAGCCAATGGTTTTCTCAAGATTGGTTGTTCCATGTTGGTTCTGCACTCGTTCCGCACTCTCCCGACTCCGAAAGGCCGATGACAGCTATCGGATTTGATGTGATTGTTGTGCTCCTCTTTTCAATCGCGATTTTTCTAACTCTGTTGTTGGTGGAGACAACTGGGTTACTTTTCATTTCTGCAATAGAGGCATCCGTGATTTTCTGTAGGTAGCCCTCAGATGTTTTTTTCTTCTCCTTGTGCACTCGCAAAAGTAAATTGCGAGGTGAATCACTAACGTACCTGCGCAGGGGTACAGTATAGTGCCGCTCCTTGGATCATGACCCATCAATGGATCATTCATTTTTTTCAGCACATATATCCATCCTGGGGTCAAATTCTTCGACATTCCTAATCATGTATACTTTATGTATGCCCTGAATTAATTTTGAGTGAGGAGGCTCACCGAGGCTCCCAAACGATGTGTTTTAGGCAAATCGATCCTTGATCACACCATCAGTGACTTTCCTTTTCATCCATTTTGCACCCATTTGGGGAGATTCTGGCCGAAACAATATTTTGGATGATAGATGGCCATACCAGCTATAATTTACTCCCAGAGATCCAGGCAATCGGACCAAAGCCCGGGCTCAGAGAATTTGTACAAGGGGTGCCACGTGATAATTACCATATTTGGCAGGCAGAGCCCCAATGCACCGCAGCTCTCAGAGTGTTTGTGCGGACTTCAATTGTACACAAGAGCCTCTGAACAAGTTCTTAGGCTCCATATGGGCCCAAAATGAATTTAACAAGGATACAAGACTGGGCAATGGCAGAGAAAGTGGGGTGATCCAAGGAACGGAACTGCGACATTTGCCATCAAAAACTGTATATCCCTTCCTCGTAACATACCACTACCAAGATCCTCAAAGTTTCAGTACAGAATAACTCAATACATGCTCTAATATGTCTCCAATTAAATTCAGAATTTATTGTGTCCAAATACAAGCCCTAGGGATGAAACATCAAAGTGGTGATCCAAGGAGCGGCACTATACTGTATGTGCACTTTTTTTTTTCTTGCCTACATTTTTGCCCTTGTGCTTGCCTGCCTGCATGTACCTACACTTTTTCTTGTTTCATTCCCTGATTTTTTTGCAGATACAGCCAAGACCGTGGGGAGAAGGTTGTTGGGGAAAAGGTCTATTTTTGTGGTCCCAAGTATCGGTGGAGGGCCGCAAAGTTTGTAATAAATTCGACTTGTGGATGCTGTAGAAATTTCCGAGGTTGGGCTTGTTCCAGGTACTTTCCATTTTGGGCCTGAGAGCCGCCGTGCCCACTCGAAGGAGAAATGAAACCGAAACGTGAGCACCAAGACAGGATAGTCTATCCCGGATCATCAATAGCCGACCCAGATCAGCACGTGAGGTTGGCTTATGCCCAATTCAGCTTAAACCAACAACAGGCATAAACTATGAACCCTTATTCTGGCTCTGTTCAACGGTTGAGCCGGCGATCAAGCCGACCATCAATTCTTCGGTGTTATCCGAAGTCTTGCGTACGCATGACAAGCACAGCCACAACATACACGTCCGATCAAGGTAAGAGCAGCCACATACATGTGAATGTAACAATTGAATGTAATGCAGATGGGCATATAATGTATGTGGGCCTCAGCAAGGCAGACTGACTCTGACGAGGGTAAGGCTTACATTGTTTACATCTGTGAGGAGAGGGGCTGACTGTGATCCCCGGGAACCAAAAAAACTAAAAGTACGAGTTATGCCGTGCACAGCTTCAGCCTCCCCCCAAGTTGAAATGTGCTAGTGAGTGCAATTTTTCCGGTGAAGCCAATCTAAATGTGAGATTGAAATGGAGATCTACATCACTGCTAAATACCATGTGAATCCTCGACAATGGGACCCTTCTGACTTATGGGGCACACACACTACCTTGCCTGTTGGGGATAACTGATGCATGTATGCAAGTTGGAAACAGTTTCTTCCGGGTCAAGCCAAGCCAGGGAAACACTTATACATTTGTCGCTCTCTTTCAAAACGGCTGGCAGTGTCCTGGCATAGCCACTAGTAGCTGGCTATATGTGTGGTTAATTTGGATATCCAAATGAACTAGCCATATGTGTAAGTCAGAAGGAACTTGTCTGATACGAAATAGCATTGGATCAACATTGTCAAATGTTTCTTTCGCACGTTTCTCGGATGTGCTGGAGACCCCCTCCAATTCTACCCCCTCAAGATCTTTTTGTGGAACGTGTGGCCTTCCCTCGTTTTGAATCTATAGGTCCGCAGGAATAAGCTCGGGCAAAACAACTGTCCAAGCAATATTGGGCTTTATTCAAATTTATTTCAAGCGTGAGTACGTTGTCCCTGTTTGGTTCCCTAGTTCAAAGGAACATTTTTCTATATTTAACAAGACTGGTCTCCGCTTCGCTCCGACAATATCAGTCGAAAGTACTCAATTAAAAAATCTCATCCCGTACATTTGTTGAGTGAATTATGGAACAGCAGGAATGAACACAGCTCTAATGATCAAGAATCTGCGAATCAAGTTGACTCACCAAAGTAGAGGTTGCTTCCGATCCGAGTTAGGAATTCATGGGTGAAGGATCAGAGCCACCGGGGAGCCTGAGATAATACATTCGAATGCCGGGAGAGTAAATGATGCATATGAGATACCAGAAATTCGGACAGGTATGGAAATTTACGCATGTTCTGGGCCCCTTGCCTGCTATCTAGACAGTAGGAGAACTCGAAGAAAAAAAGCGAAGGTGCGCAGACTGTGAAACACAGAAAGGAGACGTAAAGCAGAAGGCCAGGAAGTAGGGGAGGCCCGCACAAGGAAACTCGAGGGAAAGGAACAGAGTCGAAGCATGGTGAGATACTCACCGGGTCCATAGCCCGCCTCGCAGTCTCCACATTGACCGAGTCGTGCAGCACTAAGTGGAAGAACATCGAATGTGGTGGCCAACAGGTATGTAGATTTCAGAGAGAGTTAGGAAGCGGGAGAGATTCAGTGGAAATATGTGTTGTATTCAAATGTGCATGGCATGAGTACTACCCACAAATTACAAGTTTCCTTGGGCCCTTCGGTCTCAGGTCGTACATGCAAGCAGCCCGGGCTTGACATGAAGTTGTAGGATCGGGAATTTCCATCTGATGTGATATTGTTGTGATGTCTCGAGCTCCCATGTTTTGTGTAGTCCTCGGAGAAAAGATTTATTGATGACGTCTTGCAGCTTGGAATTTGAGGTAGCACTTGAATCAATGGGCCCAGGAGAGTGTGGTGTGTGACACTGGGGGCAAGAACCGAGGCATGCAACAGCTGCATGCATTACATGCATGTACATTGCAACTCACGATCTATGAAACAAAAGAGGTGTGACATTTGGACAATCATCCTACTTTGCATTATATAAAAAGCCGGAGGGTCGGGCGATAAGCGGGATGGCACCGGTCAGATCTTGGCCGGAATGGGTTCAGATTCAGAAGGTGAGTCGGGGGGTTTGGTGTGTACCTACTTGGCTCAGATCAGGCTGGTGCGGATGTTCCACTGCGCTCTGAGGTTCAGAACATGGCAATTTCTGACTAGGGAGTCATCTATATTCATTTATCTATCCCGTTCACTTGTGCCTCCGTTTTCAAAGGGATTTCTTACAAATAACTGTCCTATATTCCGAGGAGCTCCCTCTCTCCAACTGTTCCTAAGCCGGATCCAATGGCACCTTTATACCTTCCTCCTCTGTATACTCTCCTGTCAAATTCGTCTACCGATTCAAATTTGAATCTGTTGCACTCGTCTCTGGCTACGAATTTAAAGTACTTGACTGGGGAATTACGTTGGGCACTTGTAGGCGAGTGATATGCGTCCGGCTCAAATAAACAACCCATAGTTTTTTTTTTCATACATAGAGGTATGCAGTGTAAGTATCCACTGCACGAAGTATTGAGACATCTCCAAGTAAGCGTGTCGGTGAGAAAGTACAAATTTGTCCGTTCAAAACCGAATTCTCACAATCCAAGTCCGCGCGCTGACACCCACACCAACCCCATCCCGCCCAGCACACATGCCACCGGCGCCGCCAGCCCCATGCGCACGCTCATCGCGTCACCGGTCCTGCCACCGGTCCTCCACCGGTCTCCGCGGCGCTCGTCCCGGAGGCGCCGGCAGGCCGAGGACGCGCCCGCGGGCCTGGTGGGCGTGAAGACCGCGCTGGGGCACGGGAGGCACTAGTCGGGGGCGGTGATCGAGCTGGCGTTGCTCGAGAAGTCGCACGAGGTGTCCACGCGCCCGGAGAGTCCGTAGAACTGCGAGAAGGCATACAAGAGGCGAGTACCTGCACAGCGTCGTCGTCGTCAGCATATGCGGGACAAGCAAAAGGAAGAAGGAAGAGGGAGGTAAAAGACTAGAGACTCTCGAACCCGGATCGCACTGCGCCATAATCCCATACAAACCCGTCGTCCCAGTCGCCCCAATATCCGCACAACTCCCGTTCACGTTCGGCAAGCAGCCCGCGCACCTGACCCGTCAGTGTTCTCACCAGCGCCGTATAGTCCGGGACCCAGAAGCCACAGCCGAGCTTGCTCGCGACGCACGCGCATGCGCCTGTCGTTCGGCGTCGGCGGGAGCGTGGCGCTCGCGGCGAGGCTCTCCCCCTCGGCAGGTCAAGGGCCAAACGTAGAAGGAGACCGTGGCGTATTGCGAGACGAGGTTATCGAGGTCGGCGTAGATGGTGACGTTGGTGTTATCGGAGGAGAGCGTGGACATGCCGAACTCGTGCCCTGCGCTCAAGGCAGAGAAGTAGGAGAAGGCGAGACCGCCGGACCAGACGTCGGTCATGGAGGAAGTGGAGAGCGTGGGGCTGCAGCTCTCGGAACCGAATTCGGAGCTGGGACAATTAGCGCGGGTAATGAGGGAAGGGATGGAAAGCAGGCTACTCACAAATACACAGCAACGGTGTAATTTGAAAACTCCTTTTGATGCTGTCTTACGCCGTAGTCGCCGCGTCGCCGCACCATTCGCCGCAGTGCCTAGGTCCGTTAGTTTTTCCTCGAGTTTCGATACGACGATACGATCCGGCCCTGGTTGAATTAACAACTCACCAATTATTCAGCCCAAACAGATCAATGCTCGTATCAAGGGCAAACCTTGCCCGCACCGCTCGGGTCACCCGAAAGGTAGGCAGAGACGGCGTCGCGGAAAGAGGAGGTGCCGCCAATGTTTGCATAGCTGACGAGTACGGTGGAGGAGATGGATGTCCTGCAGGACGTGAAAAATTTGTTCGAGGAAGAGGGGAATGGACAACGCACAAATACGCCTTGATATCCCGTGCCATGGCCTTCAAGAACGACACGGCATTTTTTGCGTCGGCGGTGAGCACCTCGTTGCCGACGTGAAACACGGGCATGTTGTCGTATATCGAGAAGACGTCGATGATTTTGATCTACTGCGGCGATGTCAGTAGGTACGAATAAATAGATCATGTGCAAATAAATAGAATATGGAATCGGGAACATGAGGATGGGAGAGAGGTGGGTCGAGCGGGAGAAGAAGAGCGAAATGAAATGGGAGGGAGGGTGGATGCAATAATTAGAGGAATGGAAGGGATGGAGAGGACGAAAGGAGAAAGGCACAGACCTGGTCGAGGAGGTTCGTCGGCTGCGTAGTGTCAATCGACCCGTTGAGCGCTGCGTCGTGTCAGTCAGTGTGGACGCAACAAGCGGAGGCAGGGAGACGCATGGGATGTCAGATCTAAGCTGCCCGTATGGTTATTATCAGCAGAGTAGAATCAATGAAACAAGGCAACGACGCACATGACGTATATCCCCGTCCCACTCAGCGTAGCCATGCACAAGTCGTGGTTCAGCCATGAGTCAATGCTGTATGCCCGGATCGCGTTAACGCCGAGCTTCTTCGGTTGGGGAAGGCCGCGTGCGCAGCCTTTGTCTAACCCCCCTGGCTTCAACGTGAGGATTGAGAATAAGAACGAACACGCACCTCTTGCTCAAATCCCACTTGAAACTTCCTGCGTGAAAGTGAACGCCGGGCGCGGCTCCAGCGGGGGATCGTCCGCCTCCAGCTCACGCAGTCGATCCGCATGCCTGGTATGTGTGTCGTCGGGGCGAACGTTCTCGACTTTGATGGCAGTCGAGACGCTCACGACCATCCGTTGAGACCAGTTCATTTGCCTGCAAGCTTGGGCCGTTAGCTCGCTCGGAACAGCGAAAGAAACACTAATGTTGATGAAACAGGCATCCCCGCTCCATCAACTGTGCAGGCAGGGTATCGCTGTACCATCCTGAGGAAAGTATCGGAACGCGAAAACGGAGAGCAGATCCCAGGGTCGGGCGTGTGGGCCCCGCTTGCGCGTTCCGATGCTTTCCTCGCGGGCCACAGACGGTCCACCCTTATGACCCGTGCTTTTTAACAGAGACTACAGTTAGTGGCGCACCACGACGCGTGAGTGGCACATGCACGCTCAGCATCTTGCCACGACAGCGAGTAGGCACAACCGTGGTTGAGAGACGTACCCTCTGAGTGTACATGAAATGGAATGGGCACTTGCCGTATCAAGTTGGCGAAGATGGTGGTGGTACGAGAACACGCCTCGCTTAAAATCTTCAAACGTATTTATGGCACCGCAGTAATTCCACGAATTGCCCCTTTTGGAGAACAGTCACCATGAAAAACTGCTCGCACGGCGGAACACCACCCTCGCCGCCGCCGTGGTAGAGAACAGGTAACGCTACGGACGCACGCCGTACGAATTTGTGGGGCAGCACCACTACCCCACGCGCGGTCCGGCACATCAAAAAAGACAACCGAGGTTTGAAGTCGGTGCTGAGAGGATGGCCACGACGACACACCTATGGCAACCGCGATAAAGATGAAGTTCCTGAAGGTCGGATAAATTGTCCGGCTGATGGGTGGCGGCGGGATTCACACTAGGAGATTGGTTAGACGTTAAAGAGGTAGGATAGCTCACCGAGCGCAGTTGCTTTCCTATCAGCGGCTAAATCATAGAACAAGTAAGTAAACAGAATGAAATGTCAAATGGAACCGCAGAATTGTTTTTACCAGGCGTAATCTCGGCGTCATGGCTTGGCATGTGAGGCTGGGTTCCAAGAGGAACCTGCCAGTGTAACGGCGGTGTTCATGATGACATCCAGACTAGAATCAGAGTCAGTGTGCAGGGAATCAAATAGGATAGGACACAGCTACGCCGCGACGTGAACGTGTAGACCCATGACATTCGTTACAGCGGGCCCCCAAGCGTGGTTTGTTTCCGAATAAATGGATAGAACTAACAGAACAATTTGTCAGTAGGATAATTAAGTCAGAACACCACCGTGTAGGACCATGGGTCCAAAGCCCAAGTACAATAGATTCGGATGGTAATCTCCCGCAGGGCGTCAAATGGGACAGCGAGAACTTCGGCCAGCAGAGGTTCGGCGTCACGGTAATGGTAGATAGAACCTCAAAAACGAGTCAGGAATGGTTATTGAACAACAACAGCATTGGACAATGGGAAGCATGTACTGTATGGGTTGGATAACGTGGCCGAATACGCCACTGACTGGGAGTTGTCGGCGCCAAGTTCGAGGTCGGGGTGCGATGAAATTTGACTGCACTCCTGTAGTCGCCCGCCGCTTGAGCTTGGAAGAACAAGCTCAAGACGGTGTTTTGATTTACGAAGCATTACGGTGAGGCTAGCGAACGGACAGGTAACACACCTTTGCGATGAAACGGGGGTGAGGAAGGTCAATCCAAGGAGAGGCGGAGCTGGAACGGCGAGTTGTTGAAGCTGAGGGTGGACAAACTGCTTGGGCCTGGGATCGAAAACTGTGTGAGCCAGGGGACGTACGGCAATTGCGGGCTCACCGAGAGAGTCAAATAATAAAAGAAAAGTTGGTTGGCAAAGAACAGATAAAGTGACAGTTGACCACGTTTTCAAGAGCCGAGGAGTCGTCATCAGGGTCATATTAGAGGGCAGACAGATGGCCAGACGGTACATGGTGAGCGCCAGATGGTGGAAGCAAAATATAATGCGTCATCGCACGCACAGCTTCGCTTGGCTTTGCTCAACCAGGACTGAAAGTGAGTACGTGAAATTCATTTCTAGAGAAGGATATGTCATCTGAGGCAAGTGTGTGCGTGGTATATGACTTAAAACCCCACTTACAACGCACCTTGAGTGGGCCTGGGACTATCTGTCTTATACGTGGGCCAGGTTCTCGGATAAGATAGTTAGGTCAGTACGATAATGACAAGATCAGTTCAGAAAGAAATCGTGAAATACAGTAACAAAGGCCAGCAGAAAAAATCAGGTGTTGGTACCTAAGCTGACCTAGGAAGTCCACTCCAGGCCCAATACGTCACCAGATGGCCGAGAAAGCTGTGCGAGTTGAGTAAGGTACATTATAGGCTGAAGGGAGAAAACCTGTGCGCTAGACGCTTGGATCCCTATTGATACTATAATTGTTCGACAATATTCTCGTTAAGAGAAACCGTATGTGATTCGAAAATGCGTAAAGACACAAGGATGTCGGATGATTAAGATAATAACCGCTGAATGAGCCTTTTAGAAGCAACCATAACAGAAGTGCTGGATGTCTCTCAATGACTCGTCTCAGATTAGTAATTCCAATCTGATGTAGAGTCAAGGAAAATGTTAGCCTTTTTGAACGCTTGCGAGTAAGTGGCCCTGCTTGATGAATCGCATACAGTGGGACTGAAACAGATCTTGGTTACCAAGCGATCATTGAGCTGGCCCTTGCGGGGTCGACGAGGCGACCTCGGTGGAATCGGATCGCCGTGATGGGTGCGGACCTTTTTTGCTGCCAACCCGACGGTAATACGGCAAGAAAATTCCTGAGCACCATCTAAGGCCTTAGCTCAGAAGGCAAATTGAGGCAGCCGTAGTCTAAGGCTTACCCTAAGGCCTTAGCTAAGGCCTTAGGCCTTAGGAAAGTCCTAAGCCCTTAGGCCTTAGGAGGACACTGTCGTCACTTGATGGGGGATCCTCGTCAGTTGATGGTGCAATCTCGTAAGATCAGAATTAAGCGAAGGCAAGTTCGTCAGCTGCCTGAATTTGGCCAGGATTCCATCACCTCGCTTGGATGATGCGCTGGCTGCTTGTTGTTTCCTCCCACCACCACCTCGCCCCGCCGCCCGCATTCCTGTTCCCTCCCCCAATGTCTACGTTTCAACGACAACAGAAGTTCGGACGCAGGAAAGACAAGCAAGATTCAGCCTGAACAGAGTCGAGGGGAAGGTGCGTTCCCATTCGGGTCATTCGTATCCGAGTGCTCACGATGGCGAACTAACGTCCCCCACCAATTCTAAGAACGCACCGATGCCGCGCACACTCAAGCCTTTGCAACAAGCGCCCGACTTCTCGGAATCAAAGCATCCTGGGCTCATGCTATCTGAAACACCAGGTGAAGGTAGACACCCATTTGTGTGCCCTGTGGGATAATGCTGATACAGATGGCCGTCAGATTCTACACGGGATGTTGCCTCGGAGCTGGCGGCGACCGGAAACGTCGACGGAATCTGCTCCATCCACGTTCAGAGGTACGCACTGTAATTCCTGCGAGGATTTCTGAGCGTATCTTCAAGACTTCAGAGCCATATATCAGGTGTTTCGAGCCCTTGCGTCCCCACAAATTGCCAAGTATGTCGGTCAGTTTGGCGCTCGCCTTCCAGCCCCAAAAGGTTTTGCTCTGCCTTTGTTTCAGTCGGTACGCAGACAGCTAAACTTTTACATACTTTACATACATATGATATGTTTCGCAGGTATTATTTCCCGTTTTTGCGTCCCGTTCTACAATTCACTTGTCAGCCAACATCGCCGAGATCACCGCATATATTCTCACGGTTCCACTCCGCCCTCAACTACCAAAGGTAGCTCGAGACTCACAACATTTGGTACCAATGCATGGCCGCAGATAATCTATCGTCTCATAATGATTAATTATGAAACACTAGAAGTTTGGAATCCATACCAAGGAAGTGCTGAAACTCTAGGAAACTGCATAGTAGGTGTTCTAGTAGACGAAGCTCAAATGAACGAGTCACACATATGTAGCGCACTGAAAATATATTTGTTAGTTGTTCGAACGTCCTGGCTTTTTTGCTCTGTCTAAGGCTATTCTGCCGAAGTTCTAAAGGCAATTTAATATTAATATATGTAGACACAAGTTATCCGACTTGGAAGTCTCTCTCGAGATCGAACTGGCCCGTGATGGGGTTGAGACCTGCCACCGACAATCCGACGAATTTGCTCATCGTAAAGACGAGCTTGCGTTGCAAGCTGACGAACTTACACATCATCTGACGAAGATCCTCATCCAACGAAGTGACGAAGTATGTGAGGGCTCGTCCAAGAATGACAAGAACCTCTCTCACATTGCATCAGGAAAAAACCTGTGGGAGTTAGTTCACCGGTCCGGTGTGTAGACAAAAATAGCGCTCTATAGCAATGATAGCGCCGAGTGGACGGTGTAGCTCTACGTCGCTTGGATGGCTGCCCGCAACGCTACCGAGTGGTTCCATAGCTCCCACCTAAAATTCATAGCAATATCGGAACTATAAAGGCCAGGCTCGCTAATATCTACTCCATTATAGCTGCCCACCAATACTTTCTAAAGCTTTGTAGTTCCGCAACTAAAGATTAACACAAACTAGCTGAAAAGTTGGCTTCAGGGCCTCTTGTTCTTCACTAGTGAAAATTCAAGTGGTACTTAATGTACTACATAATACAAGAAAACTTAGAAAAGTGCTTGAAGAAAATGTTGGAGAGGAATCAGTCGAGAACAGGTTAGTAGCCAATTGTTTTCCGTGACAGGTGGCTTAGTTGAATTATGGAATACCCCACCACATTGAAGCATTGGGTAGCACAGGCCGAATTCTTTCAGCTTGATCGTGGAACGGAAAAGACCCAAGGCATTCAAACTCCGCTCCATCAGACCCATGATGCGACACTTGACGACGGATGGTGTGATTTGTTGCCATCAATTGGTTGGTTGCTCTCTCCTTTCACCTTCTCCGTTCTCCGTTCTCCTTTCTCCTCCCTTCCCGCTGCCTCCCCTGAATCAAGTCTGAGCCCTGCGCGCAAAGAGAAGACTCAAGATTTGCTCTCGCCGAAACCTCCCCTTTGCCCGGCGTCTTTGCTTCGTTTGCCCTTGTTCGTCGTCCCACTTGGCACCAGCCATTCAAGATCTCTACCAAGCAGGTCAAGCTCTCTGAGTCCCAAGCTCAAGATCTTTCGTCACCAAGACCAAAAGCTCTGTATTCTTGTCTGGTCATCGCATCTTCAAGACCTATGGCACACCCCCGCAAGCGAAGCTGTACCGCCAAACCTACGCCTCAAAGCCACCAATGCGACGCTGAGTGGAGATATGCGCGAACTAGCAATGGTGTGTGTTTTATCCTGTTTGAATGTACAACATTATGATTCCTGGTCCTCTAGCTACGCACGCCTGCATCCTCACCTGTATTTCCTTCCTGGAATGACACCCACATCTCCATACGCGTGTTGCATCGAGCCTCTCGGCTGACGCTCGCGACACCGCTGATGTCCAATAGCCTTCGAGAAACGCTCCCGCCACATTTTAGGCAGCATCTTGACTCGTTTACACAACGTCCGACGGTGAGTATAAATTCTATTAGCAATCTATCTCTCTGATTCAAGAGCTTCCACTCCAGATCGCAGCCTCTGGTTGCGGCTCGCACGACATCTCTTTCGATATCTGTCATTGACGCAGCTATTAACTGAGGGTGGGTTCAGCGACGACGCGTACGTAGTTATTTACAAGGCTGTATTCTCATATGCCAATATTTATTCATTGTTTTCGGTGTTCCCTACATGTTGATGAGCTCGAGTGTTAAATATGTTGTGCTACTTATAGAATACTAACTAGCCGCATAGTGCCTTAGACGCAGAGCGCTATCGACTGCTATGGAGTGCTAATTTGGCAATGGCGCACGGCTATCAATTGCTAAAATAGATATCTGTAGCACCCGCGCTAAGCTATCGATACTACAAAACGGGGACATAACTAATTTGCTATCCGAGCTACCACAGCTATATTGTGCGTGATAGACTGCACATTTTTTGCTGATGTGTACTTGCCAGTGCTGCTTCCATCATATTGCCTTCGATCGCAATATCTCGGCAAATTGAGTCCCACTTTTCAATGTGGGACTGGAACACCATCGGTGGGGAACTCTGCGAGTCTCACTCCCACTAATCTCGTATGAAACTCGGACGTTTCGGCCGATGGCCGGCAATCAAGGGCCCCACGTGTCATGGAAAAGTTTTTCCCTCTTGCCATCATGGGTTCCGTCGTCAGCAAACACCATGGCCTCGAGGAAAGTCCATCCTTCAACTTTCCACCCCGGCATGATCTCCCTTCGGCGGAGCTACGTGCGCGGAAAACACAGATTCAGTCCGAAATCAGACGATACAAATCCTACATCGCAGATCTCGAGGCGCAGGAACGGGGGGTGGGCACTCAACTAGACCTTCATAGTCTACCCGGTTCTCACCTTGCCCAACGAAGTTACCTCCATGATTTTCGTCCACTGTCTTCCTGCTCATGGTCGAGTTCGGCCCTCTCCCCGACGAGCGCCGCTGCTTCTTGCACAAATCTGTACCTTGTGGAGAGAGGTAGCGCTCTCCACTGCTCAACTTTGGGGTTCGGTAGATTTGGAGTTTAAATGGGGATATCTTCCCGCAGGGCGGGCTGACGGTAGAGAATATGGAGACCTCGCCAATCCAGGGGCCTTTCCACTGTTACGGACATGGCTCTCCCGCACCAAGGGCTGCCCTGTGTCTCTGATACTCCGTTCGCAGCACAAACAACTTTCGTCGGACCTTCTTTCCCTTATCCCTCTATATTCCAAGCAGTTCCACCGCCTCGAGCTCACCCTATCGCCAACGGACATGAGGCATCTTCGTAGAGCATCGGCCGCATTCCCCCACCTTCGCCATCTCGCCCTCGACTGTCATGATGATTCCCATTCCCTTGAAGGTTTGGTCGCGATTTTCGGACCCTCATCCGCCTTGCGTCAGCTTCGGGTATTGAACTACCAGAGCTCAATTGCGGCTTCCCGCCCATATATCTTTTTGACGACATTGGAACTTCGGGACACCTCCGTACCGACGGTGATGGAGATAATAGTCAAATGCCCACAGCTTTTGCATCTCAGAGCACATTTGCGGCGTCCCAAAACAGTGTTGGTGGCGTTTGCGCCTGTGACTCTTGGCCTGCACTCCCTCATCCTCGCAGCATACGATGGCTTTGGTGCTACTCCTCCGATGCTCAATTATCTCACTCTTCCCTACTTACGACGACTCGACCTTCGCCATGACTCTCAGTTTGACGTCCTCGCCTCATTCCTCGCCCGTTCCGGGTGTGTTCCAGATCATTTAGGGATATGTGTGGATTCCGAAAGTGAAGCACAGGAGGAACTCGCCGACCTCCTACGCAGGCTCCCCTCCCTCTCCTCTCTGGCCGTACATACCGGTCCCCACATCCGGACAGTGGTTTACATCCTGGGCGCTCGCCCAGCTCTCGTCGGTGCTCTCCCAGACGTAGTTCCAAAGCTCAAAGCTCTCACCTTGACCACCTGGGAGCGCAATTATGACTACGAGCATCTTCTGGTTTTTTTGGAACTACGGAGGATGCAGCATCTGTACCCAGTCCCTTTGGAGTCGTTTCATCTCGAACTCTGCGAGAATGAATTCGATCAAGCGACGCCGCATCCGACACCGAGCATTTTTCTGGCTTTTGAGAAGCTTATGGCGGAGGGACTTGACATCCAGGTCAGCACTCGACACAGTCGTTGGCCCGAGGAACGCATGTACATGGGTAAGGAAGGGTCTTTCATTCGGATCCCCGCAAAGATTGATCCACCTAGATTGTTGTGAATATTATCCGGAACGGACCGAATATCTAGCGCCACAGGTTTAGTGAATCGGTACCCCAAGCCGAGAAATATTTCGTAGTTTTTGAATTCTGGGTACCATCCTCTAGTCCACCACTGTCGTGAGCTGATCCATCTTGTAGGGGACGACCGATTTCGCGAAATCCACCGATATGCGTTTGGCTTCCTGCAATGTCATTTAGATTCATGATACCTTGTATAAATCCACCACTTGAATGGAGAATACTGACTCGAACTACGGTAAATTATTGGTGTGATACAGAGCAAAGCTCCTTCCCTGTCCTCGAATCTACCAGACATACATAGCGGCCGCCAACACTCTCGGCCCCAGCAGAGTAAACGACGCTGTATCTACCGGCGTCAACTTTGGCTTGTATTTCAACGAGGTAGATGAATTTCAGTGACAGAACAAAGTTGGACATCAGCCACCTCAACATGGGACGGATTATCTCCGGCGAAAGAGAGCCACCACGAGAATCAGGATGCAACGTGAGACCTATGTATGAAACACGAGCGCATGATGAATAGCTTCCATCGTCCTGTTACTAACGGTGATCTAAAGGAAAGAAAAAAAGCAAAGCAACCGACACGAAAGGAAACTTAACGAGGGACAAGAAAGAAAGGAGCGCTCGTGCTCCTCAAGCAGCGAGTAACGGGCATTGAGCGTCAGCTGCAAACGCTACGGAGTCGAGCCTGAGAGGGGGCAAGGGAAGCGTATAGGCAGCACTCTGCGTATCGAATGGGATCCAATAGCGAATGCGCACGTCCTCGACTAGGTGGGGAAGAACGATGCGTACGCCGCGGCCAAAACAGACTAGAATTTCTAGCGAGGCCTGCCTCTCAGAAATGTTTAGCGGCTCCCCTCCTTCTCCTTCTCCTTCGCAACGCCTCGCTACGCCCACTCCGCATCGCTTACCACATTCCGTGAAGTGTTCTCTATACCAGACCGGGCACGGGCACAACCCCTCCACTCCACAGCAAAATAGTGGTTCCTCTGGGCTCGCGCTTGTCAACCAAGTCGCGTACATCCGCATCCGCATCCGCGCCTTCGCTTGCAAAGCCATGAGGCGAAACGACACAAACAACAATCAAATAGAATTGAAAAATAGGACGCACGGGAGCACAGCGAGGGAAAGCAGAAGAAATTAGATCATCCCTGCCCGCATCAAGCCTTTGAAATCCGAATATGGGCTGCAATGCGAGGTCTGCCGCGGGCGGATGCGCACTGTCAAAGAAAGCCAGTCAACCAGGGCTGAAAAGCAGGACGCGGAAGGAAGGAGGAAATGGGACGGAAAAGGCTGGGAAGTGCAACATCATATGTTTGTTCCAGCGAAGCAGGTTGGGACGCCGAACCCCGGGTTTTCGTCTGAGCATGAAGGAAAGAAAAAAACGAAGAGCTCACGAGCGCCTAGGAAGATATTGTCACGAAGCTGCGTGGGCGCCCGTACCGGCATGAATTTCGCTTGGGCAGAGGCCAGCAATAAATGAGAACAAAAAAAATATCAATAAAATCCACAATGGAGCAAAGCGAGCAAAGGACAGGAGCGGCTACACCAGGATAGCCGAGAGTGGATCAAGTGAGACGGACCGGGCACAGTACATCCATCGCGGGGTCGTACTGTCGTAGCGGAAACCGAAAAGAAGGGAACGGACTAGGAGGGGCAATCAGCGCAGGTGATGCCAGCGCGCGCACCCCGGCGACGGGGAGGACAAAAGTCGGGATTTTGCACTACCGAAGATTGAGACTGGGAAGTAAGACCATCCTGTGCGCGATACGCAACCAGGATCGATATCGTACAGAGTAGTCTAAATGACTCTCTCTCAGAAATGCACATCAGCAAGGGACAGAAAAAACGCGGCCGAGAACGAAGTTAGACGCACTATATATAGTTTTACTTTCCGCACTTGCTCCTCGTTCCCGCTATAGTCACAGTATAGGCTCGCCCTCTGTTCGCACTGGCGTGGACTTGGAAAGGCTGAAATGTTTAGCACTAAGGCTCCAACCTTTTGTTTTCCATGTATAGATCTGGGCAAATAAAAGGAAAAGGTTTTAAACGGTTTATAAACTGTTTAAAACCGTTTATAAAAGGTATTTTTGGCAGGCATACATGTCGGCACAGGAGCCGCTTCACTGCGTCAGCCACACACTCCGGCTTCTCGGCATCATCCAGCACCAATTGTCGAAGTTTTTTTGGTCATGGTATTTCAACCAAGTACATTATGTCTCAAGTAAGTTTTCTTCACACAGGGCGCACAAACCTTCCCCCAGCTTATTGGGCTTTCTTCCGACTATGGGGATCTCATACCTAGCCTTTCGGCAGGTGAGGCGAGGCTGAAGGTGCCGTAAAAACGGCGTAAATGTACAGTACGTTAGGACCCATCCCGTTCCCGCCTCTCTAATCGATATTTACATACGTGTATGGCCGTAGCGTAACAAGAATATGCCGCAAAAAAATACGCCGTGAGCGTATTACGGCCGGTTTGATGTCCTAGCTGCGCTCAAGAGATGAGTCTCAGACTCGATCGTGATCCCAACAGACGGGTGAAGCACTGAGGGGGGACTGAATCCAGAGTGTTGGATGCGAACGATGTATACATAGATGTCATAAGCCTTACTAAAATATAATTTCAACTTCTCGAGACCAGCCGTTGTAGCCCTAAGCCGAGTGAAGAGAATCAGGCAGTGTTGCATCGTCTCTGGATGAGCGCAAATCAATACGCATCCCTATATGCAGTGGGAGAACTAGTCTCTCGCAGACAGACACTTCAATATTACCTGATCTTGTACCTCGATATATTGAAGTCTGTTGGTAAGCGCGGGGGTCCGATCAGGGTAAAACCTTGTTACATAATCTGCACAGCCACGCCGCCGGATTTCGATGTTTTGTGCCTACAAGATGGATACTTGAACTCATTTTTGGTGCAAATGGATCTATGTTAGTACACTGGATGTTCCTGCCTACTTAGATTTTTTATCTAAAGTTCAGAATCCAGGTGGATGAAGCGCCGAAGCATGACATGTGACTGTCACTTGTGTTGTACTTCGAGCGTTAAACAGCACTCTAAAAGTTCAAATAAATTGGAGGAGCTTTTAAACAGTGAATAAGACATTCTGTAAGCTGGAATTTCTTGAAAATGTTGTTGCTAGTTTCGCGGTCGCCTTTGAAAGAACAGTGTGGCTGTGCTGATTATATAACAAGCGCTTACCCCAATCGGGACCCCGCGCTTAACAACAGACTAGTGGGAGAACCCAAGATAGGGTCAGAGTGTTTGAGTGCGACATTTGTTTTGTTTACATTTGTGAACATCTAGCAGGAAGATCAATTCAAGGCGGATAAATAGATAAACACGCACCTTGAGTAACTTGCCAAGTTTCTCCAGAAGTTCCCAGTCAGTGGTCGATGTCAACTCTTCCTCGCTCGAGTACCCAGCGGTTGATCGCCCGTCGTGCGTGTCATATAGAAATGTCCGCGAAAAGACGAACACTCACTAATTTCAATAGCAGTGCACGCTAAATCATGGTTTTATGCCGTTGCACAGGGACTTGCACTGATTGCTCAGATGTTAAGGCATTTGACCTGTCCAGTCGAAGTTTGTGCTTGGTTGGATGCCATGGAGGCCCGTAAAGAAAACCTTGTAACCTTGTTAAAAATGTTTTGTAAACCACTTAGACCCCCAAGTAAAATAAAAGGAAATGGAAAAGGTTATAACCGTGTATAAATGTTTATACACGGAAAAGGTTGGACCCTTATTTAGCATGCAATGCCGACAGTGCGTAATGCCAAACCCATGGTTTGCCACCCCCTGCGAGACTCCGTCCCAGGTCTACGATGTGAATGGCTGAGCTTCGAGGATCGAAGAGGCAAGATGGGCGTTCTGGACAAGCCAGGCATTTCTGAAATCCACTGAGTCGGATCATCGGCCGATGCATCTGCTTAGGCGCATTTTCCCGAAGGTCCACCAGCTTTCGTCTTAGCCACATGCCCGCTGAAATATGTCGCCCGCGCCCATGCTTTTGGCCGTGGAACACCTGTCGCCCATCGACCTGCCCAGCACCCACGCCACCGTCCCTAGAGCCCACACCAACTTTTCGTTGCCCGCCATCGTCACTGACCCTTGCAGTCCACACCTTTGTCGCCCCCGCGCCGTCCACAACTTGATCGCCCACAGGCATACTCATTGCCTCTGCCTGGGACCCGGCCCCGACGCGAGCTACGCAGCCCGCTGCCTCAACCCCACCTTTGATCTGATGAGTGTCTACTCGCCTACGTTCCGCCTTCACCCACTCATCCCACCCTATCGTCCCTCGTTCCCCACTCCTCCCCGTTCTTTCCTCGATGTCATGATTCAAACCAACATCCCAGACCGGCCGAAGCAGAGGCCACCGCACCGCCAAAGCCAAACCGAAGAGCAAGCCGAACTCGCCAAGGCCGCCTACGACACCGAGCTCGCGCGCATGCGACGAAGATTGCTGCGCAGAGAGACGATGCGGTGAAGACAACGAGAACGAGATTGACAAAGGTGGGTTATTCATACTGATCCTCAGCCACTTTCCTCGTCACATTCTTCTTGCGCATCGCTGTGGCTTGCGTGCAGCATTGAGTCAATGTGTCACTCCCTCGAGGCCATTTGCTCGCTCTCTCCTCGCGCAGTTCGCTGACTTTCTCCTTGCCTTGATGAGACTAGATTGTGATGGCTAGAATCTTTCTTCTTCTACGCCGCCCTTTCGGAGCCGCCGTTACTCGCCCTCTTTTACTCGTCAATGTAGCCCCTGTATCCTCCCTTGTTAAATCACATTGACAATGGGACACTAAACCCCGATGACCATGCGGGCGGAGTTCCGTCATTCAAACCTGTTATTGAGGTTAAACCCTGTGCGACATCCGCTTCATGTTCTCTCAGATTCCCTCCTGGCATCAAACTGACGACTCCACTTGAGAATCCTATTCATCTCATGCATGGCTTGTTTCGTTCATTCTCTGTATCCCACGCACGCATTTTTTTCAATTCTTCGATTTTAAGCGGGATTCATTCGCAATATGTCGCGCTGTCGCTGTTTGGCTCTTGTCTGCCATTATCGTTAGCTATTCCTGCGCGGCTGACAACCAATCGCTCTTCAGACTGGGCTTGCAGAGTCGGCTATGCTGTGATACCCTCGCTTTCAAAGCAAGCTGTGGCATTACGCTGCTCGGCCGTCTCGACGGTACTGACCGAGAACCTCCAATACACCTCCCTCGCCGCAGTACGCGCGCTCTGTAGATCGACGGGAAACATATTCGAGAAGAACTGCAGCGGGACGCTGGCATTCTTGCGGGATATGCTCGTCGGTTTTGGGGCTGTCTTGTTGGGCTCTTGCCCCTGCATACTCACGCTCGTCTTCATACAGGTTTGTGTTTCGAATTAAACATTCTGTGCTCAATTTCTTTCTTTTCCTGCCTTTGTCTGGACTGGACCGCCTTTGGTCCACACCGCATCTCGTTGTCCTACCATTAGGTAAGGGTCTTAGGGCACCTGATTTTCATTTTTGCAGCAAATCACATTTTTTGTCAGCAGTTTTTGCATAAGCTGATCGGGGACATGATCTCTGTGCAAGAATTCTTCAGCATCCTCACTCCGACGTCAAAGCAGATGATTGCCGTTAGAACTCTATATACTTATCTAGGGCTGAGTTCCTTGCTATGCAGTCCGGAGAGAGCAGAGTGGCTGTACAGTTCAAGCGTGGGAAAAAATTGAGAGCTAGGTCTGACCTTTTTGAGCATGTCTTACATATTCAAACGACGCTCTGCGCAAACCTATAAACTTTGGGTTGTAAGGGGTAACCCCTGGCCCAGACTCTTTCAATCTCACATGTGACCTTGCTTGTGAGTATTATAGATATCTTTGTACCTATTCTTAGTGAGACATCTGTGCATCTGTCATCTGTGCATCCTTCACCTGTCCATCTTTCATCTGTCATTCTTTCATCATTCCAAGTAGTATAGCCTTAATCTTATATCTGTCAACTGTTGATAATTCCAAGTAGTACAGCCTCCTGCCAAGGATAGTGTGGGTGGGTCATTAGAGCTTTTTCTCTTTGGATCTTTCCTCATCAGGTGTGTTGTATTTATCTTGCACACTAGTGATTAATTATCTTTGGATCCTCCCTTATCAGAACCCTTGAGTTGGTGCTTGGGTCTTGAGGTTGCCCTTACATGGGTGTGCTCCCAACTGTTGATTTGCTATGGAAATTTTGATCGCAACAGGGCCACAGGCTGGCAAGGCCCCGTAAAAAAAAATCTGTTGCAATCAAAACATCCATAGTGAGTCAACAGTTGGGAGCACACCCAAAGTTTATAGATGGAATATCATTTTCTCACCAAGATCTATATGTACACCAATTTTCAATTTTTATTTTAGGGAGGCCCCACCCACCCTAATGGGAAAATAGGTAGGAGGATACTTGTGACGGCTTGGAGGTTCGACAAAAGCCTTCGTGACGCGTGACATCGACCAATATTCGACATCGACAGAGGGGTCCGTGACGCGTGACTGTCGATTTGAATGAAATAATTCAGTATCTGTGTTTAGAGCAAGATCTGGATCTGCCACTGGTTTAACTCAGATGGTCTCTGGTGTCTTGTGGCTCTCTGCTGTGGGCTCACATCTCGGTGCTATATCTATGCATAATTTCTACCTGTGCAGGCTCCTTCCTTGGTCATTCTTCTCTCCCTCCTCATCCAGGTAAGCCCAGTTCTCACCCAGGATGTGTGTATTCAAGTGCTCTCTAGGTGTGGCCTCGATGCACTACTGTTGAGTCACCATGTACTCCCAGGCGCCACAGGTGAAGCCCCCAATAATTACTTGTACTAACAATGTTGCCCTTCCGACCAGATAAATGTACAAATCTTCACCTAATAACATTTGGTGTGTGCGCTTTCATCCAGATGTATTATCTTTCTCACTCGGACTTCATACTCAGCCCCCTGATGGATCACACTGGGAAGTAATAAGCCTAGTGTACAGAAGTATGGCTTTAGGCGGTGGGTGTGGATTTGGGGGTATCATACGCGATGTATTATTTAGCATAATATATTTCAATTTTCTCCTTGAAATCACCCCGTGCCTTGTTGAGAAACACCTGGATTAAGGTTGATACTGGCTGCAGCGGAATCACCCTGTGGTAGGTTGAAAAACTACAGATATCCTTCCTGAGCACGACAGGTTAAATTCGGGCATTTTATGTTTCGAAACAACCTATCCAATCAACCTATTTTGAGGTAGCAATTCAACCTTACACCGGTGAAAATCCACCTATGGTCTGCTGATATTCCTCCAAGCTCTGGTTGATTCTTAGGTTGATTTTCACCCTGGCCCCGCCCCCTCAGAGCTATGTAGCCACTGGGTGTTTTCCAGATGTTGCGTCTGGAACGCCGCATCAAAGGCTTTCATCAGCCGTATGCTGGGCTCGGGAAGCTACACGGGCTCGCTGTTGTGGCAGTAGACGAAGAGGTTGGTGCGCTCGGGTCTGAAAGGAGCCATTTCCCATATGCAGAGGAGTATTGGCCAAAGGCATTGGCGGGATGCTCCAGAAACAAATAGCCGGTGGCTCGACTGTGCGGGTTATCCAAAATAGCAAGCACCTCCGGAATTATCTTGGTAAGGTCCGGCTTTCCGTCTTTGTGCAATGGGACCGGGCCGTTGTTGAAGAAGATCTCCTCGTGGAGAATCTTGGCCCGATCCACAGCAAGTTTCTCGAGCAAAAGCCCGAAATCCGACAGACGGATGACGTTCCCCTTCCATTCGAGCTCGCGGCGCAAGTCGTCGCAGAATTACGCGAGGTCATCGGTGTATTCGTCTGGGCTTATAATCTTGAGGATCAAATGTGGGTTGAACAGGAAGCCCATGGGCGTTATGTCGTGCAGGTAATCTTGCATGTGGAGGTATGCACCGTATGCCATCAGAGTTGAAACATACAAATAACGGGAAGAAATACGTACTCATAGCCAAGGAGGTCTTCATCGAGGTCTATGAGGCCGTTGCATGTGCGTTAGCTGAGTCGTACGGTTGACGTAAATCAATTGCATCGTTTTAGACGTGATAGTGGAAGCAGGATGCAGGTTGGATTGCCCGGAAGAAACGACATGAGAGCAGCGTAGCAGTTGATGGCAGAGAAGAATTTGCCTATGCAATTATTCTCCTTTTTGTGTGAAAAAGGGCGTGTATGGGATCCATGTTGTTGACGACAACTTGCTTGTTCGAACCGGACTGAATCGAGGTGTCCAGAGCCTTTAAACACTTCCTGGAGCATCTTTAGGAGAACTTAGGTGTAGATGTCCAGATTGCTGTGATGCTGCCGAAGGAGGGTGAAGATGAGACACCACAAGGTGAGAGTTTATTTTCTCTGGGATCCCTCGGTGAGAATGGTAAACACGGCAAGGGAGTGTTGGTTCCGGTCACCTGAAGAATAGACTGAGCTGGAATGAACAACAAATTTACAGACTTACAATCCGATGTTGGCCATCAGGTGCTGGAACCCAAAGGCCCATGTTGTTTGATCATGGGCTGCACTTCCACGAGATGCTGAATAACATAATCTTTACAGTCGATCCGGAAAGTAATGAGAATGATCGAACTTTTTTTTTTCATGGTTCCCAAAAAGGAAATCTTCTTCTCTTCCTTTCTTTCTTGTCATTTCGCCACTACCAAGCTCTCAAATATGTCGCAGGTGGCCATTTGACACTGTACAACACTTATTCGGTTCAAATGGTGCTTCTTTTCGGCTCCGAAATGGCGGCATTGGCTGGTCCATGACCCTTTCTTCTCGTCGCCTCTCTTCCCCCTTTTTGTCGCACTGAGAGGTCCAAAACAGAAAATCCTGGACTTCTTCAACCCTAACTGGAAGGCCATGGTCCACCGAAGGAACTGGTGAGACAGAATAAACTGATGTGCGTGCTCTCATCTTTATCTACAAACGGGCCGCGTTTTGCTGCTCACACACTGTTGCAATTGCTCCGGGCTCGTACTGTACGTGTGCAGGGAAGTAAGATGAGGCGCGTGGATGTAACTCTCATTGTCCCCGAGGTTCATTCCTTGCAACGCTGTCGTCACCGCCCCGGGGGAAGGCATCTTTTGCTCATGCTCCTTCACCGTATGCGTGCAGATCTGTAGCCAAAGCTCGCGCCGCCCCCGGTGATGCCAACAAACCCACAGTGTGACCAGGCCGTCTTCGCCGCAACTTGTGCTCGGGCAGTCTCACTTCCGACACTCTTCCCTGTTATCGCCACACCAGCAATCATGTCCCAAAAATGTTGATTTGCTTATAATGGTTTGAGACCGCTTGCGGGGTTTAGCAGCCGTTATAAGCCAAACAAGGTGACTATAAGGACTCATAAGCAGTCATAAGCCAACAGACACTTTTCAAAGGTGGTTCTAAGACAACTGTAGTACCTTTCGGGGACTTGTAGATTTACTGAGCATGCTGCTTACAACCGGTTAAAATGGCGATTTTTGTCTGTTATAAGTAGCCATTGCTTATGATGCTTATAACGGGTTATCACCGCTTTCGCGTCGTTTTGAGCAGATCAGGGTTTTTGGGACATACCCAAGGGCCGCCGTCCCCATAGTTTCGACGCAACCCACGACACTGATGATCTGCGGCACGACTTGCAGGGGCTGACTTCAGCTGCCCACTCGTGAAACCGAGTTCCGTTCTGTACCCAGTCACTGCTGCGATTGTAATGCGTGCATTTTCACTCGTTATTACTTGCTCGTTAATTGGTCTTTTGGCTGCCAAATATTACAGAAATCGTATTCTGGCTGTATTAGACGCTCCCTAAGCTCTACCGTTGAAGCAGAGGTCTTGGTAGTGGCGAAACGACAAGAAAGAAAGCAAGAGAAGAAGATTTCCTTTTGGGAACCACGCAAAAAAAAACTCGATCATTCTCATTACTTTCCGGATCAACTGTAACGTCGTGCAGATTGCCGTCGTTCTCCATGGCAGCGCGAATGACTTCTTGAGCTTCGGCAGGGGCCAGCCCAATCTCCTCGATAAAGGGTATACCAACCTTCGGACCGTGGGAATGAACTGAGATCGAGGTCGCGCAGTGGGCCCTTGATCCATGTATGAGTAGTTGAATAGCGGAAGAACGGCGCGGGCATGGAGTTCAGATGCAGAAGGGTCGTTGTCCGTGTATGGGTATAGCTTACGAGGGTCAACGCGAAAGAACACCTCGTATTTGCCACGGATGAATGCCTGCGCATATCTGACAATCCCTTACACTTTGAGTTTGGTGGTTATGGTGGTGTTCATTATTCACCAGACGGGCATATTATCACCCACTCTGCTGCGACTGGTCACGACGCTGAATGTCGGATATTTCGGACAACAAGGAACTCTTGCTCTTGTATCCGCCTTTGGTGGCTGAGCATACTCGCACCCTTGACCTTACGGTCCGGGTTTTTATCTTTGCTTGGGATGATGTGATCAAATCACTTGTGCTTTAACATGAAGCTAATCCCTCTTACAGGAAGCGCTACAGGCCTATTTACATCCTTGCGCACCTGCGTGTCAATGATGCAGAATCTGCAGCATTCCGGCTTGGCCAGGTCATCTCTCAACAAGGTCATTTATCTTCGCAATCCTGGTGTGGATGTGACCCCTCCTGATCACGTCGTCGAGCTTTACTAGAATAGTCATTCTTGCTGAAACTGCACTTCCTAGCTTACTAGATATACCCCAACTGCCTTCTTCTTTTCCGCCTTCCCCTTGTTTCCTTCCTTCTCTTCCTTTGCTCAAAATAGGCTTTCCATGTGTCCTAAAAATACCCTTCCACTCCTTCCCTTTGTGATTACTGTTACAAATTGAATCTTGTTCCCTCTCCTTACCCAAGTCTCTCATTGCTTTCTGATACCAGTGTTTACCAATGTGAGACAATAATCACAGTATTTTCAAATGGATATTGTGGTTGTTCTCAAATGGGGATTTTGTTGGACAATATAGCCATGGATACAATGAAAACTTTGGATGTAGGAGCCCATACATGACAGAACCTCTGATTTCACAATTTCATATGTCTGAAATGAACAATGGTTGATTTGATGGCTGGCTGACTATTTCTCATATAATGCTACTCACCCAGTGTTGCATTGGGTCCACTGATCCCCATGGTGGAACATGGAGGTGTCAAAGCTAATCATGGGATGGTTCCCAAGAATTCCGAGAAGGTTAGGTCGAGGCAGGAGGCCCATGAGGTGGTAGGGTACCCAGAGAATCAGTTCTCCACAAGGTCCGACAATCCAGCCATCCGGTTGAACATATACAATTGATGAAAGTTGGCTAGTCTCAGCCAGGAAAAACATTCATAGGACACTGAGGATGGTGTAGAACTGATGGGAAACTTGTGAAGGGAGGAGCATCAAGATGTGAATGGCACCTACCTGGGATGGGATCACCTTGGGCCTGCTCATCCGATGTGAGTCTGATCTGTGTCTGAGTCTCAGCATCCCACACATGCACAGTGTTGTCAGAGGAACCAGAGACAATGCGGGGTTGCCATCAGGTGAGAAGGCCACAGACCAGACCCCACTTGTGTGGCCCTCCAGTGGGGCTCCGATCTGTTTCCGAGTCTTGGTGTCCCACATGCGCACAGTGTTGTCATCAGAACCAGAGACAATGCAGGTGCCATCGGGTGAGAAGGCCACAGACATGACTATGCTTGTGTGGCCCTCCAGTGGGGGCTCCGATCTGTGTCCGAGTCTCGGTGTCCCACAGGCGCACAGTGTTGTCATCAGAACCAGAGACAATGCGGGTGCCATCAGGTGAGAAGGCCACAGATGTGACTATGCTTGTGTGGCCCTCCAGTGGGGCTCCAATCTGTGTCCGAGTCTTGGCGTCCCACATGTGCACAATGTTGTCGTAGGAACCAGAGACAATGTGGGTGCCATCAGGTGAGAAGGCCACAGACCAGACCTCGCTTGTGTGGCCCTCCAGTGGGGCTCCGATCTGTGCCTGAGTCTCGGTGTCCCCACATGCGCACAGTGTTGTCATAGGAACCAGAGACAATGCGGGTGCCATCAGGTGAGAAGGCCACAGACATGACCCTACTTGTGTGGCCCTCCAGTGGGGCTCCGATCTGTGTCCAAGTCTCGGTGTTCCACACACGCACAGTGTTGTCATGGGAACCAGAGACAATGCGGGTGCCATCAGGTGAGAAAGCCACAGCCCTGACTGCACTTGTGTGGCCCTCCAGTGGGGCTCCAATCTGTGTCCAAGTCTCAGTGTCCCACACACACACAGTGCTGTCATCGGAACCAGAGACAATGTGAGTGCCATCAGGTGAGAAGGCGACAGACATGACCCAGCTTGTGTGGCCCTCCAGTGGGGCTCCAATCTGTGTCCGAGTCTCAGCGTCCCAAACACGCACAGTGCTGTCATTGGAACCACAGACAATGCGGGTGCCATCATGTGAGAGGGCCACAGACCTGACTGCACTTGTGTGGCCCTCCGGCGGGGCTCCAATCTGTGTCTGAGTCTCAGTGTCCCACACACGCACAGTGCTGTCAGCGGAACCGGAGACAATGCGAGTGCCATCAGGTGAGAAGGCCACAGACCAGACCCAGCTTGTGTGGCCCTCCAGTGGGGCTCGGATCTGTGTCTGAGTCTCAGTGTCCCACACGCATACAGTGTTGTCAGAGGAACCAGAGACAATGCGGGTGCCATCAGGTGAGAAGGCCACAGACGTGACTATGCTTGTGTGGCCCTCCAGTGGGGCTCCAATCTGTGTCCGAGTCTCGGCGTCCCACATGTGCACAATGTTGTCGTAGGAACCAGAGACAATGTGGGTGCATCAGGTGAGAAGGCCACAGACCAGACCTCGCTTGTGTGGCCCTCCAGTGGGGGCTCCGATCTGTGCCTGAGTCTTGGTGTCCCACATGCGCACGGTGTTGTCTTCAGAACCAGAGACAATGCAGATGCCATCAGGTGAGAAGGCCACAGACCTGACCTGGCTTTAGTGTGGTTGGCAGAATGCTGCCATTCTGCCATTGAACCTGGCAGAATGGCTGGCAGAATCGGCGAATTGCGATCGGTGACGGCAGAATTTGGCAGAATCAATCATCATTGTTCTTTAATTTTAGATCGGTGCCACCGTAGACCCCTGTTTATACTTTCTCTTCGCGCAATACCATGGCCAATGTCACAGAAACAAGTCGCGCCGGCCGAAAGGCATCTTCTCTTGCTACAAATCACTTCACCAGGCTCGAGAAACTGGACAATAAGTCAAACCGCTCACGCTGGAAATGCAATTATTGCGGCGATGATCCAAGTGGCAAGGGAGCGTCAATTGAGGGTCGCGAAAATAGTCTCCAAAATCATCTCGCTGACTCTCGCAATTGCCCACACGCACCTACGACGGCACGAAATGAAGCCTTGCGTGCCATGTCGGATAAAAAGAAAACCGTGGATTCCGATGCCACCACTCCTAATTCCGAGATGGCAGTCATCGACCTCACGGGCACCGAGGGATCTGCGAGTGGCAGCGCACTTGCTCCTCGCAAGAAGCGCAAAGGAGAGCAGACTACAATCAATGGATTCATTGACCAGGCAATGTCTGGTACACAGAAAAATCGAGCCGATAGAAAGTGGTTACGGTATGTCGTCTCGTCAAATTTATTACCAGCTCTGTAACTGATTTAATATGAAGCTTCCTCATCCACGCGAACATTTCGTTCCGGAGCTCTGAAAACGAGTTTCTCAATGACTTCTTGAACGAAATTCGACCCACATATGATGCACCTTCACGCTTCACTCTGTCTACAACCCTCCTCGACAGTGAAGCAGCCGACGTCTTCATGAAAGAATCAGCTCGTCTCCAATCTTCGAAGCTCTTGACCTTGCTTCAGGACGGATGGGAGGATAGATTGAAGCGAAGCATTTACGGTGTTGTCGGGGCTGGAGTCAACATGTTCCCAGTGATCATGAGTCTTCATGAGCTCACTGGGGAGCGCGGAAATGCGGACAAGTGCGTCGATATTGCGCTCCAGTCGCTAGCACACATGGGAATCCCAGAGGGGCGAAATCTCATCGCTCTAACCACCGATAATCCGACTACCATGCAGTCCTTCCGCCGGAAGTTCCAACAGAAACTTTTTTGGATCATCCCACTGGCGTGCTTCCTCCATAGTTTAAACACCCTCGTCGGCGAAATTTGCTCGTACCCGGTGATGAAGAAGATCATTTCGAAGGCCAACCAATGTGTCACCTTCTTCAATGGCTCGCATTATTGGGGCGGACAGTTGAAGGAGGAAGCCAAGCGTTTAAAATCACTCGGGGATTGAAGAAGAACTGTGAATCGCGCTGGTATGCGCTCATCCTTCTCTGCGTCAGCGTCACAATTCACCGCCAAGTAATGTCGATTATCTGCCTTCGACCCGATGCCCAGAAGAAGCAGAAAGATACGGGCTCCCCAGTCTCGGTGGACGTTATCACCACCGTCCTGAAAACACCGAATTTCTGGCCACTGCTCAACCAGATAGCTCGTATCACAAAGCCGATTGTCGACGCCATCGGGAATTGTGAATCCCGAGACACCACCCTTGCCGACTGCATGCTTGAACTCATTCGCTGTGCGCGGATCATGGGGAATTTCGAGCTCGAGGACGACGAAGATGCTGGTTTTCTTAGCCCATGCGAAGGCCACCTTCGACCGACGCTTCAAATACATTGCCACCCCGATACATTGGTTGGCCCTTTTCCTCCATCCCTTGTGTCGAAAGCTCGCGGTATCAGAGACGGCACATGGCCATAATCTGGAATTCATGGTCGAAAGAGCCTTGAAACTCGCCCAACAGTGGAGATGGACAGAACATAAAGCGCGCCAACTTGCAGCGGACTTAAAGGTGTATTATTATTGCAAGGCTCCTTTCTCCGGGGGTTCCAAAGACGCCAAGGGGTGGTGGGAAGACGTACCGGCAGGGAAGCACGAGGGAATACGAGGCCTTGGGATTATTTTGGCCAGTATCGTCCCTCACTCGGCCGATGTCGAACGACTCTTCTCTGATCTCGGGCAAACTCAAACACCGCACCGGAACGGTATGACCGTAGATCATATGGAGAAGTACGGGAAGATTCGCGCTCGACTTACATACGAGCTCCACGAGCGGCAGACTGCGATTTCAGGAACGAGTCGGCGGCAGCACAACCACATGCACACTCGCCCCACCAGAGGAATTGATGGTGACCTTGCGAAGGACCTAGAAAATCCAATCACTTGGATTCCGCCACTCAGGGAAGACGATACGGAACAGTTGAATGATGAGGACATTGTGGAGAAGGCCTTCCAGGATCTACAGAAGACTGTCGAGGAGGAGGGACCGATTACAAGTGAAACATCAGGTTCGGTTGTCGGAGGAGAAATTGTCAATTTCGAGGAACTTGCGTGTATTGACAACGGCGGAGCTAACCTGGTGAGCGAGGACATCATCGACGTTGTTGGCGAGGATGCCGGTGGGGGCTGGACTATCCAAGAACTCATGAACTCGTAGAAATATATATTGTGTATGTAAATAATTCTGCCATATTGTGCCGGATTCTGCCATCATTCTGCCATGCCATTCTGCCATTCTGCCTGGCGAAATCAGCCTCAAACTATTCTGCCATCCACACTACCTGGCTTGTGTGGCCCTCCAGTGGGGCTCCGATCTGTGTCCGAGTATCGGCATCCCACATGCGCACAGTGTTGTCAGAGGAACTAGAGACGATGCAGGTGCTGTCAGGTGAGAAGGCCACAGACATGACCCCACTTGTGTGGCCCTCCAGTGGGGCTCCGATCTGTGTCCGAGTCTCGGCATCCCACACACGCACAGTGTTGTCATAGGAACCAGAGACAATGCGGGTGCCATCAGGTGAGAAGGCCACAGACCAGACCATGCTTGTGTGGCCCTCCAGTGGGGCTCCAATCTGTGTCTGAGTCTCAGTGTCCCACATGCGCACTGTGTTGTCATGGGAACCAGAGACGATGCGGGTGCCATCAGGTGAGAATGCCACAGAAGTGACTGTCCTTTGATGACCATTTAACACAGCCTCTGTGCCCGGCCAGCTCAGGCTGCCACCAGATTTCAACTCCAGTGTCATCAACCCACTTCTATGGTATCTTTTTGTGGTTCGAGATGTGGCTGGGGCAAACCCCAATGCAGACACATAAATGTGTGGAATGGACACGGCAATTGGGTGACTGAAGCCCCTCACAAACATTATGGCATCCTGTACATCTTCTTTCAGTTCACAATTGACCTGTTCCTGTTCCATGAGCAGATGCATTACTCAGATTATGCATTACCCACCGGAAGCCATCTGTCTAGGGCCTTTAACGCTGCTGATGCAATCCCTGTCACACAACCAGCACTTAATACCTCGAGCCAAAACAGCAGCTGTGTGTGCATGAATCTTAAAATATCTGCCAGCAGTGATTCCTTCTCCACCACACTCTGGAGATGTGCAGACCAAAATTGGCATGCATAGTGCAAGTGATTGGAAACTTTCTGTGCCAGACCAGGCATAACATCAGTCCGAAAATATGAGCTTTTCACCCCAGTGATGTTGAATTTCAACTGCTCTGCCATAGTCCAGAAACAGGCATGTGCCATTCGCTGTTCATGTACCACCTTTTTGTAATTGAATGGTGATTCATTTGGAAGGTTGACAAGAAAATCAACAAATGACTGATGCACAAATCGGAGGCCTGATTCAGAATCAAGAACAGAGTTCATCTGTGTGCACACAAAGTCAAGGTCCTGGCTGGTTAATGATGGAACTAGGGCATGCATATCTTCCAATGCCAGTGGGATCTGTGCCACAAGTATGGCTCCAGCCACCTGTTTGAATACCTCCACATCGGTGGTTGACAAAAACCTTGAGAAGAGAAGACTTTGGTAGAGATGGTCCAGTTGGTTCATATCATGTTCCTCATTCTGTTGTTTCTCCTTCAGTGTCTGTATTATCCGCTCAAGCTCTCTTTTGGGTTGATGATCCCCCACAAGCTTCAAAACAGTGCTGGCCCAGATGAATAATCCAGCAGCTGCATCGGTGAGAAGCTTCAAGTCTTCTGGGGTAGGCCAGGGCTCCGGGAGTGATTTATACCGGATGTGAATAGCATCAAACCCACGACAAAGATAATTCTTGATATCAAGGTGTGATTCTGGGGTGGCCTTCTCTCCAACTTCAAGAACCTTGCACTGGGATCCCATTGAACCTAACACAGAGTGTATGTTGCTCTCATTGCGACTTGTGACAAAGAGCTTTGTCTGTGCTGGCAGATGTTTCCAACGACTGATAGCAGACAGAACCTGCATCTGGTAGGGCATGGACTCTTTCAGACCCCCACATTCGTCCAGTGCATCAATGACCAATATAGGCATCCTCCCGGCAGGCACTGAGAGTGGAGTCTCCAGAGACTCTATGATGAGCTTCTCAAAGATATCATCATGGCCTGTGATGTGTGGGACAACTTGCCTGGAATCCAAAGTCTGAATCACTTTGCTCCGAACCTCTGGGTATTTGTCTGCAAGATCATATGCCACGGAGCACCAAAGAGCTTTTGGGGTCTGAGACAAAAACTCTTCACGTTTGAAGAAGAAGCTGGATGCTAAACGGCCAGAATCCAGGAGCTGTGCTGTGACTGTCATTGCAATAGCTGATTTTCCAGTCCCAGGATACCCATGGAGCCAGAAAACATTGGGACCATCCAAGTCGTTTGCCCAATCATGAATGCTCTTGAGGATGTCAAGCCGAGTTCCACTCATGCATGGCTCAGGACCCTGTTTTATTTCTGGGGCCTTCAGTCTGAGACTCTGCAGTTGCCGGTCTTGCACTATTTTGATTGCTCAGGAGTGGTGTGTTTATAGATTTACAGGTCACTCACTGGTACTGTCCAATAGGACTTTGAGCTGTGTCCCCATCATTGCTATACTCATTCCAGACTGCACAGCGAGACCACGGTCAAATTTATTTCTGAAGGACAGAAACCGCTGGGTGAGCTTGTCTAGTTCTTCTCTTGTCTTGATACCAAAGTGAGGGAAAGGATCCTCGCTGGCATTTAAAATGAGATACACAGAATTACAGAACCAAGAATGAAACAAACACTTGAGGGATTGAGCACTGTATTGGGTTATGAAATTCCCAGTTGTGCGAACAAGGGGATAGACCTCTTCCATGGCCTGTTTCAACTGAGCTGACTTGGCAAACTGCTCCAGATCAGTAATGCAGGCCAAGACATCGGCCATATCCTGGAGTAGAGCATTTATGTCCGCATCACATTCGTGTTGCTCCTGCAGCAGCTGTGTTTCCTCATAATCAGCAAGTGTACATTTTGGAAGTGTGAAAACCTGGAATACCTTGTAGATTTGATCCACACTTGCAAAAACTGCCTTGGCAATTGAATTTGCCTGATCAAAATGAGTTTAAATGGATGCTTGTGACTCCAATCATCACGCTCACCTCACTCGCTGCAAGACCCAAAGCAAGGAATGTTTGTAAGAATTTGGAGTATTTCCCTAAACGATCCAAAACACTCTGCAACTCTGTAGCACGGGCAATTCCTGCACTCAGGATATTCACTGTCGCAGTTGGCTCCTTGAAACACTTGTCAGAGATTGTGCATGCTAGTTTATATTCACCACATACCATACTAAAACTGATACGGAACTCTGCGGATGGGTTGGCAAAGACGTGATCTGGATGTGCCTGGTGAACATCACTGGATAACATTGGTGCCAATACACGCACCAGTCAATTGTGACACTTTCTGAGTTTCGAGAATTCCCTCGGCAACTGTGACAGTGAATTCAATCGTGGTGAGCACCGTGCGATGTGTTGACAAGCGACTACTTTGGACAAGCTCAACCTTAAGAGCAGAGCCACTCTCGAGAGAACTGCAAAACAGTGTGTAGAGGTGAGAATAATGCCATGTGTCTACAACGCACTAGGGGGGATCAAATTCAATTTTGCAGCGGGCATTCTTCAGATCCGCTTTCCTGATCGTCGTACCATCCAACCGGACTTTGACAACACAGTTTTTCGTCTTTGAAGCTCGGAGGTCGGTCGCAGATATACCTGTATTATTATTGATTGAAATCAGAGCACTGGTACCACGCCAAAGCGATGGAACTGACTGGATATCTGCACACTGAGGCTACGGCATGTGAGATACGGGCTGGCGGTGGAATTCCTTTGGGTCTCTCACCTTTGGTTCGCTGGAGGCATTCTTGAGGGCGCGTCGAGATTGCAAGCGACAGTGAGAGATGAAGTGTCGTGGCGTCCTCGTGAGGACAAGAAGCTGACGTATCAGTCCATCGATCATTTCGGAAGAACTTCTCGCTTGACACATCCCCCGTACGTAAAGTATGCACCCAATCATCGCCTTCCTTTCGCCACCGCATGTAAGTACGCTCGATTCGATCGCTGCCACTCCTGGGGCCCTTCCGCGCTCTCCGCCGACAGGTATGCATGCTTCATCATCATCGCATCCATATGCTGCCACGCACACGTCAGCGATGACCACACTCATACAGGCCCACGACGTCCGCGTACTCTTCGCCTACGACGAGCTTCCCGTGCGAGGTACACTCGCCCTTCCCGTCTTCCTTCGTTTCAATCCTCCTTCGAAGCTGTACCTGCGCCTTCGCGAATATCGGCAGTCCGCTGCTCGTACGCGGTCCCCATCCGCTCACCCATATCCCGCTCGCTCATTCACTCCCAGAGCAGATAGCGCTCCGCCGTCCGTCCTCCTCCTAGAGCCCTCTCCCTTACGTCACGCAATCTCAATACATCTGATTCGTATCAGTGCGACGTCCCTCACCGGTAGCATACCTGCGCCATATCACTCGACCCGTCCCGTGCCGGACGTCGGAGAACACATCGTCGCGGTCGTTGCCTCACCGAGGTTTTGTGCTCGATGCGGTGGGTGGC
Organism: Mycena olivaceomarginata; assembly: GCA_029378375.1. Classification (NCBI taxonomy): domain Eukaryota; kingdom Fungi; phylum Basidiomycota; class Agaricomycetes; order Agaricales; family Mycenaceae; genus Mycena; species Mycena olivaceomarginata. The sequence goes on along the minus strand of JARKIC010000062.1, from coordinate 241,788 downwards.
GCTCTCGTCCAGTGTCTGTCCCACAGTATTCAATGCTGCTGGCTCGTCCCAGGTACGTCGATTTCTCCTTCCTCCCCTTCCGTTCCTTCGCCTTCCTTCTTCGTCACTGACATTGCGCCAGCCACTCGCCCCCTGAAAGATAAGACATCCGACGCAGTGCTCGCTGCTGCTTGTGGGCGACGAGACATTTTCATGTACGCCACGACCTCCCGCTGCTCCCTTTCCCGAATACTCCTCATTCTTACTGACCGACTCCTCACTCGCAGACGAAATATCCTGCCGCTCCGACTCCGCGCTCGCCCTCGAGCCGTCCTTGCGCCCTGCGCCGGCAGTGGATGTTCGCGTGGATGTCTTGCTCTTCGCTGATGCGTGTGCGGGAAGCGAGTGGCGCGGGCTGTGCGATGGCGACGCGACGCGGTACGGGGATGATGACGTGGCGTGCTCCCCGCCAGCGGTGTGTGGAGTCGGTCGATTCCCCCATTGGGCGCGAGGGGGATGGATGGGATGGGGAGGGACATGCGCGAGGAGGTCCGCGAGGTCATGCGCAGGATGGATGCAGCAGCTGCGCGCGCGGTGGTGGTAGACGGCCTTGGTGCAGCGAGTGAGGTCGAAGCGGTGCGGCGGGGGATGGAAGCTAGAGACACGGTACGGCCGTCGCGCGCCTGCGCTACCACTCGCGATAGCACTCGCAGTGGTACCGCTTGTAGTGGTGTCGCTCGGGCTTGCGATGTCGCTCGCGGTAACGAGCGCAGTGAACAGCGAGACGTGCGCGGGGATGTGATGAAGGATGGCCAGCGCTGCCGCCGTACCCGCGCCAGTCGGGTGCGCTGTCGAGCGGCGCTGGGAATCAGGGGCTGTGTTCCCAATGTCCCATGGGACGCTGGTGGGGCGTCATGCTTGCGATACCGCTCGCAATAACGAGTGCAGTGGAGAGCGCGGTGTACGAGCGGCGTGTGGCGGAGGATTGCCAGTGGTTTCGCCGTGTATGCGTCCGTGGGGTGCGCTGTCGAGCGGCGTGGGGGCATGGTGTCCTCGCGACGGTGTGCACGGTGCGGCGCAGGGTGCCTACGATATACTCGCGTGGTGGAGAGTGATGCGTAGGGCGGCGTGGTGTGGAGCATTACTAACGGTCCCGCCGTGCCTGCGCCAGTTGGGTGCGCTGTCGAGCGGCGCGGGTTATGCAGGGCCGTCTGCGGTTTCCAATTACGGCGGGTCGAGCGCGTCTCAGTCGAATTACAGTGCGAGTTCGACGAATTACCCCAGTATCCCACCTGCCCACACATAGAGTATTCGTGCCAATAAAACTTTTCTCGTTTATTTACTGCTAGAAGTACCTCACAAAATCTTCCCCCTCCCCCAGCAACCTATGTTCCTCTTGCTCGTCTCAGGATACTTTGCAGAGGGTCTGGCCGTAAACGAGATGGCACCGGAAGAATTTTGGGTGAAGTGGGTTCAGATATGGAGGGTGGAACGTGGCGGCTCGTATATATCTCCTTGCCTGAGATCGAGCCGGTGCAGGCCGTGGTTCCCTCCAAATGAGCGTGTATGCTGTCTTTTGCCGCACCATTCTTGACCCCGAGTGAGGTCCAGAACGGGTGGCTATGTCCTGGCTGAGCCGCCGGTGGCTCTAGCAGTTTTTTCTTCTTCTTAAATTTAGAAATGAAAAGCAAGAGAAATAAAACTATAGCTCTCTGATGCTGTGGTTGAAAAATTCTGCATCGTTGCAAGGTGCGCTGAGAAACAGCGTCGGGAAACGGTGGAGATTGGCGTTAATTTGGTGGCACTGGGTGCCGCTGACCTACCAAACGATTCAGGATGCTGCTAGGAGGGGACAAAAGATATCGTTTGGGCTCCTGCGACCCAGAGTATGTTCAGGGTATGTGGTTCCATGCACCGCCCGTTCTGCTTGTGATATCGCAGAACGTGGCAGATCCTTTCGAACACCATTAGCAGTTTGCCAGTAGTGATGAAAATATTTCTGGGTATTGTTCATTTGGAGAATTGGTAGAACTCGTCAAGTTTGGACTGATTGTGGTCGCTGGACTTCTGTACTTGTATGAGTGTGCGCCGCCGATGATTTTCTAGGTACAGATCTTACCTATGATATTTGGGGTGCTATCGATACTTGACGACACGCAGAGTGGAGAAACGGAGTGATGGTAAGTTAGCAGAACAATTTACATCGAGTGACTCGACCGATACCCCACAATACTCACGTATTTGAACCACCACAGGAGCAATCCAAACTCCAGCCTACAATTTCCAGCTGAGATTGTTCATCGAAAAATCTGGCATTGAAATGAACAGAGCAGGCAACAGTACCCGGAGGAGACACGGGATTCAATTGAAATGGTGCATCGGCGTCAATTTCTCATCACGGTTCAGACGTCCAAAACTGGACATGGGTGAAACGGAGAGGCTTGAAACACGCTCAAGAGCACTTGTTTTTTTCACTTTCCTCACGATCCAATCCAAGCTCTCCACTAGCGGTGCTTCACTCTTGAACTGCATTCGAGTTTTATTATTGTCTGACCTGACAAGGACCATCCTGGGACAGTTGGTATTGGCGTACGATGGTGCGAGCAAATACCCTTCTGTCGTCCTATTGCAGCGAGTTCGGACTGCGAGGTAATGTATCTGAAATCAGCGAAACCTGCTGAACGAGCACTAGTAGTTTGTCTGCAGGAGAAAATAAAACTCTGACTCTTCCACCGTTTACAGTCCAACGCGGCGGCATTATTTTGCTCCTATGGACGGCGGAAATGGAAGCGTATGGAAGGAAACGGCGTGATGACTGGAAACTTGGAGGAGTGAAGCGCAGAAACAGACCCCGATAAAATAGGAGAATAATAGAAGTGAGAGTTTACTCAAATGATACAACGCGGGATATTGGGATAGAGAATCAGTATATACAGAAACAAGCGATAGAGATGAATCGCAAACACCTGCCGAACGGTGCCGTTGTCAGACGCAGGATTGACGGAGCGTACACTAAATGGGTTGGTTGGATGGATGGATGAGGAAAGGGGTGGAGGGAGAGGACGAGGACAGGTACGAGGCGACGGTCAGGACAATGAGGACATGAGAGACGAGGAGGAAGACGTCGCGAACATGAGGATCAGGAGTGCACCACAAAGCGCGCATAAAGGAAGGACGAAGAGCAAGGAGATGACGTCGGCAGATGATCGGACACGCGCAGAGGGCGGCGCGGCTCGAGGATGGGATGTAGATACTGTGGACCTTGAGGAGGGAAAGACGTTGCGATGGGGGCGGAGGGAGCTGCGAGAGACTCGGTGGAAAGAGCGGTATTCGGAAAGCGAAGACTGTAGCGGATACGTGTCGAAGTTACCGGGGGCAGCGACGGCGGTGAATGTGGAGCTCGCATGGGACGTGCAGCGGAAGCGAAACGGCAAGGCGAGGTCGGAGCAGGAAGTTGTCACTAGAGGAAAGCGGAGGATGTGGAAAAAGTCTATGCGCGTGAGAGCTCCAGACAACCTCCAGATGCGCTGGTGTCAACCTCCGTCGTCACTGGTGGCAAAGTGTCGCTGCGATGAGTTGAGCGGAGAACCAGAAGAAAAGGGCTACATTGGCCTAGTGATGTTCAAACACGATTCCTGCAGCTCGTCCAGTTTTTCGAGCCGTCGTGATCAAAGTTTGGAAGCAGCTGAGTCACATCCTCGTCACATCAAAAGCGCGGCCACGTGCTGCTCTGAACTGGGCGCGTCATTCGGGCTGGTGATTTCGAGACAAAATCATTTTTGGATTGCCTGTCGAATCCACGGCCGTTCCTGTCACTGTCACGGGAGGTAGCTCTAGCCATGTGTTTGGCCATGTCGGCGGGCCGGTTTACTGTGAAGGTGCGGTACAAGGCTGGAGAATATTTCCGCAGAGATGGATTTGAAGAGAGCAAGATTTTTATGTTGCGTGCGCAAGCATGGGGAATGTACACAATGATTTATCCGACAAGAAATTTGTATCATTCAGAGAAATTACGGGACTAAATTGAGCTGGCGGATGGGTGCTGCAAGCTTCCTCCCGCTCCAGAGCAAAGTTCCAGTTCGAATCCCATCTTTGCTCCTGCACCTCACAGGCAATTAATTACTGGCATGTGTAGGCTCGACAGCAGGGATGGCGACGATACTGAGGATCGCGTGCTTATCGCACTGCGGAAGGTGTTTTCGCAGTGCAGTGGTGATCAGAAATTCCAAGCATGCGTCAAAGGCAAGCACGCCAAGAAAATACTCGAGGTTAGCGCTGTAGTCTTCCCTGGGAAAGGGGTCAATGTCGCCCGGGTCGTCATCCCCGGTGGTGAGCGTGACCTTGAGGAGACGTGGCCATGCCGTTGTGTCAGCCAACGCCTCGTCGACTGACAACCAGTGCTGCGGAGGGTAGTGGGATGTTGTGAAAAAGCCGAGAGACAACGTGATTGTCTCCAATGTTCGGGATGCCGGGGACGTACTGAGGCATGCTAGTACAGCCAGTAAAGAGCTGGGGGCAGATGTGTGCGAATCGTTGATCACCAGGTGCTTGAGAGACCGAAGACGATGCAAATTGGGCCCGCTTTCGTACCCTGTGCATCAACGACATTCAATTCGGCAAAAAGTAAGTACCGGACGACATACCAGGCTCTCCGCTATAAAAAACCAATGATTCAATGGCTTCTGCCGCCACGCTGTCGAGGTATCGGTTGATTTCCGGCCATCGGCACCACAATCGACCAAAATGGATCAACCCGAGAGTTGTGATCTGTTTCGGGATCGGGTGCAAATCCAGAATCCAGTTTGCAAGAAGCGGATTTCCAACGCACATCGTGTGTAACTTGGGCGGTAACGCGGCGGATTTTGGTAGAAGGGGAGTAATGTCTGGGACGTATACAAACTCGTCAGTCATAGTTTGGTTAAGTCTTCGTCAGTTTGATCGTGATCTTTGTGAGTTTGATGGCGATCTTCGTCAGTCTTGATAGCCGTGTTCAATCTTCGTCACTCCGTCAAAGTCGGGGACCAACCAACTGCGCCACACCCACACTCAGACTCACCAATGTTGATCCACCAACTTGCGCCACTCTGGCGCACTTGAACACGACTTGCGCCACTGTTGGCTGGTCCTACCACGAGGTTTCGGTCCATCAAGTTGAAGCAATAATCAACGATGCACAGTGAACAAATGAACAGAGAGTTTTAAATCTTACAAGCTTAAGCAGCGGTGAGACCCCGAGAAATTTGTAGATGAAAATGAATGGGATTTAAACAATGGAGTACAATCCGTACATTCAATGCATAGCTAAGTCGTTCATAGTACCGCCCGCCAATGCACGCGGCTGTGCCACAGCGCGGAACCCAAACCCCTAACCATCTAACTTGAACCTCAGCACACCCAAGGCCAGTGGGAATCACGGACCTGTCACCTGAGCAGATTGCCGACAACATCATGACAGAATGACGAAGATCGCCATCAAACTGACGAAGAAGAATGCCATCACTGACTTACGAGTTTGAATATGTCCCGTAATGTCTTTGGGTATGCCCCAGATTTTGAGTGACTTGAGAAGGGGGAAAGCGCATATGTAGTCAACGAGGCTGCGGAGGATGATGTGGTTCTCGTTTAGCTGCAACTCAAGGTGCACAAGCGAGGATGCAAATGCAGGAGAGCCCAAAAAGGGGCGTATAAAATGGCGAAGGGAGTTTGTTATATCTGTGTCGGAAAAGGCTGGAAGGCCAGAAGGCCGGAAAGACGTAAAGGCCGGAAAGACGGATAGGGCCGTAAGTGATACCACATAGGAGATCGGGTACACCAACTAACTTGGCTCGACGACGAAGGAAGCAGAAGTCAGACCACGGAGTAATGCAGAGGCAAAGCACATTAATTTTCAACTAAAGATACAGTAGAACATAATACGTATTTATACTAAATACGGAGATAAGTCTAATGCGGAAAGAAGTATGTAAAAGACAATAAGTACAGAGAAAGACAATAAGAACAATAAGAGAGAAGCATAGTTGCATAAGTCATATGTTTGATTTGGGGAACACTCAGAAGACCTTCATTGCAAAAACCCCAAAGGTTGTGCATCAACGAAACTAGCCGGACGCAACAGGAAAGTTGGATAGGACGTAACAGCCGTAAAGTAGACCGTAACCGGAAAGGCCGTAGATGGCCGGAAAGGACCGGAATGAATCGGAAAGTGCATGGTCGTAACAGAGTTAAGGCATAGCCGCATGGGTCTAACACCACAAGTGTCCAAGCAGGAGAGGATTTCTTTGGCGGAGATGATTTGGGAACCTTTTTTGCGCTGTTCTCGCTGATGCCACAAAGAGATCGTGGTGACACAGTGGACGAAGGTCACGAGAGTCGAAGAAATGAGGGAGAGGAATTCCTGAACCCTCGCAGGTCCCTTCCGATCCTTCGGGTCCCACCCAATGAAGAGGCTGACCAACCAAAAGGTATGTTGTCCGCTTCTCGGGAGCCATTGCGTGGAAACGAGGCTGCACGCCAAGAGCGCGGCTTTATCAGTTTTGAGGTGATCAATGACAGAGTTGACAAGCTCCGCAGGGAATTTAGGCATGGATGCTTGCATGGTGGGTGGCATGAAGCCTGAAGGTCCTGGTCAAAAGAAAGAATCAAAGAGGCACGTGAATGATTGATCCATCGGGCCGAACAGAACCCGAACGCCAACTTGAGAATGCCGGAAAGTGCGTTCTGAATTAACGGTGATTGTCAATTTTAAATTTATGGGAAAATACCTGGAGAACCGGTTGTGTGCGAACGGATAAAAGCATTTCGTATCCATTATCCATCTCAAGTTACAACCACCTTCTTCCTCCTCGGCCCCGGTGCTCGCTGGTAGCCGTATCTTATTTCTTGCCTTGGTGTTACGGCTCACCATTGAACATGTTTCAGGCTTGGTCTCTGATTCCCTACCTCCTCTCAAAAGATCTCGCCCAGTAAAGGAACGTATCCTCACTCATGCCCAATGAGTGGTAAGAAACTGAGGGACGGATCTGGGGTTAGTAGCCATTTATGAGGTTGCAATAGTGATTGAGGAAGGGGTTGATGAGCAACATATGAAATAAAATGAAACGCTACCCGTCAGAGCCGCGTCCCCGGGTCTGTATCTCTCTAATCTCAGAATGTGGCCCCACATTCTGGGATTATATAGCTAAGTTATATTCAACTAAAAATGCAGTAAAATCTGGTCACCAGAGACATTGAAGCGCTCACATGCTCGACAATTACAATTTCATGTTTTCAGCCAGCAAAGGTTGTGGCCTGGGAGACAGTGTGTATAGCCACATTTTTTACTGGCTCAGATGGGTCCACAACCAGATAACCGTGGAAAGTGCAGCGGACTCATCTGTTTTCAGTGTCGACGTATCCACAGCTGCCATCAGCGTAGCATGCATGGCACATTTGTAGATCTCCCGCTGTGGAAGTGCGAGTTGCCTTGCACGTCGCTTTCCAGAACCGGTCCGATCCAACCTATCGGCTAAATGCGATCATTACGTCGAGATTCTTCTTGTTCTTACCCTCCACATTGTGTTCTCGTCTTCCGCAACACTGGACTCTAACTCGATCCTCTTTTGTCTATTCTAGCTTGTTCTCGACTCCAGACCTCCTCAAGTCCATTCTACTGTCTTGAAATCCATTCGGCGAATATCGGCGCCTATTACACGATCTAACGCCTCAAGAGCGCTCGTTGGAAGATGGCCAGGGTTCCGGTAGCTTTCATTTATCAATCATATAGACTCTCTTTTTTTTAGTAGCAATCCCGACACGGTGGCTATCTCTGACGCACGTTTGCACTCGGTGTGGGCTGGGGATTGACTTTCAACGAGGCCTGGTCACCCTGGTTGACGCTGTTGCGGGGCAGCGAGTCTCCCTATGCGTCTTTGCCCATTTCCCCGGTGCTTTCTCGCGGAAGACTTGGTCTAGTTGACGGATTTATAACAGCCATTCTAAGTACCTTCCTCGTTTGTATTGGTTTCATATAGTTCCCAGCTTCATTTCCGGGCACCGGCGTCACGAGAGTACGTGAGCGGCCGTCCCACGCATGTATATATTCGCCCGGCCTATTACCGGGGAATCATCTTCTTTTCACGCCCTTACCACCACGATCCCAGAGCAAACCCGAGTTTCCGAGCCCAAAAGCGACCACAAGAGAGCTAAGTTTTCGATTTCCTGGAAGTACTGACCCTTCCTCTCACAAAATACTTTCCTGGGTCGCCAAAAGACGACCACCGTTTGACGTGTGAAGCTTCCTGCCGGCACGACCTTGGCCTCCCTCGGTCCTCCTAGGGACCAACTGTCTCTTCTTCACCGCAATGAGCAGACGGGACTAGAGTCGATGGGAGGGGAAGGGAAGCAGAAAAAGGGAAGAATGACAAGAAGCACCGGTGCTGCATGCAGCCCAGACACATGATCTGTGCTCATCTAGTTGTACAATGAGGAAAGACTGAGGAATAAATGAAGTGTGATAGAAAGAAGCACACACCTTCCATCCTATCCCAGTTCAATCACCAATGAAAACATCCCCGCACCCAACTCCCACGTCAAAAATGCCCTGTGTGCTGGCGTGGTGATGCGCATCTGTGGCAGGGAAGAGCAGCAGTGTTGGTGGAGCAGCATAACGAGAAAATCGACACAGGGAGAAAGCAGTGACAAGGGAGAAGTTGAGAAGACAAGGGAAGAGAGAGAGGAAGGCAGAATGCATAATGCGGTGGGAAAGGGCAAGCAGTTGCACGGGAATGCTGAGCACTGAGCACCATGCACAGTGTAGTGAGTGTGAGCAGTGTTTCACCACTTACTGGACACAGATGCATAGTGATATCAGTAGATGTGATTAAATTTCTCCACAAAATTGTACATCATGAAAGTTTACACAAATTGCTATGTACTTCTCGGCTACCCAAACGGGTCCCCCGATTAATCTTAGACCTGGAAGTTTAAATCTGATAAAACTGAATCAGAAAAAGTGCCCACAACCAGATTTGAACAAGGAACATTATGATAACGCTTATAGAAAAGTGTAAGGTATACCCCACTACACCAAGCAAGATATACCAAAGAAACTTCACACTTTATACAATATCAAGCACCTTGGAGGGGAAAAAAGGAAATATCTCCAAGTCTGTTTCATGTTGTGCATGTTGTCGAGAGTATGTGTGATTGCACTACTGTACTATTTTGACCAATTTTTCATGTGACACATGATGCAGCCCACCAAACTGAACCACAGTGCCATTGAGATTTTATGGCTGAAATGGGCTCAAAAATGCAAAATTCAGGAACTCTAGATTGAATTTTTGCGAAGATTAAATCATCCTTGCTTTGTGTTGAGTATGGGCCCTATGGTCTAGTCGCAATACCCTACGCCTTGACTACACTTTTCCGTGAGCATTACCATAATGTTACTCGTTCAAATCTGGTTGCAAGCACTTTTTATGATTCAGTTTTATCAGATTTAATCTTCTAAATCAAAGATTAATCTTGGGACCCCGTTTGGGTAGCTGAGAATTTTGTAGCAATTTGTGTAGAAAATTAATTTTCATGATTTAATCTTTGAAGTCTAAGATTGATCTTGGGACCCCCGTTTGGGTAGCTGAAAAGTTCATAGCAATTTGTGTAGAAAATTAATTTTCATGATGTACAGTACAATTTCGTGGCAAATTTTAATCACAGCTGCTGCAACTGTTGAGATGCACGCTGCACTTGGGAACAAGTACGTGGCGACCTGGTGCAGACGTGGATGAATTGCGACGGAGGTAGTGCGGGCCGCTCAGTTAGGAACTCTGGTGAAATTGACGAATGGATGATATGTTCTAGTTATCTGTACCTTTTCTTCGACGCAAGTACGCCAACCGCGCTCCGCGTGTAGTCGTGTGGAAAACTCGACGCTCACAGAAATAACTATGGCAGTTCAGTCAGACTCTCGACACGAGAGGTACGGATCCCTACATTGCTCCCGCTGGTAATGTGGGTCGAAGGTATAGTGTGATAGGGTTGTGCTGATTTGTTTCAGTGAAATGATCTTCTCCCGATTACAAACCCCCGGGTGTTGTTGATCTCCAGTTCCCCAGACGACCTCCACTGCTTGAAGACTCATTTCTTTGGTGAATGAGGACTTTGCGCTCGAATGAGTGGCCCCGTTACCAAAAGTAACGGTGTATGCGGGATAGATTTTACCGGGAAGATCACCAATTAATCAACATCACGGTTGCATCTCGTTTCCACGCCTTGATTCCTCGAAGATTCGGTGTTGATATTTATATTCTCAGCCATATTACTTGTTCGTGGCAATACAAAGTGTATGGCGTCCGCGTCCGCGTCCGCTCCCTCCATGGACCGACACGCCCTTTCCGCGTCCTCCCCATCCGTCCGCACTCAAACTCCGGGCGTTCTGCATCTACCACGACAGCGTCGTGCTTTTCTGTGCCCAATCGAGGACAAGCGAGGCGTGTCGTCGACAGGTAACGGTGCTCACGCTACCGCAGGTGCCTCTGGTAGTCAAACGACATTCACTTGCACGTACGAGGGCGGTGCGGGAACGTGTAGCTATGACGCGGTGCGTTTGACTAGCCCGATGGGATGTGCAAATTCCGCCGATGCTCATGACGTCCAGGACGGCGTCCTTCTTCAACTTGAAGGATCGTCCGAATGCCCAGACGGGACTCCAGCACAGACATCACCGTAAGTGCATGTAGAGTCATGGGGGGTTCCTCATGAGACTTGACCAGGTCCACGACTCAAATCGTGACCAAGACTCAGACACAGATAGTCATGCAGAGCGCAGTGCCCCCTTCGTTCCTCACTTTGTCTTCGAGCAGTGACAGTTCTGCGTCTTCAACCCCTGCGATTTCCTCCACCTCACTTTCTCCAAGCTCCGACCATTCTTCCGCTTCCCTTCCTTCCAGCGCCCTTCAAACCAGTTTGGGGCCTTCCAGTAGTAGTCTTTCGTCGACACCCCAAACGAGAGAGACAAGCCTCCCGGTTGTAGGACAATCAACACTTAGCTCAAGGTAGAAGAATAAATCTCTTTGAAATCACATTTGACTTGTAAATATCTAGCAAACGTATTGCTGCTGGCGCCATCGCGGGCATCGTCCTTGGCGTTCTTGCACTACTTGGACTGGCCCTTATACTCGCCGTCTGTGTCCGCCGAGCACGCCGCAGGCGGCGTGCCGAAGAACTGCAGCCCGAATCATACTTCGTGGTCAATCCACCGGTGGTGACAGCGGCAGCGACTCCAGCCCAGGCCAAATCGGCGCTTTCGCAATCCGGCGCTACTCTTTCGACAGTTGCGCTTAACCGGCAGGAGTACCTCACCGTACAACAGCGCGCGGTTCGGAAGCAGCTGGAAGCCTTGCAGAGCAGTGTGGGAGGTGGGAGCAATCACCTAGAGCAGGCGATGCAGCAGAACGAGGCGCTGAGGGCACGCATACGGATGTTGGAGCGGGAGATGCAGTCACAGTGGGGACTCGGGCTGTCGGACTCCCCTCCCGCGTATTTGGATTGAGAAGTGTAAAAGATTGAGTATTTTGAAGTGTTCTCTCTCAATATGTGTCTCATTCATCAGTAAATGTTGGAGGGTAACGAGTGATGGGCACGCACTGCTCCTGATTTGTTACCAGGTTCGATTGTTCATACCGCCCTTTGTATTATTTCCCCTCCCGCGTATTTGGATTGAGAAGGCTAAAAGATTGGGTATTTTGAAGTGTTCTCTCTCATTATGTGTCTCATTCATCAGTAAATGTTGGAGGGTAACGAGTGATGGGGACGCAGTGCCCCTGCGCCGCAATTTGTTACCAGGTTCCATTGGTCATGCCGCCCTTTGTATTATTGTTGACAGGATAAATTCATACCTGACATTCGGGGTTTTCTGGGCTTGTCTGGCCATCTCCAGCGTTGATAGTGAAGAATTCCCCCGCCGCATTTACAACGGGTTCCCTGCCAGTTTGGAGTCTCTGGCCTTGAATTCCAACGTTAAAACAACATGTTTTGCTTTGGAGTCTTTGCCAAGACACCAAAGACGCCAAAGACGCGATTTTCCCAAAGACACGCGTCTTCGCTAAGATATTCATAAAATCGGAAATCCTGGCCAAGACAAAATGTCTTGGGAAAGACTGATAAGACGCGATAAGTCTTGGGGAAGGACCCTCTTAAAGACATCTCAATGCCACTTAAAGACGCCAAAGATGAAGCAAAAAATGTGTATTTCTTTCCAACTACAAAAAAACTACTGCCGTACTTTGTATAAGGGTACTGTAGAGATAATGACAAGGAAATGCTGCCGAAACTATAAGCCGACACATTAGTTGGACATCCGCAAATTGATAAACGGAACGTACATGTCGAGAGGCTTAAAATACGGAAAAAGACGGGCGAGGGCACACATATGCGAGGCATGCACTGCAGCAAACGTCAGAATAGACCGAATGTATATGCTGGCATTGCTTGCATTCTCGCCGCTTGGGCTGAGGGTCAAGGAATACACCTGTGACTAAACGGGAAAGGGACCAGGAGCGGGTCACAAGCCTTGCCATAAGTGGCAGCGAGCATGTGTGGGACCATAAAGCGCTAGGGATCTCGGACAGTACAGACGGCATACAGGAATGTGAAGAGGTTTATCGAGGCATTCATCTTGAATCTTTGCTTGAACTAGTCCCCTAGTGGCTTGAGAAATTTCGACTGGGCATGCTAGCTCTTTTGTCTTTGCTTCGATGCTTTCCCGCCACTCTCGATTCTTCATATTTCTTGAACGTATCTGCCGATCACTACTGGTCCTGGCGCGATGATCCGACGAGCGCCTCAGCAGAGTTGCATCAACTGGGCCTCGCCTCCCTGCACCTCAATAGTTATGCTCCCGCGCTTTTCCATTGGCGATTCGTGCCGTAGACCCCAAATGTCTCCGACATCTGCATACCATGGTCGCAGAAAACACGATCAATGCCGTCCAGCAGCTTCTAGACGGCGCTGTTTACATCGAGACCTATCAACTTTCCTTCAAGAGCATTTTCTGTGCGAGATTTCATAGATTTTCCTGATGCTTCCGCCACATTAACATGGGTGCTTGCTGCATAGCCCACGATGAATGCCCTAATCTTGAAAAGATGCAGGGCCTTCGGACGCTGGAAATCTCGGTCAGGTTAGACTGGGATGACATCCAGGAGGTCGGAGACCAAGGGCTGCGTGAATTCAGCATAACGAAATCCTTTCCCTTCGCTGCACCAGCCCATCGCCTCTATCATCACGTTGAGGAAGGCCAGCCCTCTCGCCTTCTCAGCGACTTCCTTGTAATTCATTCCCTCCACGATCCACTCAGCCGCATAGCGTTGGATTTCTTCGCTGTATTGTGTGTGTGGATGTCGTGGAACTTGAAGTTGGGAACGACGCTGTTGAGCCGGTGTTCGCGCACTGGATACGCGCTAGGATACTGAATGCATGCGTTCCTGCAGATGGGCACCCATGGCCACGGGGTGGGGGACCGAGGGCGTTTCGAACATGTATCGCGCCAACAATGTCGACGTGGCATTTTTGTGCACAGCGACCGGTGCAAGTCCTGTTCAATTCCTGAAGAATCAACCGTGAGATAGTCATGTTCCTATGGTGCCGGAACCCGCCGCACTCGAGCGTCGAAAACGCGAAGCAGAGGATCGAAAACGCGAGGAGCAAGACCGTGCTTCCCGCATGGAACGGCGGGCCAGAGTGTGTAATGGCTGTCTATTTTTCCGTTGTCAATACTGTGTTATACAAGTACTCATCTTCCCTTTCACAACACCCGTCCTGAGCGGCAACCAGAGTTTGATCACCTGTCGAAATCTGCAGTGAATATAGTTGCCATTTTTTCACCCACCTGAGCATTAGCACACACTGCGCACGCCATCCACAGGGATTCCACGATTCTTGATGTCAGTATGACAAGGGGGGTTGTGAGTTCTCTGCATATCAATCTTAATTCGTTTCCGTGTTTGCAAGAATCGACCAGAGCTTGTTTGCCGTACTTAAAATGCCCTAGCACTCTACATATTTAATCTATTCCCTTCACTGCCGCATCTGTAGCTCAGGAACTGTGTGGCGTTGTTTTCGATTTCGATCTTTTATCGTTTTGTTAAAAGTATTAATGATAATAAAACTTTTCTACGTAAAACCGATATGTTCAAAGTCCGAAGCCCCGACTCGGAGTTGCAGTATTTAAAGAATCCAGGCAAGATAGAACGATTTAGATCTCGACCAAGAATGTTGGGATGACCGTCGAGGACTGCGCATTTCTACATTCTATATGTTCGGGAAGAGGTAGACAAATCAATCATGACGGGTAACAACATGAGCAACATTGCAATTGAGACGAAGATCGCGGTCATGACGACGGAAGTGGTTTTTGACATTGCTGACAGTTCGGCTATTGAAAATGTACAGTGTACCTAAAAATCTTCAGCTGCCGCTATCAAACGTAATGGCCTGTGGGGCAGCATTTGGATGTTTTATGCTGCGTCACAGGAAACCATCGAGACTGCATGAAATTTTTATCTGATCCAATCTTCAAGACTGAATTTTCGGGCCACTTAGATTGCATGTGTGTGTCGATATCCCCCACCATTGTTAAAAACGGGATTTAACTTCCGTGCGTAAAATCATTTTTTGCTCGCGCCTACCTAATCAGAATTCCCTGTGTCTCAATTTCGAAGCTCGTTTCCCCTGGATTGATACGGTGTTCAAAGTGCACATTTAATAAATCTCTATAAACTTTCGCATTTTGCACTTTCCTCTACGGTAAATTGTGGAAAGGGCACATTTCCTCTACTTATGAGACTATTAATCCTACCAGACAGTCCCGAAAACATCGCACCTACCCTCCTTTCACTCACGCATACGTGGCGCATCTCCGAGAAACTTCGGTGCAACAGCACTGGTTGGGAGATTCAAGTTTTTCAGCACAATTTATGGTGAAAAAATGTTGTTTGTTTTTCAGACATTTTCACTGAAAAAGGTAGTGAAAAACTCAAAACATTTTCACTATTTTGTGAGTCCGAGGTGAAAAATTCAAAAGGAAGCTCAAAAGAGGTGAAAAAGATTTGAATTTTTCACCATTTTTTTCAGTGAAAAATGTCTGAAAAACAAACAACATTTTTCACTATAAATTGTGCTGAAAATCTTGAATCTCCCAACCAGTGCAGTGCAAATAATAAGCTGTGGTCATATAGAAGCAGATATGTTGGTTGTATGCCGGAAGATGGTCTCCCGTGCTTCTAAGATGGGTTCGGAATGTTGGGCCCTGTGTTCTATAAAAATGCATCCAGGGGTTAATCAAGATTGAATGAAACATCCCCGGGTGCCCGAGATATTGAGTTGAGGTAATTAACGAGTGTCAATCTATGGTGTTCAAAGTTTCAATATATCTCTATAAACTTTCGCGTTTTTGCACTTTCCTCTACATAAATCGTGAAAATGGGACATTTCCTTTACTTATGCAACTAAGAATCTGTCCGAGAGAGAGAGAGGAAAACTATGGCGTTCAAAGTGCACATTTAATAAATCTCTATAAACTTTCGTGTTTTTGGACTTTCCTCTAAATAAATCGTGAAAATGGCAGCTTTCCTCTACTTATGAGACTAAGAATATGTTCGAGAGAGACACTGGTTGGGAGATTCAAGTTTTCAGCACAATTTATGGTGAAAAATGTTGTTTGTTTTTCAGACATTTTTCACTGAAAAAAGTGGTGAAAAATTCAAATCTTTTTCACCTCTTTTGAGCTTCCTTTGAATTTTTCACCTCGAACTCACAAAATGGTGAAAATGTTTTGAGTTTTTCACTACCTTTTTCAGTGAAAAATGCCTGAAAAACAAATAACATTTTTCACCATAAATTGTTGCTGAAAAACTTGAATCTCCCAACCAGTGAGAGAGAGGAAAATATGGGAATTTCCTCTCTATATAATCACCGAATACTGACTTCCGTTACGTCTATTGACAAGTTTGTGATCTCTCTATACATTTTGATTGACATCTCTATACAATGTATGGACTCGTTACTTCCTCTCTATACAAACTTTCGACAACTTCCTCTCTATACAAACTTTCGACAACTTTCCTCTCTCAACAAAGTTTTTTGGGGCGTCAAATTTTTTCTCTCTCAATTCAAGTCAAAAAGACAGCTTAATTGTTATCGTTATTACTACTCGTTCCTAATACAAGTACGGTACGAAAAGATAGGTGCATGGGCCAGGCGGTCGCGGGTGCACGTGCGCATGGATGACAAGAACGAAGGCGACGACATAAGTACGGTAATCTAGAGAGCC
The DNA here is from genome assembly GCA_029378375.1 of Mycena olivaceomarginata. NCBI lineage: Eukaryota > Fungi > Basidiomycota > Agaricomycetes > Agaricales > Mycenaceae > Mycena > Mycena olivaceomarginata. The sequence goes on along the minus strand of JARKIC010000062.1, from coordinate 225,500 downwards.
GGGCGATGAAGACGGCCAGTAGCATCTTGACGCCAGTCAGCACGCCAAGGGGCGACGTGGCGTGGACGGGAAACACCATCTGAATCGGTGCCAGAACGAAAGACGTTTTTGCGGCCAGTGACGAGCGCGAGTATCGTCATGGCGAGGCCACTGCAGGCACGGGTCAGCCGACGAGCCCGGCATTGATAAAGGAATGCGCAAGTAGCAGCTGCAGGTGCCTGTCTGTGATGCGGTGAGGAAAGGCAGGATATTGAAATGAAGCACGCACGAATCCTCAGAGGCCCACTCGAATGCGAGGGGCGGTTGGGGCTGCACAGCGCCATGTGGGTGTGTCCAGCCTCGTGTAAGACAAGAAGAATACGACGGCGCCAAACCCAGATCCGCGAGTCCGTGCTTGACAACGAGGCACTGCACTGTCCGCAGGACACGTCACGCTGATGCCCTGTAGCCAGCGCACACTCATCTTGATTGTGTGGCAGCAGGCGGTGGGCTGCGGAAGCTTGCATTACGGATTCAGCTTTGGAAGGAATAGGGTGACAGCAGAACGCACCAGTACCCGAGAGCGAGAGCAGAGCTGCAGATGGCCGTGGCAGGGAAGGGCGTGTCGAGGGTTAGCGGGACGGGTACAGAGGTGGCAGCCATGTGTTCTCGGGATCCCTCTACGGCGGCAAGCTGGGAACGAGAGAAGACGAGCGTGAGGAGTGAGACGGGACGATGAGCACGAAGAGAGAGAAGTGACTACAAGGAGAAAGAGGACTCAAGTCACGCAGTGTACTGTGTCACAGACACGAAAATTTTTGGCTTGCGCAGACCAATGGCAAACATTAAATTCGTAGTAGTTAAGGTAGAAAATGAGTGTGGTGACGATGTGATAGGTATGAATAATGGAGGGAATGTAAGTAGCACGATTATATCAACTATTATATACAAGAAATGCTTTGCTGTCGTAACTCGCAGTCGTGGCGTCGAGTGAAGATTCAGTCCCAGGGATTGTGAGAAGGAGGCACATGCAACCCTTCTCTCGGTGCACACGGGATATAGTTTCGAAGCGTAGGTTTGCCAGTGCCAGGTGCACGACGCGTTTGGGGGCATTATCGATGGTATGCTGGCAGGTGTGGTAACCGAAGAACTGCCAACAACGCCGGTGGGGCTCACGCTGCTGGATGCGGTGGGAGGCCTGCTCGGGATAGCGGGGGGTGCAAGGGCGGAGGACGAAGAGCCGCTGACAGTGCTCCCAGGTCGATTCAAGTAGTCGGCCCCAGCCGGGTCCTGCGCGGGGTCATACTGGAATGAGGATGTTGCAGGCCGCAGGCGGGGGGAGGGACTGTCTCCATGGCTGACGGTCGAGCCTGATACATCGTCAGCAGGGACGGCAGATCATCACTATCTAACAGCACACTCACTGCGATGAGAACAAAGAGAATCTGAACGAGTCCTCTTCCCGCTGCCCACGGATTCGAAGGATGGGGAAGCCGCACGCTTGCGAGAGCCTGAAACGGATGCTATGGAATGACTCTTTTTTTCGCCTTTGGTGTGTAGCAATAACTGACCTCGATTGCCTGTGAGCCGTGCGCCTGTAAGCTGTGCCGGGAAGGGTTCCGAGTCAGAGTCGTCGGTTATGAGAATAACGTCTGGAAGAGGCTGGCAGGTCAGAGCGGTGAATGGAAGGAAGACAGAAACTTTGGACTCGCCATCAGCATCAGCTTCTCGTTTGATCTTTACGGGTGCCGGTTTTGACCGTTGACGACCGTTGCCCTCGTCCTCATCCGTGAACTGGAGGTCATGCTCCTCATCCTCGGATTCAGGATCTTCAGAGGAGGATGTATCCTTCTCGGAAGGCACCTGGGAAGTGATGCCGACTTTACCCGCGGCGTACTTTGCGTCTTACAGCTCGTTCTGGCGCCGACTCCACCCCAGATTCCGATGCAAGCTCCTCCCCGGCCATCAGCCTCTCAAGGGCATCGTTGAAGCCAGCCCGCACCAAGGCAGCGGGAATTTTATGCTTAGTCGCTTTGAGGCAGTCAGTACCGGTTGCGAACGATCAATAAGATAGAACTCGCCGATGCGGATTGAAATGGTCCTGCCATTTTCGGGCATTCGAACCCTGGCTTCCTCGAGCTCTTCGCCGGTGATTGTCGTACGTTGGAGCACATATTGTGTTTGCCTCGATTTCGCACCAACACCCAATGGTACGCTGGCGCCGCATCTTCTGGGTAACGGCGGTCTAGGAATTCGAAGAGCAAAGGCAGTACCTCCCGAAGCCATTGATCGATGCGCTGCTGCGGCCATTTGGGACCGTACAAGAGGCCTTGGTCGTTGGGTGCTTTGAAGGCAGAAAGCCCGCACTTCACGCGGTCCTCGACTTCGGCGTCTGCAAGGCACTTTGCGATACGAAGTTTTCCTTCCGACTGTGATGTGATTAGCCCAAGGTAGCCCTGAACAAGACGAACGCACGGTAAGCCCGCAGGTGATCACTTGCACACTCTTGACTTTCGCCAGCGATGACTGAGACATCTCGAACGAAGATAGCTTTCCATGTTCCTCCCATCGTCAATAGCGCCGACTGCGAGACACCCGGAACCTGCCTCTACTCGTGTGGAAACTCGAGTGAGAGGAACGTGTTCGCCAACTCATTCATCACCCGGAGCACCCGATCAGCTGTCTGGCCTTACTCGATGAATTGCGGAATGTCCATATCCCCGGACTCGGCAACGACTGCCAGGATTGACGGTCACATGGATCTGGGGGAAGTGTTTGTTGACGCAGGAGGAGAGTCTAGTTGACGACGCGGTTGCATCTCTGATGCTCTTACAATCCGAGCAGCCCCTCCGTAAGGCTCTTCACGATAGTGTCGTCGATCTCATCAAATATTAATCACCACATCGTCTCTAGTTCCTTTATATAATTTGGACTACAGTACCTACACTCAATTCGCCTAGCCTATACTCAGTTTAATGTGCATTCACGCGACCTTCGCGGTCGCGTAACTTTGTTCTTGGCCTCATTTTGTCTGCTTCACGTGATCGTGTCATCTTGCTGGCACCTTTCTCCCAAATTCTCCCGTCGTCTAGCGTCCAGCGCCACTTGCATCCAGCAGTCGGTCCACTCAACACGGAACCCATGGTACTTGCCACTGACTCATTTGCGCTCCCCTTACTGATCTATGTCCTGACAGACCGGTGTTATACGATTCGGTACGAATTTGTCAGTGCGCCGGCCGCCTCGAACGACAAAAGCTCGGCCATTCACTGACCCCGATCCTTACCGTGGTACACAAGGCGAAGCACCGTTTACCTTTCAACAAACCCCGGCGGCTGCGCACTCTCCAGGCCACACACCTCTTGCGGCGCGGACTCTTTTGTGAGCGTGTCCATGTGCTTGTGTTTGCACTAGGCCCGTGTGGCAGAACAGCAAAAGCGGGATCGGGAACAGCAGAAGGTATGTGCTCATTGTGTCTACGGGAACCCCGAAAGAGGGGCGCACCACTCGTCATCGTCAAGAAGCGCAAACGAGCTTCGCTACATGCGCACTGGACTCGGTTCCTTCGCCCGGTTCGTCCGCGCAGCGTGTCGACGATGGACGAGGGGGCACGACGAGCCCAGGGAGTGACGGAGCTCGCTCGAAGGCCTCGTGGGGCCGCGTGTGCTGTGGAGCTCGTTTGTAACCCGACGCGCAGCAGGCCGGCGAGAGCGAGAGCGCAAATATGCCACGCGGACGGTGCGCTCACCGTTGCATCTGCGGTCAGCTGGACGTCGAAACGGCCGGCACCGTTTGTCAAAGTCGAGGCTGCCTGCTGTTGACCCTCCGCTCTTTCTCCCCCTCCAAATCTTACACTTTCTTTGCACAGAGTCGCACTCTCGCTGTCCTGCTGTGCACGAGGCCAGTCTCCTCCTGGCGATGGATGTGTCACACAAGCTGACTGCACACAGCTGTCAATTTATGGCCCCATGGCTGCCGTGGTGTCGTCCACGCGCAAGTGCACCCGCGGCCGCCTGGCCCATGCACCCAAATTCTTTTCGTACCGTACTTGCATTAGGAACAAATAGTAATAACGATAACAATTAATCTGTCTTTTTGACTTGAATTGAGAGAGAAAAAAATTTGACGCCCCAAAAACTTTGTTGAGAGAGGAAAGTTGTTGAAAGTTTGTATAGAGAGGAAGTTGTCGAAAGTTTGTATAGAGAGGAAGTAACGAGTCAATACATTTGTATAGAGATGTCAATCAAAATGTATAGAGAGATCACAAACTTGTCAATAGACGTAACGGAAGTCAGTATTCGGTGATTATATAGAGAGGAAATTCCCATATTTTCCTCTCTCTCTCTCGAACATATTCTTAGTCTCATAAGTAGAGGAAAGCTGCCATTTTCACGATTTATTTAGAGGAAAGTCCAAAAACACGAAAGTTTATAGAGATTTATTAAATGTGCACTTTGAACGCCATAGAAAACATGGGAATTTCCTCTCTATATAATCACCGAATTCTGACTTCCGTAACTTCTATTGACAAGTTTGTGATCTCTCTATACATTTTGATTGACATCTCTATACAAATGTAATGACACGTTACTTCCTCTCTATACAAACTTTCGACAACTTTTTTTGATTAACATCTCTATAGAAATGTAATGACACGTCACTTCCTCTCTATACAAACTTTTGACAACTTTTTTTTGCGAGTTTCTTAGGTATATACATTAGAGAGGTTGCGGCAAAAGCCACATAGCGTGCAAGGTCTGTCCATGCGGCTATTTCTAAACTCTGCTGCGGCAATCTGGTGGGTGATAAGAAGAGTTGTGGGAGCGCCTGCAGGTAAATGAGTGCAAATCCACACGCGGCATTGCGCAGCCGCATGCACCTTTGCGCAACCTCTCTATTGTCCATCCCAACATATTAGGTCATTGGGACATGTCCTTGACATGCTAGATGGCATTTGGCACGAAAATGCTCCAAAAGCACAAATTATCTAATATGTCTTATTTTGATGAATCGCTTTCTGTCACTAATTGTGCATGAATTAGCCCGACAGATCCATCCAGGTTTCATCCAAATCGGCACAGAACTGGTTGAGTTACTAACAATTCCTTGAGAACATCCCAAAGCAGGACATTTTTGACCGTGCCTACGGTTCCGACATTAGCTGGATGCATTTTTTTATAGAACAGAGAGCCCAACATTCCAAACCCATCTCAGAAGCACGGGAGACCATCTTCCGTGTATACAACCAATATATCTGCTTCTATATGACCACGGCTCATTATCTGCACTGTTGTGCCGAAGCTCCCCAGAGATGCGCCACATATGCGTGAGTGAAAGGAGGGTAGGTGCGATGTTTTCGGCACTGTCTGGCAACAGCTTCTCCCGCTTGATTAGTGGAATGCTGGATGTCATTTCTGTGTTTGACATGCTGATGCGAAAAACTGTCGCGCTGGGTGCTAGGAGCCGACAATATAATTGAAAGGATGACAAGATCCTTACTGACCTGCATTCTTTGGGGCCAATGCCTTCATATCCCATATCCATTCCTTTAATCCAGCTTGTGCTTTTGCCGTCTATCCGAGCCCCTGCAGGGCATACCTTTGCAGCCTGGAAACTCCTTACCAATGCATCGCGCAGGTTTATCTGCCTCTGTACATCTATCCCGGAATGGACTGTTCCGCACGGTCTCCTGTTTAAACCGCGCGAGTATTTGCGAGTGATAGCTTTCAGGCATTCGGCTGACAAGAAATTATTTTCCAGTGTATCCGCTCATTTGACAACAATTTTCTACATCGTTGTGAGCTTGGTGAGAGGCCACTGCTTCGCACGGCAGGACCTGTATTCCACCCTTTTTCCTCGTTTTAAGACTGAAAATACCGGCAATCACGGTGTTAACATTCTGGACATCAAGCTACGTGTCCAGGCACGTGGGCGTGCCAAGCGTTGCGAATTACATTTTACCTCTCACTGGTTCTTGTTACGAACGTCAGTGAGGGGCATGCCTATTCACTATATATCTACTATACACAGTTTACTTATTACTTACTTAGTCTGTACTGATCATACGGGTAAATATATACTGGTTCTTGCTATGAATGTCAGTGAGAGTTTGTACTGACTACATCATACAGAGCTCCCCGATTTATAGGTTTAAGAGCCCCCAACCGCGCTTATTCCACGCGCAACCAGTCAACACTCTGTCAACCTCGGTGAACCGCTGGGCATGTCAGTCTCTGAATCCTCCGATGTTGTCTTGCAATTTATATATGATATAGGTTGGCTTCAGTCCACGATCGGTGGCGGAGACCGAAGCTCATCGGCCACATCATATCTTGCCCCGAAATTCATACAGCGAGAGAATTTGCACGTTCTGCTACACGCACCAGTGTCGAGACTGGTGGATCCTCAGAGCAACAAAGGTGTTGTGACATTCGGTGAGATACAACAAGATAAGCCCTCGCTTCGCTCCGGCAGATGGGGGGTCAGGTAGGATCCAGAATTGCATTGGAACTTAGAGTCGAAGATTTAACCTGTTGGGGCGATACTCTTAGAGCCTTTGCTCGTGAGTCGTCGAGATAAAGCCAATAACATAGCAAAGAAATATTATAGACATGTGACGAGGATAGTGAATAGAGGCGAGCATTCAAGTAATTTCCTCGCACCTATCGTGAATAAAGGACAACCAAACCCCATCAGTAGCCTGATAATCGTGGGGAGGGAAGTGTTGAAATCGATGTCGTGCATGTGCTGCATGCTGGTAAGGGTGGGGACCGGTTACCTACGTTGAGAGTGAATTTGTAAAAAGGAAAACTGTGGCTAGATAGCGTACCCAGATAAAACACAGTCCAGCTGAATCTCCCGACAGAGATGCCGCATCAAGCGGGGAGGTGAGCGATGAAGTCTGATGAAGTATCCTTCGTACATTTGTTCTGGGGGCAAAAGGAATTTGCGGTTGGATATTTTGCCAGGGTATCAACGTTGAGACTCACCTGGTAAAAAGTGATGATCATGCATCCCGATCCGCCAGAATGTGAATGGCCAGAAAGCTTGTCCTCGAAGCCATTCGGTATGGGCTGGGAGTTTGGGCGCCAGGAATGCGGCAGCTGGGTGCACCAAAGAAGGGAAACAAAGAGCCTTTGCGGCACAGAGCAAAAGAGTCCGGATGGTGAACAACAAACAGAACAGAGCTCCAATCTTGAATTGTTGCGCAGTACGAACAATACCAGACACTGTGGAAGCAGGACGATCGATAATTTTGGGTTCGGCATAATTGAGAGTAGGCATTAGAGCTTGGAAGAGAATGTATTTGAGTATCAAGTGTGGCAGAGGCCGCGTAGCAGTGGGAGAACATATTGAGGGATGAGCCGCAGGTGAGGGCGAAAGCGAAAAGAGACGAAATGGAATAGAGGATACTCGCCGGTTTATATGAAAATCGTGGCCGCAGTATGACACAGATGCGCCGCAGTGAGAATGTTGTGGCCGAATCGGGTGTGCCCTGGACAGCCGTTGATTCACGAGACTTGTTTCGACCACTCGATGATCCGAATGGGGGTCGCTCAAAGTTGCGGCGCAGTTCGGACAGAACCGAAATGAAGTGTGTCGTTCATCATGGGCTCAAAGTGTGGAAAAATCCGATGGACCAAAGGAGTTGAAGATCCGGCAAGAGGCCAGAGAAACACCGAAGGAGCAAGGATATAAGGGGAAAGAGCACAGGATTTCCACCATCTCGTTAAAGAACGGTTAATTTTCACAGGGTATGTATCCCGTTTTTAGGAATGTATCCGCTTAGTTCACGCTCACCTCTGTCCAGGTCGATCCCTCTTCACCGCCAAAGCCACCAAAGAAACCATTGAGTCGTACCCACCTTCGTCACCTCGTGACTTCGCTTACTTCGCTTAAGAACAAGGAAGTCTGTGAATTTGATGGAAAAGCGGGAAAGCTCGTCATTTGGACATAACTGGGAAAGCTCGTAAACTCTGGTGAAAGCTCATCACTTCCGTGCACATGCATAGCCAGCAATGGTGGGCGGCTGTGCATCTTACCTTTCGTTCCTACCACTACCCCGATCGCATCCCGCCCAATTCCCCCACCGAGTGAGTCTATACTAGAAGAATGGGAGTGGGACTCCCCCATTTCCTTTTTCGGGAAGCGAGTCCCATTCTTGATTCCATCAACAATGGGGCTCGCATAATTATCCGATGTCGATACCCGGCAATATTCGGCACCCGCTCAGCTGCTCAAGTTGCGAGTATCTGAGCCGTGGAATTTTTATAGATAATACAATTGAAGAAAATATTGGAGTTGAATTCATCAGTTGCCTGCATGCCCCGCTCCTATGTGCTTGTATGTATAATATTTCTGGAAACCTGTATGCCACAAATATATTTCCAGATGCATCCAGTACTTCCTCTGGATGACAATCAACAACTGCTACACCCTCGGCAACTGCTGGAAACATTTGCCAGGATTTTAGAGAGAAAACTGGTGACATTCTCCCATCACTGACTCGCAAATGTTGCAATAGTATGATGAGTTCAAAATTGGTGCATATGTGTTTTCGGGTTGATTTTCGTCAAGATGGTCCCGGCCAGGTGAGGAAAAAGAGATGCACACAAGAATGGACAAATGTGAAGGTGTGGGGGGGGGGGCACGGTGAGCTGTAAATAAATGTATGAACATTTCTGAAGGTGGTAGGCACCTTCAAACCATTTTTTGAGGTTGTGTGCGGACTCCAGGCATTTTCTGGACTGTCTGCACATGGAATATTACCTGATTTTGACATCACGTGGTCGGCTGGTCCGACAAAAGCGTTGATTTGACTAGATGGTACAGATAAGGTGTTATCAAATGGTGTGTGAGGGGTGTGTGTGGTGTGTGGAAACAATGGAAATATATTCTGGGACTCAAACAGGGTGATCACGGATTTATTTCACAAACAATGATTTTATTTGTCCCATCGTAGGAATATATTTATTCACAAACAGGAAAATAAACCCTACCGTGAAGTCCCCTAATGTAGCCGGGAAGTAGTCTAGGAGGAAATGCCATTACACACAGGTTTCAAACCTTCGTGTGGGACTCTGGCTGCTTAGGGAAAAAAAAAAAAAACATTAAATAATTCCTCACGCCATGCACTTTCTCCCCTGGCTTTGTATAAACACAAGGATATTTACATGCAATACCTATGTGCTTCTGTGAAGCAAAGAGTCTTTGTGAGCGGATTTCCATGTAATGTCGGAATATGGGTGTCCAGGATGCCCACCACTCAATGTGGGGAGGATATTAAGTCAGCCTGAGATACTGGATACTCTCATGGTGAGAGGGTCAATATATCAAGGTGAGTGGGTCGACCTATCAACCCGAGTGGGTGGCCCTCTCAGCCTGAACATAAACCATATCTTACGCTGAGGGAAGTTTGGCCATTTTGGTTAGGCAGCCTGAGAGGGTCACCCCTCGCCTTGACTGAGCTCACCCACGCAGGTTGATTGGGTCAGCTCAGTCAGGCTGATTATGCATTCGGTCAGGTTGACAGGGTCAAATCATTATATTTCTATATACAGATACAAATGTTCCCGTAGCTACAGCTGCCGGTTACAAGGCCCAAGGCAAGTGCCCGGGACGTAAGAAAGCTTATAAGATACAAGATCAATCAAAATGGAGTTCTGCAACTCACCATAGATACGCCAATGAATTTGAAAAACCAAAAATCTGACAAGTCCTCAGAAAATGCCATTGCACAAAATAAGCTAAACTCACAGCACTACTATGGAGATGGTGGACACTGGTAGGGCCAAGTTGCACTGTGACTCCGGAGAAAATATATTGGAATATGCTCAGTCCATGAATAATAATTGACATACCACGGGCGCAAAAATGGTTTAGAGTTACAGAACGAAGGATATCAAACTGAACAATATTGAGCGTAGATGAACATAAATTGACGCAGCTGACTCGTCTATTCGATTATCCCTGGCTCAAAATCGAATAGAACGACACTGGATGATAAGTCAATAAACATTTATTTGCTGGGTATAGAGGAAAAGCAATGGACCTGAGGACGACACATCTGTACGAAGGCGTTGCGATTTCAGCAAGCTGCGAAGCTATTTTGAGCAATAGCAGGACGTACTTTGACATTTGCCAAGGCCCAGGATCGTCATCAAGGCTTGATTGGGTGTCGGATACGGTGTCATGGGTGTGATGCTACAACAAAACGAGGTCAGTTGTTATATATACTCAAACATGGGAATGAACTTATCAACAGCTCGTCAGGGGACGGCGGAATATCAAATCAACATACTGACGGCCGCGCCCGAGGCTAACACTATGCTTGGGAACTCGACTGGTGCGGCAGGGACGCATCCAGAGTCGCACGCACAATGATCGACGCGCAGACGTGTCGGCGACGCGTTGGAGACCGCCGCAGTAATGATGAATGGTCCAGATTCCAATATGTCAGTGCACGCCATGCTAGACCATTAAATTGGTCAGAAATATGTTGAATGCACGCAGACGTGCGACTTACCATGCCGCTCTCGGGAATAACAAAAATGAAATTGAAGTTGGGCACGGCGCTGCCCGCCGCGTCCGGTGCCAATGCCGGGTTGAACATGGACGTGATGTTCCCACTGCGAGAATCAAGTTTTGAACTCGCCAGCATTCTGGAAGAACATCGGCATAATGTCGAGGCCTAGATGCTAAGGCACATACCGAAGATCTATCGTGCGAGCCGGTATGAAGAATAATCAAACAAAGGCGGAAATCGTACTCGCCACGGAGCCTGAGGTTGCACACAGCGGGGTGAGGAAACGATCGGCTGGTGGGAATGAAACAAAACACTCACCTCAACTTGAAATCCGAACGCAGAACACATACACAAATTGTGGTGATCAGAGCCAAGTCGGCTGAATCAAAGAATAAGAAACTTACTTTCACAATAATGTGCGGCAGTGTACGAAGGATCTAAGAATTCAATCAATTTCTTGGGTCCACACATGAATTGAATGGGCACGAACGAATGAAAATAAATTGTAGGTTGATCTGAAATAAGTTGGCCCAGTCAAACGAGAGAAACGCGGTGACATGAGACAGAAAATAAATAAATTAGAAGTCCAGAACTCACCGCAGGCGAACCAAGTCGATTTCAGTATAGTATCTGCCAAGTCGCATAACGCCCTACGGATAAAGGAACTCAAATGCACGCCAACAGAGATTTTGCTACGACTGAAGAGGATCATTAGAAGATAGCAGCAAAAGAAAATAACTCTCGTACACAGTAAAGCTAACTCGGAGCAGGTGATTGAACTCTGCTACCTGTCCCGCTTTCGATATCAAAAACATGCACACCTTGTGGAGATAAAGAAGGGGTTAGCGATTAGTTTCAAAACTTTCGAAAGATAACGTACTCGTGCTGTGGAATTTGGAGGAAAAAATAATGTGACAAAAGGAGCCGACCCAGCCAGGGAGTCAGCAAAGTACCACCGATGCAGTGCAGACGTACGCAACTTCCGCAAGATGAGCTATGACTGAAAAACTGCCGAAGTCTCAGCTAATGAGACGCCATGGCGCAGCGTTGAGCTCAAATCTGAGAATCTAAAGAAAGAATGGGAAATAGCTGTAAGCAAAGGAAAGAACTCGACAAATCAGGAGGAAGGCAGAGGAAAGCGATTGACTGAGAATACACGTAAGGAGGGCGAAGTGAGGCCAAGGTTGAGACCGAGACTAATTGATTGTTGACCTGATTTTCGAGTCAGTTGCCCCATTTAATGCGAGAAATGTAAAGGGCCAACCTAAATATTGATATAAAGATTCCACCTGGCCCGAAGTAGTTCCAAATTTCGATCAGCAAGAGACTTGGAATACGATAGAGTGAGTACTGCAGGAGAAACATCTGCCAATCGGCTCGATGGAGGGGGAAAAGTAATAACAAGACGACATAATCGGGGGAGGAAACAGGGTGAGGGGATGGGGACGTAGGCAAGGCATAAATAAAATGATATGGACGCGGCGGGCTGTCAAAAAACGATGGTTCAAATGCAGGAATAATGGCGATGAAGCGAATGGCGGCAGGCTCACCTGCAACTCGCATTGCTCATTCGTATCCGCGAACCTCACCGAAAGATGGCTCGCTGGTTGTTCCATCGACATACCATCTGTGCATGCACCGCTAGATGATCCTCCCCACCACCAGCCGTGTTCGAGCCTCTGCAGATTCGAGTTCAAATGAGGTTACATAAACAGAATCCGCGAAAATACTTCTCTGAAAAATGCGAGGATTGTGATCCTCATCGTCCTTGCAAGCGTGGTCTGGAAAAAGCGGCAGCATACGGCAAGATGAGGGCAGGGAGGGTCCGTGTAACTCATGAGGAATTTGATGGTTCGGCTCAGGGAAGTAAAGTTAGGGTTAGGTTATGTAGGAAAGGTGCGTGGAATGGTAAGTAGTGTAGGGATCCGGAGGAAATACGCGCCTAGGGGAAGGTCGGGCGCAGGTTGCGGCAGCGTCTCAGCGGGTTGATGTAACACTCTGCTGATGCGATACTGTCAAACCTGGAAATACTTTGATTCCGTTAGTGGTTCGGGATGTATAGAAGAACAATGGGGTTGAATGAGGCCGAAAGGAAGCAACAGAGGCGACCCAAACAGAAGAGAGGATGAAGAAACAGGGACAGAACGAAAACGCAGACAAGAAGTAGGTAGAAAAGCGACAGGAAGTGGGGAATGAGATGTACAGATTGCAGGAGCAGTGTTATGACCAGTGTGGTTCAAATATTAATAGAACTGGCTTTCAAATGCGTAAAACAGCCTAGTGCTCCGTCATTGGGAGACGACCAGCACCCTTCTAACCTTATTCACGGGTTTTATCAGTCAAACCAACTGAAAGGTCGCAAAAATTGATTTATTTCAGGTGTGTTCAAGTTCACACCTTATCAGCGTCAAAATGGCAGGGTTGAAATACCGGTATTGTAAGCGCTGCCCTAAAAAGATCGGAGAACTCGCCCGCTACAAGGAACGATGGTCAGTCTGTGCTCGTCTCTCAAGGGAAATAATGGCAATTGAGACAGCAGCTTTTGAATACTACACTTTCTTGTAGTATATGACATTTATCTACATACTTGGTGTACTTTGTATTCAGCGCTTTGACCGCAACTTACGGCACAAGCTGTGATGGCATTATTTTGGCAATCACAGTCAAAAGTACGAACCTAATGCCTTAATAAATGTGGAGCTGGAGGTTCGTTAGAATATTGTTCCAACAATTTACCCTTTGGTTTCAAGTGATGTCCGGTTCAAAACAATTGCAAAAGAATAATGATAAGATAGAATTCCGCCGTTGAAGCCGACCATCTGACGTGTTCAGGATCTTCCGAAGTCTTGCGTACACCTCGCCTGCACCGCCACAACACGGAGTTCTGCAATTTCATCTACGCCATAGTCTTCGGGATATCTGGATTTGCCACAGTAACCCTACAAAGTTTGTTTAAACATCCAGCGTCTAAATGTTAAACCCGGTTCAAGTACTGTTTTGCTTAATCATCTTCAAAGGCCCCCCTGCCCCCTACCGTTACCGCACTGTCAAGACTGGCAAATGTATTGAAGCAAAATTAAACCATGTTTAAACCCTTCTTCCTGATCACAGCTCATAATCTATGATCAAGGCTGTTAAACCCTTGCTGTTTAAACTATCCTGGACAATATTTGGTGAACCGAAATGCGGATTGAAATCTGTTCAATACCAGCTAAGAAATCAGTGTTTAAACATCAAGTCACTCTCCAAAGAGCAGTGTTTAAACGCAAATGAACGCTTCGAGCATAAATTTTGAATTGAAGTGTGAAAAAAAGACATTTAATCCGTGTTTCAACCATGTTTAAATTGACAGGTTGTTGAGTGTGTCGAGTTTGATCTAATTTGAATCGTCCTCGTCATCGCTCAGAGGAACCCATCCCCTGGTAGTAAATCAGCTGCTGGGATATCCACACACAGGAAAACATACTTAGGAAGCTTCGATTTCTTCTTTATCTCCGCAGACCTACTTTCCGTGGATTTGCCTGTCTTTTGGGTGGTGGACTCATTTCGAGGAGCGGTGGTCCTTGAAGAACGGCTAATGGCCGGCTCGTAGGCAGAGGCAGGCTTTCCGGTTTCGTTCCTGCCCCGATAGGAATTTGAGATGAGCCCAAACATGAGGGCCTGAAGTACTACCTTGGCTTCTTCGGCACAATCTCCAGCTCCTTTTCCGACTCATGATCTTGCTTTCCATTTGGGTCGTTGCTAGCAGTAGTTTCAGGACATCGGCATATAAAGAATGAGAGAGCCACGGTATGACCTTGTCTGCGGTTTCTTGCTCCGCTTCCGTTTCCGCTGGGTCAGCGGGGTTGAAACTGGCGACTGAGGTGTTTCGTTTGAATCCAATTCAGATGGCTTGTCCCTGGCAGCGGTTCAGCAGTCTGATACGGAGAAACTTGGTTGAGCTCTAACCCAGACTTTTGTTTCCCTTGTTCGCTCGTGCTGTTCTCAGTTGATAGGGGTGGAATGGGAGGCAGGGATGGTGTACGTTGATAAGCCAGTAAATGGGCCATGGTTAGATACACGTCATTTTGCGTGTTTCTGATCAGACTTATTACTGGAACTGTTGTTTCTATATAACAGTACTGGTTCCTGGTAGCTGTTGGGCGAACCACAGAGAAACGGGTGGATGCTCTAAGGCATTAGAACATCCATTGGCAAGTCTCACCCTGAAAACTGTAGGGGAATGTGCAGCCAATTAACAAGTCAAGGAACTTCGTTTGACTTGTTTCCAACATCCACTTAAACAACGGAAACAGGTCAAGGGAATGGGAGTTGGGCAATGTATTGTGTTGTTTTGAGACGTCTAGAGGTCGTGTTAGGTCACGAGTGAGAGTCGGGTACTGGGGTAGCCGGTTTCTATCAAATGCGGATACACCGAAACAGGTTATCGGCTATTTGAAGGTCCGGATCACAACTCCAGAAATGTTCACAGGCTCTTTTCCAAGAACCCTTTTTGGGAAGTTCCTCAGGAATGGGTATCTCCTGAAAGCTACAAAGGAGTACTATCAAGTTCTGCATTGGAAACAGAGGGGAGAGTTGAGCAGAAGGCAGAAACATGTCGAGCAAGTGCAGTGCTGATCTATCAGTGATCTGCGCACCCTCTGAGTAATCCAGGGGTGTTGCTGACAGGTTTCTGCTATGTAATTGTCAAGGGGACATGGTGTGCTCGCTCTTGGGAACCAATGGGAGGCGATTCTCGGAAGAACAACCGACGGAAACACGGTTAAAGAGACGGATAAACGGACAATTGACTCACTGGGATTATGTTTTCGGTTTGTAAGTGTGGTCTTGGCATCTGTATAAGTATCTGGAGGTGTTTCGACGATGGACACAGGATCCCCCCACCGCTAGCAGCCGTTTCTGTCTACGCTTGGGCACAATCTGACCAGTATCCACCTGCCAGGGTGTGATCTGGGCAGTATTGTTGTTCCACCATGCAGTAAGCTTGCACCTGGGTGTGGATCTGTGTCCCTCAATCGAGCGCACTCTTATAGAGTAGCATTGTATTGAGATCTTCTTTGTTTCTGAATCATATATCGTTCTGGAAACGCACTTGGGCCTTGGCCTGGAATTGTTAGACTCTGTTGACTGTGTTGGATTCGGTTGGACTCTCTTGGATTCAGTTAAAGGGACTGGGAAACTTTGAGTCTATCCGACTATAAACTTTGAGTCTACTTGACTATAAACTTGTGTGGAAGCGGGTTTCAGAAAGTACCGGTTTGGGAAAGCTCTGGAAAACGCATCTGAGTGCGGGGTCTGGAAAGTACCTTCAGGGGAAAGCTCTGGAAACGTATCTGGTGCGGGGTCTGGAAAGTACCTTCGGGGAAAGCTCTGGAAACGTATCTGTATGCGGGGTCTAGAAATTACCTTCAGGGAAAACTCTGGAAACGTAGCTGAGTGCGGGGTCTGGAAAGTACCTTCGGGGAAAACTCTGGAAACGCAATTGCCTGTTGAGAAACATGCAATCACCTGAGTCCACTGGACTATAAACTAGCTAGTTGGGCCTTCATAACGTCCTCTACCTATCTGCTGAGAAGCCTTGTATCTAAACCTTGCCTGGAAACTCTGTTTCCACGTGTCTTGAAACGTGTATTGCTCGCACTTTGCTCCAATCTCAGTTCCTGAGATCTGAAACCTCCTCCTACAACCTTTACAAGGCCCTGTACTAGGGGCTGTAACTCGTCGGGATCTTGGAAACATGTATCTAAGATCGCTTGGATGGTTCATCGGTTGTTTCTGGCAGTCATAGCACTGTTTCTACACCGTATAACCAACAAGTGATTGATTAGTTCATGTTTCTAACGTAGGTCCTGAGCACACAAATCAACGTTCGACCTGTTGATCCGATGGCGCTGGTACTGTCTCAGGTCTTGAGGCATCCGGTGTGAAATGGAATGGCACGGAATCACGTATGGAGTTAAAAAACTCCCCCACCATCAACGTCTCCACGGAGTTCATAGTCTGCGGAAATTTTAGACCTAGTGGCAAAGTGAACTTCTGATTGTCGTAGAATTTTGAAGGATCCGAAGCAATCTCATCCCATGGCACGGGAAGTTCGTTTGTTTTACCCGGAGTCCTGTGAACTGGATGGTGGTGAGAACTCCGGTTTCTAGCATTTAAACAGACACATATTACCCCAGCATTTCTTGAGATAATCCTCGAGCAGAACCCGGAGCTCAGCCACCGGGATATTTTCAACGTCAACCGGAGGGAAGTTTACCACACCGTTAACATCAACTATGACCGACACAGAAGTTGGAAAAACAGGGCCTAGAGGACAGCATTGGACACGATTAATCCTCTCTCAAGGTTCAGATTGTAACACTCACAGTGCAATACACTGTCCACAAACTGGGCCCATGGTATGCCATAGGAACTCTCCAAATCGTTTCCACCAAAGTGGGTTTTGTTGTGTTTGGAATGTCCATGAACACTAAAGCAAGGTGAGAATTTGACGAAAGACCCGGTAACATGTGCTTACCTGCCAGCTAGAAGGTCGCCATTCTTTACGTTTCGAAAGCCATAGAATAGAATCATCTCAGCATCGCCAATGAGCCTTCCCTGGCAGAGACTCTTCAGTGCCAAATGGATATTGGTCGAAAATTCCTTTTGGTTCCTGCAGTGTTGCACTGTTTAGCAGCCGAAGTCAAGCAAACAAAACTCGGTCACTCACAGCTCTATGTCACCAGTCTCATCTTCTGCTTGGCTATCCCAGTCGGATTTCTCCTCCGCGCTAAGCCCATCCCACATTTCCTTCAGGATTACCTGGTATGCCGCCGCCTCATTCACCCCAGTATCAGTGATGCGCTGAGCAGACCGCCTGTGGATATCATCGTGTGATTCTCGAGCAAAAAGCTGGTGTCCGCTGAGTATGGAGGTAAATCTGAGCAAAGGATTGCTCTTAATTAGTACGGAGGCTGAGGGCTCCTCCTCGTGTGATCTCTTGGTTAGCAGCAACCCATGCGGACAGCGTTTATTTACTGTTGTCGATGCAAATGAGGTGCATTCATGTCACCTCGCGTTCTGTGGCTGCCAAGAGGGTCAACCAAACAAAATCAAGCAGCTGATGGAAGCCAGACTCTTCCCCGCAACTACACGCGACCCGCATTCAGCATTCACCCTGAATGTGCTCAAACAATTCCAGCTGCACAACCTCGAGTCCAAGAAAGCAGCATATGACTACATTGCAGCCATCCGGCGGCTTTCTGACAACTCGTTCACAGCTGATATTCCGGTATGTTCATGTCCCACTAGGAGTGGTGATACACACTAATCGGACATACATGAAGAACCCCTACGCTGCATTTCTGCGTGTGGTTCGTGTTTTCAATTTCCTAACGCTGCGAAAGCGAACCGGCCAGCTTCATGCGATAGATGCTGTGTTGTCACACCGTCCAAAAGGGAACCTCCTTGTATGGTGCCCCGCCTGCCCAGAGCCCGGGTTCAATTCAGACCCATGCTGTCCAAAAACTCCCCATCACCTAAGGTATACCATTTGCACTGAAGAGTTCACAAAACTTATGTCGGGCCAAGACACCTCAATCAGAGCCAGAGGACATTGGATGGAAACTTTCAATGCAATCAATTCAACAAGAATACGGATCCAGATGATGTTTCTCTCTGCGCTGGTAGTGGATACTTCCCACTCGACTCTAAGTACAAGGCCTATCTCAAAAAAATTCCGGTTTCAAAAGAGGTTCGCAATCTGACTGATCTCTGCACAGATCCAACATATTGAGTCTGATGTTCACCTATAGAAGTCCACCTGCAATTATCTGAAGGCAGTGAATAAGCAAGACAAAAGGAAGTTCAAGAACATGGCCGTCACTGGAACAGTAAATTGTCAATGCAGCCATGTATTCATTCTTTCCTGTGTGGATTTACACTATGGCGAACGGTGAGCACCATACTCTCTGATCAAGGTGGTTGACTGAATATGGGCAGATTTGCAAACACTGACAAGGCACTTGCAATGGAACTCGAGCAGCATGAACCTAAACAAGACTTTGATTTCACTCTCAAAATTGAGGTGGACGATATCGATGAGGTCACAACTTACAATATTGCATGCGAATACTTCATCAATCTGGAGGAGTGCTTCAAGATCCACTTCCCTGAACTGGTTCCCAGGATCAAGAAAATGCGATGGGGCGTACCAGCCCTTCATGTTCAGGGTCACCAGGATTCATGCACATATCTTTTCGGGACGGCATACATGGAATGTGTGGGACACTTTCATGGTGAATCCGCAGAGCAGTACTGGCCAGAGTCAAATCAACTAGGCCCTCATGTTCGTCAAATGAACAATGGACACAGACAGGACACCATGATAAATCATCATGGGGACTGGAACTACAAAAAAAGTGCTCAGATAGGTGCGCACATGGGAGGCAAATGATCCACCAGCTAATTAAGACTTTTTAGCGTTCACATTGGCCGAAGAAATCAAAGATGCGAAACAGAAGTATATCGAGAAGCGAAACCACTTCATCGGACTCAGTCTATCATTCAGTGATCGTGTTCAAAAGTGGAGTGAAATGCCCCGGACAACGTCCAAAATTGGGAAGGACGCCATCAGTGTCTACAAGCACAGAACAACAAAAGGTCAAAACACTGTACATGTCTAGTGCTTAATAATTCACCACATGTACAGTGCCCTCACAACGCGCAATCTTGCAGAAAATGTTGAGCGATATGAGCTCATTTGCAACCACAATGATTCCCAAAAGCCGGGTAGCCCACTTCATAGATGAAGGCTTGAAGATTCAGGACTTGCAGTCTGGGTGTTCATTTATTTGCCATGCCGACCATTCTCACCCAACCCCCAGGAACAAGCTCCGACACCTCACTCTCAATACCGATGACCACGATTTAGCGGTAAAAAGGAAGGAAATATCCCTTCGTACCTCAAAATTGGCTGCACGCATTGAAAAGTGGCGTAAAATCCAGAGGGAGTTAAAGAAGACAGTTCCGTTTGAATGCCCAGTTGATAGATCTCAACCATTGGTTGTTAATTTCTGTTTCATCGAGTCTTCTATCTGTGATCTGTTCGAAGCACCGCAGTGACGCTTCATCTGATTCCCAGCTGAGGGTCCGCTGGCTGCGGAACAAATTGAAGCAGTAGTGACTTGACTGCCGAGGGTTATCCGCGACTAGGTTCCTCAATGGAGGGCGGACCCGAAGTCAACGGAAGGCCAGATCTTCGAAGACCTTCCGCAGAAATTGCGACTTCTCATGACCGTGAGTCCGTCGCCTCCATGAACTTCTGAAAATCAAGATGTTGACATGTCATCAAAAGATCAATCTATTGAGTGCAAGAGCTAAATACGGAGGCGACGAAGACCTGGGCAGACCTTTTGCCAGTTATTCCCACTTCCTCCACGACATTGGCTGCGTCGATGTCCTCTTTCGTATCCCCCACCACACCTTCTCCTGGCGCCACAATGGTTTTCATCTCCGCCACCATGTACACAGCTTTTTTCTGAATCTGCGGACACATCTAACAACCGCTCCATGCGCGTTTTCAGTACGGGCCCAACGGTAGGCTGCTGAATTTCTTAACAAGAGGACCAATGACCTGACGTCTGGTGCTTCCAGCTACTCGGGATATTATTCAACTGGGGCCTCATGGGCGTTTTAGCGGTGCAGCTATGTTCGTTGCCTACGACCCCCTTATTATCAGACATTACTGAGCTCTTGCTGACAGATTTGTTCTACGAAAACTCGAAGGACCGAACTGCCATCAAGGCCCTGGGTGTGTGCTCCAGATATTGTGCATCATTCTGCGTTTTCATGCCATTTCAGTGTATGGGTTGGCCCTCCTCGACATCCTGCAAACCGTCATGGTCACCGCTGACGCGTTCCACTGGTTTGTATACGGTTTCAACGACCACATCCAACTCGACGAGCCATTCCTTAACCCGTGGGACGTTCCTGTTATCGACTCCGTAATATCCCTCATCGTGCAGGCGTTTTACTGCTGGCGGATTTATATTATCCGCCAGGGAGTCTTCATCCCGGTGCTTATTGTCATCGTAAGTCTCGCCTTGCTCCGCTTCACAGAGGGATTACAGAATCTCCCAGGTTTCGATAACCCAATTCGCTGCGGGGATCGTCACCGGTGTTGAAGTGCAAACTTTTCCCATTTTATGGTTCATTCCGACTTATCTTTGCGGTTACAGAACTATAAAGTAGGACGCCTCTCGTTATCCAGCGAGCACATCGTCCCGGAGACAGTGCGTCGTCATCGCTGTGTCGTTTTCGCCTGATCATAACACCATGCATAGATATGGCTTGCTGGTGGCGCGGTGGCCGATGTTGCGATTGCTGGGGTGATGTCGTGGACAGTGCGTCCGTGGCGCGAAATTATGCATGTTATACTGATGTCGATCACCCCCGATTTTCAGCTCTTAAGCGGACGAAACAACTCCCCTTCTGCACACAACCGCACTGTACTCTCGCGCCTCATCCGCCTCATCGTCGAGACCAACGCCCTCACCGGTGAGAATGTTCCCGAAGCTGGTCCAATAACGGCTCGCTAAGACCCTCTGACTAACAGCCGGCGTGGCTGTGGTCGCTATTGTGCTGTTCTGGTCCCTTCCTGTAAGTACTGTATCAGATACAAGCGCTCGCCGGCGCTTCGCGCCGGCTCCCACTTCTGCCGGAATGATAGATTAAAAGCGGAGTTTAAAAAGCTTCGGACAGACGGACAGGCTTAATTTTATACAAGCGGCTGCTCGGCCGCTTCGCGGCCTCGCATCCCCTTCCTCTGGTGTGAACTGAAACTGTAGAACAAAGATGTATTGTGTGAAAAATCCAATGAAAATAAATTCAAATCACAGACCGAGCGTTCAGGACAACCCATTTTTCTAGACTTGCGAGGCTGTACATGTCAAGCGACGGTCGGATTTTACGCGGGCCGCAGCAGGCACAGCATGAGTGGAAACAGAGAGCTCGACGAAAAAGGTTAGAGCTGATGGCGGAGTTCGAAAAGGCTTCAGACATGCTTAATTTTATAAAGAGAGAGATTCGGAGATCTGGCCAATAGAAACTGTCGCTAGGATACTGCGCTGGTCTCAGTCCCGTACGTCACTTCAATTTCTACTTTTCCTGGGGGCGTTCAATTCGTATTTCAATGCCCAGAATCGCCATCATCGGGAAACTGTACGCAATCCTCCATCTCTGTCCGTCTACCGGACCTAATATAAATTTAGGTACACCAACTGCCTCTTCGCGCTATTCAACAACCGTACGAGGCTGACGGCGAAGAGCGCGAACAGCCACGACTTGGTGTCGCTGCGTGTCTCACCCAACTCGGCATTAAATAAGACCTCGAGCGCACACTTCGAAAGTCTACAGGTCCACGTCGTGAGCCAGACGGACATGTCGCACGAGTCGCGGATGGAGAATGGGAACATTGGGGTAATTCCCTCTCAAAAAACGTAATCATCTGCTGCTTCTGATGCCCACCCCGCAGAAAACGACCCCCGATTATCCCTAGTCCAATCAAGACGGGCGTTGGTGAGCGTCTCAGATATTCAGCCGCTAGGGTAATACTGTGTTGTTTGTGTAATTGTAATCATTTTGGGAAATGTCGTCCAGGACCCCGCAGTCAACAATTAGTCTTCTCGGATAGCTCGGGTTCATACACGGCGGACATTAAGGCAACACCTGCCAGATGTGGTGCAACCACTATAGGAGATAGACCTGAACCAACACCTTTCGAAAATCTCTCGCTTAATGCGCTTTGGAGGAAGGAACGGCCGCGTGGCTGCATCGTGCCAACGGAACAAAGCATTCGTATGCAGACTTTGGCAGAAAGATTTATCTCAACACTCTAGTGTTGCCGCGACTTCCAACTCCGGCCCGCCAAGTCGACTTGGTGAAGTCGACTCAAGTCGAGTCGAGTCGAGTCACATGCATGACTCCGACCGACTTCGGAGTCGAACCCAAGTCGACTTGAGTCGACTTGAGTCACTTGAGTCGACATTAGTATATAGGTAAGTGCTGCAGGCACCGTGAATGTCAGGAGCGCCTTGACAGAGCCCACTTGTGAGTAATTTTACCAGTATTGAGGTCAGAATGAAGTATGGCCTATGAAACACTGGGTTTATAAACTCCATTCAAGTGGCCAAGGGTCAATTAATGGTTGATTCTGACCTATATTTGGTTGCAGAGCATGTAATGATGGCTACAGCTGCCAGTGGTAAGCTGAGGGCGGAAGCAGGCAGCGGTTATGTGGCATTTCTAGGTAGCTAATGCGACTCTGTCTGGGGACTTGAAGACAAACTTATGGCAGATAGAGATGACTCTAAAATGAAGTCCCAAAACCGTGGTATGACTCACAGAAACCTGCAATGCCGGCATTCAGATGCTGCAAGTTAATTCCCTTCAAGTTATTTGGACACAGGCGTTGAAAGATTGCACAATTACAGAATGTGGCTGTTAAATAAATCAAAATGGCAGCCAAGAAATGTTTTAAGACTCCCTTTACCATATAAATGTGTATTCAAATTGTGTGCCATTGAACTGTAGATGCTATTTTGGCAAGCGGTATCAATGTGAGAATTGAAGTGTTTGGTGTTGCCACGACTTCCGACTCCATCCCCCCCAAGTCGAGAGCCGAGTCTTCTACGTGACTCCACTCGACTTCGGATCCAAATCAAGTCGACGCGCCTCGACTTCGAGTCACTCAAATCGGGTTCACTAGATGTAAGAAGCTCCAGTACGAGATGTTCCCACTTCATTTTGGATCAGTCAACTCTTGAATCAGAGAAGGAAATTACTGAGTAATGGCCCGTTCCGCAGGACTAGAGAGGTGTCTTCACACCGTTCATGTGAGAGTTGTTGCTCTTCTGAACGATGCGCTCACAGAGGACAGCTCGATGGTATCGCAGTCATCATGGTATTTGTTAAAAGTGACGAAAAAAAAAATCGGATAGGCCACTACCTAGAATACATCTGACAGGAAGGAGAAATGGAATACAGGTGTAATGCAAGTCATGTGTGAAATGTTTAGTAGCGCCCGTGTCGAATCATCCACGGCCGCTGCAGCAGGAAGGCTTCGTTGAGCCGGGCTCATCGGCACAAACGGTTTGAGGGCTGTGAGCACGTACCGTACAGAAGATGAGGAACGGCCAATTTTATCAGACAAGGGCTGCAGTAGAGCACACGAGCACGGGCAGTACTGAATACAGCACGTATCACAGACAGCACCACGGGAGACCGTGCAATGTAGGGAGGCAGCAATACGCAAGGTTGAGTCAGACAGCCGTCCGCACCACACCGTCCGCATCTGTAACAGCCACGCTGCGGGGATCCTGGTGCAGTAACAGCTTACATTCGTGGTTTAACGCATGTACAGCATGCCCATGCAGCAGGGAAGCCATGGTACAAAACAGCTTGTTTCAAGCTGGAGACTCAGCTGGACAACAGCTCACCGCACGCAGCGGGTGGTGACGCCAGGTCATGAACTTGACGCCAGGGCATGAGCTTAACCTCCCCGAAATGTCAATGGAGTCAAAAATACTTACGGCAAGTACTATTAAATCGCGATATAACTTGTAAAGACTATACATACCGGATGGGATGAACTGAGGCCTGCCTGATCCATAAGACTTTCCGTCACGCATTGAGCCACAATGCGGCAAAGACCGACTTCTGGGCGATTACAATCGGGCACCGGGGACCACGTACTTTGAGCCTGTACGGTATGAAAGAAGATTCAGGAGGCAGCCCAGATGTAGTGACAACGACATAATCATTGGGCCAGAACGACAGCAGCAGAAGAGTCATTCATGAGAATAATGAATGGAATCAGCCGCATAAAAAGCACAAAAAGGCAATAGGAGCACCTGGGTAGGTCTTGAACTAGACTCGGGTCTGAGAGCCTAAGAAAGGAATGTTGACGAGTGCACTGCCAAAAAAACGAGGTGGCTGGTGGCAAGCTGGTGGTGAGAAGACGGTTTGTTACGTCTGTGACGGGTGATGTACTACGGTACAGCCTTCCGTTATCAACCGCCGAATGCCAAGTTCACTTAATGTTGGCTTTCATTCGGCAGTTCAGGCAGTTCAGGGTGTCTTGCAACTATTCCGCCTCCTGGGGATATTTTCGACCTATAAACCAGGCCCTCTGATGCAAGAAAAAACCCTGGGAAACCAAAGATGGATCACGATTCATTAATTTGAAATGAAGCAACCCCTCGCTCCGTCCCAATGGGTATGAGAACATGACAAAAAAATCCCCGACTTCATCGACTCAAGTCGACCTGAGTCGACCTCGAGTGACTTGAATGGGCGCAAGTCGAGTCGAGTCGAGTCGAATGTTGTTTGAAGTCGACTTCTTGAGTCGTGACTCGACTTTTTGAGTCGTGGCAACACTAGTGTCTATAAATGCTTTTATTGTTGTTTACCCCAAGTTCAATGATATTTTTTGCGGCACTGTACCTGTATATATGTAGTTTGGGTGTGGGTATCCATACCCATACCGTAACTGCAAGGAATCCCAGGAGCATCGTCACGGTTAAGGTGGCGGTGATGGCCAGTGAGTCACTTGTACTTATGAACCGTCAACATACAGTCTGTATAGTGTGTTTTACGGCCGTCAGTAAAGTGTTCTATGCTGGCCAAATTGAAGAATTGATGACGAATGTGTCGGCACCATCGCGGACTTACCTGGAGGTATCGCCGCTTCGATCTTGAGGTAACGAGGAAGTCAAATAACTTATGTTTGTCCAGGAACATGGATGTTCTATTGCAAACACATAAGGGGCACGTGCTGTTACATGAAAGTACGCTACGCTGTCTACTGCATAGCTGATGTCTACGGCTAAAAACTTCTACTTACCATCCCTTGAAGTTACTTACCATTACTTAAAGTGACTTACCGCTAACTTGGCCGCCCAATTTCGGGGGTGTTCGTGTGTGAAATGGTCGCCAAAATGCTCCCAAACAAGGATGGTTTCTCCACTGCGTTCAACCTTGTAATGCAATGAACGCGCCTCACATCTGTCGTGGACCAGAGGTGCCTCAAGAGAGCAAGTGCGGGATGTGCACCCATTTTCCAGCTGTTTCTGACGGGAAGCAGCCTGGGTTTTGGGGCGCGTAAATCGCCCGCAACCTTCGCATTGGAACACACCAAGGCAAATTCGCTGTTCTGCTGCATGACCCTTGTGCTGAACAGTGCCATTGGACCGCCACGCCCACTTGTTGTGTTTCCATTTATGGTCCTTCTCACCTTTAACGACTTCGCGGCGCACGTGTCCCGTGGGCCAATCGAACTAAGAAGACTCTGATGGTCTAGAGCTTCATTAGAACTGTAAAATGTACTCAGAAACTTTGTTACCGTGAAGTGTCTGAAGTTTGGCAATACTACGGGATTCAGAGGCCACGTAGGAACCCTCTATTTTCGGGGCAGCAGGTGCAACAGAAGAGGTGCCCTGAATAGATCCAGAATAACCAGGAGGAGGATAAGGTGGCGGCACAAAAATTGGCTGAGGTACAAATCGAAAGTTTGGATGGAGCGGTAGCAGGTTTGAGTGCCAATTATTCGGTGGAACAGCACTGGCAAATGAAAAATATCCCATTGGATTCATGTTCCAGTTTGCTGTTAATAGATATCAGAATGTATTTTCAATTCCAGACAGAAGTCCTTCGTACGAGGCTGTGGAATGGTGTTGTAATACATATTAAAGTTCGACTGAGTTTCGAAGGGCACCGGCTGGTAAGGGAGCTGAGACTGGGATAGAGGCTGCAAATAGTGTGGAAGGTAGTGCGGCCAATCCCGGGAGGTGTTCGAACTTCCATCTTCCCGGATATTATTATGCAAAGGATTATTCTGGTGTTGTAAGTCTGTGGTGCGGGGGTATTTCCAAGCACGCTGAATGGGTGGGGGGTCTGGGATACGATCTGGAGGGAAGAAAAAGTTCTGCAGTGCACTAAAAATTGCCAGAAGTATGCAGACAGTTGGGTGGCAGGAAAACGAACTTGCGTGATCGGCGCCGTCATGTGCAAGGGCGTAAGACTATTGCCATCCTGGCTTTCACACCTTCTTAGCTCAATGCACATAAGTGAATCAAATTACTATGAGTAACTTCAAATTACTTCCAGTTACTTCAAGTTACTTCAAATTACTTGCAAGTAACTTGGCCCGCCAAGTTAGATCAATGCGATCAGACAAAGTAACTTATGCCATCAGATGGCATCAAATTCCGCCAAGTTCGTCAAGCTATAGTCGCGAGAGCGTGAATTGGCACTTGGCACGACCTCACAAAGCTGAAATAGATCCTGGGGTACCTAGTACACATGTAACTTGAAGTTACTTAAGTTACTTGCAAGTTACTTACAAGTTACTTAAGTTACTTACAAGTAACTTTGTCGTACTTTACTTTACTTGTCTGCCACAAGTAAAGTAAAGTAAGTTTTGTAAGGCTAAGTTAGTTTGTATAAGTAACTTTGTTAACCATCGAACCAGAGTCTGCTTCTCAGATCCGCACCCCTTCTCTCCTCGAATTCCCCCAGATCCCAGCTGCCCTTGTGGTTTAAAAAAAACAAGGCACATGCAATTATGTGTGATGTAGCTGTGTTTAATCCGGCTCTTGCCTCTATCCATCGCATTAAATATCTCTCTGTGGTGTTGTCTCTTGAATCTGGCGCTATTGGCGCGTTGCACCTACCTTGGCGCCCCTGCTGCAGTCGGCGCCATTTCTCCACGCGATCGCGTTTTACAGGTCGAAACTCAGAAAGTATTGCCAAGAAGTGGTCTCGGGTCATGCTCTACGCTCGCTGGGTCACCAAATTTGGTCCGGCACGTGTAAATCAGTGTTTCCTCAGCGTCGAGTGAGCTACGGTCTTCCTCGTTCAATCCACCTCTTTCAGGATATCAATGCGTCTATGGTGTCTTTGTGCAACGCCTTTGGCCGAAAGTCCTCGTGGTGCCGCGTCAAAGCGATAAAAGTGCTTCCTTTTCCTTGTGTCGGGGGCTATTCTCTCGGTCGCGCGCCTTGCCTTCTCCTTTTACCTGCTGGACCGCGCCTGGGTAGGGACCCCGAATCTCTTCTCCCAATTTACAACGCTATGCATGTGAGCACTCGACATAACTCGCGCTGGGGAATACCTCATCAATTCAGTACGATCGTTACCCTGGCCTGACATTCGAGGGATTATTTCAGAGTCTCCGCCTACCCGTAGCTGCATGCACGACCCGTTGCCAAAGAACACTGGGCTTTACCGCTATTTTATTCGTTTTCTCTTATCCCTTCAGCGCGTTCCCGAATTATCTCTGGTCTCTCTGTGCTGAAATCGAAGACACCGAGGATGCATTCCAAATACTGTCGCTGGTTGCGGGCGCGGACTTCGGATGCCTTCGAATCTCTCTGCTCTTGCCGCTCCCTCCACGCCTTACTCGGACTCAGTATTCCGCGCTGGTTTTTCTGCGGCGTTCGCGCCATCCTGCTTTCTCGTCTCTAATCGAAGACACCCTTCCTTCTCTTCCTCATACACCTTCTGAGTTTGCCAATGCGGTAGTTATTCCGTCAAGTCGATCGTATTATACGGGAAGTCAGAGTTGTCGATTCCCAGTCGATTCACGGTCGATTCAGGAAGTGATTCTGATTCGATTCTATGCTTTGAATCGAACGAGAATCGAACGGTAACCGTGACCGACCCGATTCTGAACTCGATTCTGGGGTCTATTCTGGACCATCAAACCGTGCTGTCATAAGAATCGACCCAGAATCGAGTCCAGAATCGACGAGTTCCTCCTGCAGAGGAGGAACTGCACAGAATCGAGTGAAAAAGTCGATTCTGGTACAGTCGATTCTGAGTCAATTCTCGCTCCAGAATCGAATATTGAATCGGATTGAGAATCGACTCAGAATCGAGGACTCGGACTTCCCCTAATAACTACAAAGCAACCGAGGTGCGAGTGGGGCTGTCCATATCAAACATCCTTCGCTATGTACTGCCAACCTCGCAGCTCCAGGAGAAGCTTGTTGCTCTCAGGACTGTCAAGTATCCCCGGCCTCGACCAGGAGCCATTAGGCAGCTTTGAATAAGGTCGTGTAAATTCGATTGATTTGAATGAATCCAGGTCAACCATCATAGCGTCCGGCGAAGCCGGCAGCTGCCGTGGCTGATTCGGAAGCGGAGTCTCCGGGAGTGATGTGGCGCTGTCGGTCTTGAAGAGTACGACAGACTGGTGTTCCGCCTGCAATACCGCACGCTGAAGTCCATTTATTAACTCATCACGTCCTCGGAGGTTGACTGGCCAGCCGGAAATGGCCGTGTCTTGCCTTGATATTGCCGCCTTGTTTTCCCCCAGGATTGGGAAATAAATTGAACCATTGAGAAGGAAAATGATTGCTCGGAAATCCGTCCTATCTTCGTATCCAGTTTTCCTTGCAAGTTGCCAGTGGCATGGTACGGTCGAATGGGGGGAAAACAACGCCTTGATTCGGTTGTATCGTGGAATGTCCAGAGAGTTCCCTCCTCGCACACCACTCACCTCCGCAAGCTCATTCACTGCCCCTGCGTGCCGCCGCTGAGCTAGCTTTCGGAATAAACTCTTCGACCTCGGGCGGGGTGCATTTACGGGAAAGTGGGGCGTTGGATGGGTATTCGATTGTGGAAGAGAGCGGGGGCGGGGTCATGCCGAGGGCATGGATTTTACGCGTGTGGCAGGTGATGGACTAAATTTGCCCGTGCTCGGCGCGTTCCTTTCCCTGCTCTTTGCATTAGATTCAAGTATAGTATATGTATTATGAGGTTTGGGGCTCTAATTCTGGGCAACGACGTGTGGGTCGAGAAAACCTTGCGCTTGAGCCCTCAACTCCACCTTGGTTCCACCACAAGCGCGGAGGCATATGTGACACCAAGCCACCCCGAGGAAGCTGCGGCGACCTGGGTGAGGATGGTGACGGGCTGGAGGGATATGCGGGGGCGATAGGCTCGCGCGCGTCGATCGCGTCGAGAAGTCAGAGGACGGGCGTCTGGTCTGGGCGAAAACGGGATCGTGGAGAGCGCTCGATGTTAACGAAGATGTCGATCAAGGCCGGGTAATAGGTATCTAGTCTTATCCCTGCTGCTGCGAAACTGAATTTTCATGGCGCTGGAAAAATACCGTTCAAATGGTTTTAAATGTTCCCTTTCTGCCTCGCATACTAACCCGCTTCTGGACGTATTTCACGGTAATCTCGCTATCGTATCTTCATGTGCTTCATCTAGATCTACGAGGCAAAGCAACTTGTTTACAAGGGTGACATTTCGCAAATTTTATGGACACCGCAGCAAAGGAATTGAACATGCACCCATTCGACTACAGCCATCTCGGTGACGGCGACGCAAGAATGCAGATCCGAATACACTCAGCGCCGCGCCAACTTCATCTACACGACAGGTGCGTACCCCACTTCTCATGTACCTGCATCACTTGCCTCAGCACAGTACTACAGGCTCTACCAGAAGTTAATGGGGTTGGCCAATGTGCGGAAGATCTATGTTGTTGGTAGTAGAAGTTACCGACGACTGACTACAGGCTTTCTGGATGGTTCACCGAAGCCGGTCTGTGGAATGGAATTTCCGCTGTGGGTGCTGGGGAATGTTCCCTGCTCGGATTTCATCAAAATGTTTCTCCAGCTCGTTTTTCGACCAAAACCCTTGATTGCATGTGCAAAGGAACTGGAAATCCTTGTTACGAGAGATGGTTCCGATCAGCCTTTTTGTTTTTCCTTTGATGCCCGTCTTGATCAAGATGTCTACTTTCACCTGGCGATGACTGGAGTCATTTGTGATATCGAGGAGGTGCTCCCTGGTGAAAGAGTCATCCCCACATTCAGGGCACTTTGTGGGACGCTTTAATGCATTGGTGAGACATGTTGAGCATCTGGGAACCAAAGAACATTACCTCTGGGATCGGAGTTTTCCCTCGAATTGGTGAACTGGTCGGCAGCAGTGTTGCCAAAGGTGCCTGAGGACAGATGTGAGAGACAGGTTGAGTATCTGAATAGGAAAGAACATTACCTGGGTAATCGACGTGTTCTCTTGAATTGGTGAGCTTATTGGTGGCAGGGTGCCCACGGGTGTCTGATGAGGGATGGGGGTTGGAGTGTGTTCTCTTTCTGTGTCGCCTGGGTGGAGAGACTCCCACGAAGGACCGAAAAGATTCTGCGGCTGTATGAGATGTGTTAAGCATTGGCGATGATAAAAATATTACCTGTGGGTCCACATTGTTCCCTTCACTCGATGGGCTTGGGGCACGTGGAGGTGACCATGTAGCCACAGGGGTCTGACAAGACATGTGAGTCATAAGGCCACAGAGAAAGAGGAACATTACCGGAGTTGTTGGCATGTGGCTGCCTGGGTGTAGATCACGTGGAGAAAAGTTCACTCCGATTGGAGACTGAGGCCCTTGCAAGTTGAAAACATGGTCATGGTCAATTCCCTGTTCTGTATCTTGAGGCAGGGTCTGTGACTGGAAAGAGTTCTGAGTGATCAACAATGCTGGAAGTGGCCACATTGAAGGCAGTCCGTGGGCTGGATCACAGCGAGGCCCTTCAATGAGCTCTGTTTTGGTTCAGAATCAATCACAGTGAAAGGACATGCTTCACCTTTGGGCTTTACAGGAGACACTTGGTACGTAGGGAGACAATCTTTGCCCACGGTGTGCCTGGTTAACATCGATCTGGCCACAGTGGCTTTACTTGCAGTGGCCATATTCTTGGTGACTTTGGGCCGACGCTCTGGTGTCCATGTGCTTTAATAATCTCACAATCCTAATAAACATGACGTACTTTTGGGCAACTTCTGGTAGGTTGTTGTGACTCCAGCAATTGGGTCTTCATCTGCGGGATGGCATCAGGATATGCTACCAGAAGAAATCAATAAAGATCGAACAACTGATCGGGGGCGGGAAGTAGAACAGAGGTCGTGATTCAATGTTTGGACGCTGGACAGGCACTGTAGCCACAGGAGGCGCACTTGCCTGGGAAAAATCGTTTGAGTTTGGTGAGGACCCTCGCTTTCCCGAACATACTTTGATTGGATCCTGCAAGGCCGGCATTTCTGGGGATACCCTAGGACCGCTCGCAGGAGCTTCGATGGTTGTTTTCTAAAATGGATGAGTCTGAGCTGGTGGCTAGACATGGCTCCTGTATGCACAGTATATTCCTTGGACCGAGATGGACCATCGTCTCCTGGGATCTCGGGTAACTTACAAACTCGTCAGTCAGTCCTTGGTCAGTCCATATGATCTTGTTCGTCAGTGCCGTAGTTGATATTCGTCAGTGCCGTCGATCCTCGTCATTCTGTCAAGATGTTGGCGGCAATCTGCTCAGTTGACAAGATGTCTGCGATGTCACTGGCCTTCGCGTACAGACCGCGTACCCGCGTACTTAACGATCACGTGGGATTCCCAATCCGCGCGTCGCGTCAAGAGGTCCTTGAATTTGCTCTGATGGATCGATCTCTTCGTGACTTTGTTCAATCGGTTGAATATTTCCAGCTAAGCTGACTTTTGTTATTCCAGCATCACGTCCCCGCCGCTGCATCCGACTCCCGGCAAGCGACTCCGGACGCGCTTTGACGCGTTTAAGGCAACCCGACGAGTCCAAGAACCAGCCTACATTCCTTCTTGCGTTATATTATGTTCTAGAAACTAAACTTGCATAATCCAGTACATTCGACAAGGCAGCACCAACCAACCTCATTCCAATTCCTCAAGTTTCGTGAGGCTTTTTTTTCTTGCCACTTTTATAGCGCACCGGCCTGGGCACCGGCTGTACACGCGCCGCTTGTGTCCCCAAATCGGAGGTGGGATGTACTTCTCTATCCTGTCACCAACCGTTTTAACCAAATCGAATCAGATTGTCTTCTCTATGTTCCGAATCCGGACCCGCTTCGAATGTCCGTTTCAATTTTTTATGCATCATTGAAACGGGGGTTCAGTTTCTTATAGGCACACAATTCGTAACTGATCTCCGGCGACGTCTGCTCAGGTGACTCGTATATTTTTATCGTGCCCATTCTCAGATCTTCGGTACATTAGGATGCGGGAAAATCTCTTCATTCCTTTTCCTCTTTCATTGGGCTGACTGGGTCTTTGATCACTAGAATATCTGTGTTGCATCCTGTGTTCCGATTTCAAGTCAAGGCAGGTCTTTTGTTTCATTTAAACTTGGTTCCCATCGACGACTGATTCATCGCGTCAGTTTATTGTCTTTGCAGTTGTCCGAACCACAAAACATTCGTACTGACCTCACTTGTTCTCCAGGGCCGCCCAATTAAATTTAGGACCGCTGTTTCGTCGCGGTTAATCAAACGGGTGAGTGAACAACTTCAATTCACTTTCATCTACCCAAAGTCGCGAAGATGGCCAGGGGAGGGACGAGTGGTGCACTGTAATTGTACGTGTCATTTACATTCATTCTCTCTTCGTTAAATTTAATATTGCGTTGGCCAGATATTCCTCTCCACCTTTGTGCAGGGTACTCAATGTGCCTCCACCACAACTACCACCCCCAACCTCTGGGCTTCCGCCCTCTCCGCCGCGCTCGCTAAGCTCTACCCGTACAGCTGTGTTCGCCCGCTCTCATGCGTGCTCTCGCCGCATTCGTCGACTCCTTCTCTCCAAAGGCGAAGGGGGATTCGAGTCACTCACGCCCTTCCATAAGGCGTACCCGAGTGTACAAGTCAAGTAGTAGTACGGGGCGACGTGTAAACATATTCCAAATTGAATATATATCTCTTTTACCCACCATCTCCCGTGTAAACTTGCTTAAATACACAATACATTAATTCAACTATTCATCCTCAGAACTCTCATCCGAGTGTCCATCGTCCGAGCCTGTAGCCTCCTCCAACTCATGCAGGCACCGCTTCAAGAGGCCCAATGCCTGAACCCATTGAACCGCCCTCGGAAACCATTCGTCTTGCGGGAGCAACAATCAGCAACTCTTTTCCACTGGTCCCCGGCTTGATGCTCTCAATCTCCGGGTAATCATCGTCCTCCCACTTGTCCTCCAGGATGCTGTTGTCTTCTGGAATGGCCTCCAGGTCTGCGAGCACGTCCCCGAGAACGTCCAGGAAATATGAAAAGAAACGGCGCATGAGTAATACATAGGAGAGGAAATCGAAGAATGCGAAGAGCTGGACCTATTGTGATGATATAACTCCGTTCTGGAATTGTATTCGTACGAACCCACCGAGCTAGGAAACCACATACTCGAGGAAATCTACCCATGGATCGCGTGCTGATTGCTTCGGGTGCATTGAGGGATTTCTGGGCATGTAATGTCAGCATCGTAATGGAACATCACCGCTGCGAAACATACGTGAAGAAATCAAACTGCTGCTCGAGGGCGGCCAGTTGTGGCGGATAGTTCAACGGTTCACTGTACTGGGCATGCGAGAGATTGTCAGAGGAAGGTCCAGGTTCAGTTCCAAATGCCGGGCGGTAGCCACCGTCGTCTCTGGAGAGGGTAAGGCTGTCAGAGCCCCTGTTGGGCTGGAGGAGGATTCAAGCTCACCCGTACAATCTGCCCGATGCACGATGAGCTCGTTGTGGAGCGGTGGTGTCGAAGCAAAGCAGGGGGCGGGCACACGGATCCGTGGCACCTACCGAATTGGGATGATCTCTGCCGAGAGTTCCGGACTGACGAGCTTGAACCTGGACTGACGAGCTTGCACCATCGGCTCCATCGACTGATGAGGATTGAACCTCGGCTATCCAGACTGACGAAGATAGCCATCAAACTGACGAAGATGGACATTCACACTGACTTACGAGCTTGTATACTACCCTGGGATCTCAAATTCTTGTGAAACATGAGCCACCAGCGATGGAAGGAGGGTTTGAATGTACCTCGCTTTCTCTTGTTGGTGATTGACTGCCGGACAAGTAAAAGCTGGCCGTTACTCAACGAATGAGCTCACCAAATCCTCCTGTCCCCTTTCCTCAGCATCTGAAGGCTCAGGGCAGGAATTCGATGGAGTGGGAGAGTTACGCATTGTGGTTGTCGATGTGCCACTGATCTGCGGGGCTTATTGACAGGAGTCTGAGTCTGGGATAGGACGGGGAAAGGCAGACCACAACACACACCTTTGCGCTGGCCCTGGCTCCCTTCATGCCACTCCTTCAGCACTTCGTTAAGCTTTTCTTTCCACACGGCTACCACATCCTTGGCCACAAGGTTCTTACTGATCCACTGGGTCGCCCAGGGCTCGCCGGTCTTGGGATCTGTGCCGGTCTTCTGGATCTTATACTCCTTTATCTTTTCGCCTACGATCTGGATCTGGAATGAATCAGGTGGGTTCGACATGTCGCCGGCGTGGTTAGACGAGTAGTGTGACTTGTAGACGGGAAGAAAGGTTTCGACTTGGAGACAGCGATGGGTTTTGAAGAAGATGAGTCTCGAGAACGATAGCGATGGCGACCTGTACAACGCGATTCTGGTGAGTGGCCCAGACCTTTACTCGTGCGAACCCGTTCGGGTTTGACTCGGCAATCAATCACGAACATTGAACCCGAACACTCAGTTCGGGTTCAATGCGCTCGGTTCGGCGCTCAACAACATTCCACGGAAAACCAGTACACCCTGGTCCACCTCTCAGATGACTCACAGCTGTGCATGAGCCATGTATATTCTGTTCGCGGCTCGGAGACCCAGGTTAAGGACATGGCGGAACTTGTCCTTTTTTATGTGCATGCGACGTTAACCGAAGCTCCATGGCTTTCACCGCCGTCATCCGTTCCCATTCTGAGTAACTGTTCCATTATTTTCTCCCTTCATCTTTCAGCCCTGGCAGGGATGATTCGTCGGCAGTCTTGTTCGTTCGGTGAAACTTTGCACTCTGCGATACCCTTCGGGCTGCTTCCTTAGATTACTCTCTTTGCGGGTGAATGGATACTTGGAACAGAGTCATCCTGCGTCGACAGATATTTTGGCAGTGTCTCTAATTTCGCTCTTGGTTATCTTACTCCTGTCTGTAGTAAAGTATGTCAAGTCTTGGTCAGTAGCTGTGTGCTGCACTCCAGTGCACACTCCTTTCTAGAAAAAGAAGAGGTTCTTGATATTACATCGCCTTCAAATTTACGTAATTTGGCAGGACAGCAAATTCATCTCAAAGGTCGCCACTGAAATTTATGGATTTAGCTATTAGATTTCAATAGTTTGTTGCAGTTACGTGAATGGGCATGTTTTTTGCCATCGAATCTAGGCACAAGGGTTGAGGAGAAGGCGGCTTACTTAAATGTATCGCAAATGAGGTTAAAGTGGTTTTTTTTTTTGTTGGAAATAAATCGGTAGCGTGTTCAGGTGTGCTGGCGTGTCCCAGGTGTTTTCCAGCAGACGGGGATGTTTTTCCTGTGTGATTGGTATGCATAGGATGTCATCAACCCCGAGATCATAATTTATTCATTCCATAGTGGGCACGAGATGGCCCAGCGTGCAAATCGCGGTCAGGTTCGGTGTAGTAGGGGTGAGATGGCCCAGCGCGTGAGTGGCGGTCCGGTTCAGCGTAGTACCTGTCTTGGCACTGCCATTTTATTACGGCCTGGGTGGTGACAAGGTACTCCTGCACGCTCGGTCTTGTCACTGCATGGTCCACACGGCTCTCGGGTCATGTTCGTGCCGCATGCGAAAGTCTGACGAGCTCCACGGCATGGCTCCGTAACCATATTCGGTGCCGTATTCCGTGGAAATATATGGAGTGCATAAAATGCGGCACTCCATCAGACTTGTCCCAATTGGGCTGTGAACTTGTATATTCTCTTGCGCCACCATAACTGGTCATGGCACCAATCCTGAATACTTTGGTATTCATTATTGCCTTACAAAACCCTTCCTGAGTGCTTTTAAGCCCACACGATAAACATATGGAGTGCATAAAATGTGGCATGTCATCAGACTTGTCCCAATTGGGCTGTAAACTTGTTCATTCTCGTGTGCCACTATAACTGGTCATGGCACCAATCCTGAATACTTTGGTATTCATTATTGCCTCATCAACCCTCCCTGCGTGATCTTGAGCCCACATGGGCAATCTACAGAGCAAATAAAATGCGGCATTCCCAACACATCAGAATTTGTCCCAATTAGGATGCGACCTCATTTCATTCGCCCAGGTGAATTTCGCTGCGAGTACTAGAAGCAGGAGAAGAATGATCAACATGCGGTCACCAAGTTTACCTAAATGTGAGGTACCCTGGTTTGCTAATACTTTCAGGTCGCACACTGATCACTATAGGTGTACATGAATCTCAAGACAACATATCATTGTTCAACAAAGTTCTGTATAGAAGGAAAATCACATCACACAAACTTGGCACAGCTCCCGTGTGACACTGGACTACATCCTACGCCCCATTGTCATTCTCCTTGTTCACTGTGTGGATAGCTCTGTCTTTGATGCGGCATTGTGGAATGTGCAAGATGCGGTCAACAGCCTTGTGGGTTGATAACGCCTTGCGCGGACGTCCGCGCTTCTTCGTTCTTTCCTGGACAGCTGATAAGACCTATATGAAAGAATGAATTATAGATCTAACCTTGCGAGGTTGTCCTGCATGAACCATAGAATGAAGCTGGTTCAGGTCGAGCTTGTTCTGCATAGGTTCGAAAAAGGATGCTGGTCCCAGTGTGGTGGCGAAACCAGCATCGGTGACATCCTTAAATCAAACACCTCCTAATCGTAGATGGTAAGGAAAGAAAAAGATTCTGTTGCAAACATACCTTAGTTGACGTGTTCCAGTCTGCAGGAGGGGTGGCACGGATCACATAATACATATTGCTTTGGGCGCCTTTGAACATGCGAACCAGAACGTCCTTCCATTTACCGGTGTACATGGTCCATTCACCGTGATAAGGTGTTCCTATGAAAATTAAGAAAGGGACAGGATCAGATTCGAAAACTGGTTAGTACCATGATGTGGTTGGGGTCAAATAGACCCTTCGAACCGTAGTTGTTGTAATCCTAGTATGTTGCCAAGCCATTTTGTACCACGAATTGGTGGCTGGGGCCGTGACACGGCCACCTGTGCCACAGCCACCATTTCGTGGTACAGAACAGCTTGACAAATAACTAGGCTCATTGTTTGTGGTCACCTACTGAGCTGTCGCCTCCCGTTGGCCATAGCGGAACCTGCCAACCACCGTGGAAAATCAATTCCAGACGACGGCGCAGGCAACGAGGGGTGACGGTGCCGGAGGTTTGGTGGGGTGCAGGGAACAGCCCCTAAATCTGGGTTAAGGTTACAAGATCACCCCTAGGGCAACTGGTTTTCCCTCCTAATAACCCACCGACTCCAGCGACCCTGGCGCTGTTCGTGCCACTGATGTCGTTCAGTGGGAACGACTGCGATTCTGCTGGCGCCTACACCTTCCCTTCCCCGCACCTCTGCTCGTGCTCCCCAGTATCTTTCCCACTGAATGGTCTTATCGTCATCAATCTTAGTGCGTTTCACATTGATACCACGCTACTTGGGGAACTACTACATACTTACCTCGTACTCGTACCTTCTCTGCCCTCCCTCCTCCTCCTCACGCCCCTCTTCCGTTGCGCTCCCTTTATTTACCTTCCCCTTCGCTCCGACTTCCACTAGCACTGTATAATTCTTTCCATGTACCCTGCTGTATACGATACCATCCGATGCAGTTTCTGCACAGCGGTCCATCGTCATATCTGTAGATTCCCGATGTCCATGTCCCGAATTTGCACTGGAACCAAAACCAAGCCGATGACCCCTTAATTAGGCGATTTTTTGCGCTGTAAACTGGGGTCTTTCTTCAATGATGATTCTAATACTCTCTCAGTCAAATCCCTGGGACACCGATGGGCGCAAAGGACTTGATTCCCGCACGGATTCTTTTGTTTCCCGTTTTACTGTCGATTCCATCGGACTACTCCGTGTCGACTGGGTGTGGTCTGTGTGGAGACTGCTCTTCTTGGCTCAGGCTCCGCTCATGGCTTTCTCAAGGACTCCCAGTGACTCTCGGCGGGAAAACTGATCGTCTCTGCAATTGTGTCCTTTGTCCTCCGAGTTCTCGTAACATTGTGCATTCTCTGCTTCCCGTTGCTTCTGAGAGCAATTTCCCCCGGATCTATCCTGGTATCAGCTCGATGGCGGTCGGCGACGCCTGCCTCACTCACATGCAGTAGAATGATTGCAGGATATACCTGTTTGACTCGGGATCGAGCTATAATTTAAAACCCCCGTGGCTCCTTTTTTGGTTTCAGGACGCCGGTTGGCTTCCTCAGCTTCCATTCCTCACGTGTATGGAGAATATATCAAAATCAAGATGATAATACGCCTCCTTGGGCTATTTTTCTTCGGACATCTCACATCCCAATGTGTCGGTTGAAACGGCGTAACATAAATGCGTGGCATCTAGGGCTATTTTTGCGATTTCCTATGACCAGTATTTATACAACGGGAAGCAACTAGCACTTCTGTCGTTACTAGCATCCTAGCTAGTACACAGACCACTTGTTAGGTGATATAAAGGAGAGTCAGAGCGAGCCCTAACTGCTGACTGTAGCACGAGGCTACACTAGTGTGACGCGCTAGCTGCTAGTCGAGTGTACAAACAACCAGGGATTAAACCACCCGCCTATACATTCATGAGACATGACCTAGGAGACTCTAGTAGTCCAGAGATGGCTTGCGAGGGAGCTAGCGATGATCTAGCAGACGGATATCTACGATGGAGGTGCAACTAGGGGCCGCGCCTTGAGCTAGGAAGCTCGGTGCGAGATCCGGTGGTACTATCTAATCTCTAGATAAGCGACTAGGACGGCGATAGGCGGAATGAACCGACTAGCGACCGGCTAGGGCTTTGACAAAGACAACACGACACCAGAGATGAGACAACACGGGACTAGGGCCCGATCTGGGCAGCTAGGACGAACGGAATAGCAAGCAGACTATTGGAACGGAGCTAGGGACGATCGTACAGCCTGTACCGATGACCGGAGGGTTGATCGACGTCCTGACAAACGATCTATGACCATTTGATGTCGGTCGCAACGCTGCGTCGCCTAGATGTAATAGATCGACGCTCTGACAGAGTAGAGATGACCTAGACCACCGGTTACTTCGCCGGTTGGTCCGGAAGTGGTGCTCGGCATAGACGGAGGGCTGAGGATCAGTTGAAATACCCACGGTTGAACACTAGCCGGTCAGCGAGGCTGACCTGGCGTATACCAAACCTGTCCCAAAACCAAACGGCAGTCGTCTCATTGGCTGACCGTATTTCTCTTTATCTAATATTGCTTATTGTATTATTCAGCTCGCTTTTCACATGTATCAGGAACCTAGTAGTATAAAAGGGAGCGCAGAGCAGACTAGGGTCTAAGAACATTACGCCCCAGACTTTGGACGAAGCTGGTGCTGGTGCTCTCAGGCTGCTAGTGGAGGTTGATACCGAACTTCACTTGTAGTAGTCTTTATATTGGAATCAGTAGACTGTGGACTCTGGAAACATCGAGCGACTAAGTTGAGGATTTCGTGTTGTTGGTCCTAGACCTCCACATATAAAATAAGGGTGTTCTCTTCGAGACCCAGCTGCAGTTTGCGCTAGTGACTTTGCCTTCACCCCGACAAGACGGAAGCTCTGCCGTAGTGTGTTGGATCGCTTGCTAGGTGGATTGTGTGTTGGCTTGAGCCCACTAAGAAGAAGACGGACTAGGTGCCCCCACCTCTAGTTTGGCTATAACTTGTCAGTTACTTCGCCTTCACCCCGATATAGACGTAAGCTCTGTTGTAGTGTGTTGGGTCGCTAGCTGGACGCTTGTAGTGAGCTAGTGCCGATAAAAGCGGAAAGGTTCCTGTTCTTGGTTAAGGAATAGGTCGACGGTACAAGGACTCTTCTGGGACGCCCCCAACTTGCCTTGCCGTTTGAGGATTGAAGTCCCTTGTTGTTAGCCTCAGTAGTCTTCGGGTGCGCCCTTAGCGAGGATTTTCACAAACCTACATACTCTGCCCTGGTGTTCTCGACCTAACCGTCCAGCCACCTTGTATCCACCCCCCCATATAAAACACACCCCCCCGGACCATCCCTAGGTTCCTAGCAGTGTTGTTGTTGGCGGTTGCATATTGCTAGTACGTTGTAGAGTGTGTTGTTAGAAGCCTATAAATCAAACTTGTGTTTGTTCAAGCCTGCTGGTCGCATACTACGGCCCGGACCCGAACTCACAAAGAGAAGCACTTGGATCTTTGGAGGTAGATTGGTTGTGGTTGGTTGTTTTGGGTGTTTGTTCGCAATACCTATCAATTAGCTATTCCTAGTCATATAAGAAGTGCACCGTTTCATCGGCATTCCCACCAATCTGGGACCTGTTCTACACGGACCCTCGAATTTCGATTTGGCCACGGAAACACGACACCTGGACTGCGCGGGGACCTTGCGATCAGCTTTCCTCCCCTGCGTTTAGCGGCTTGCCGCGGAGAAGGG
Organism: Mycena olivaceomarginata; assembly: GCA_029378375.1. NCBI lineage: Eukaryota > Fungi > Basidiomycota > Agaricomycetes > Agaricales > Mycenaceae > Mycena > Mycena olivaceomarginata. The sequence goes on along the minus strand of JARKIC010000062.1, from coordinate 184,517 downwards.
GAGAAAATTACTGTGATCTGAAAAGCTCCACAGGGCGTCGCATCGACTTCGCGCATGCGATACGAAGTGACAATGGCATGGGTGTATTTCACAGATCTTTGATACCTCACTTATCTTACCGGATGACTTAGGTCTATCAATCTATCTAATCCTGGAATGTGGCACCACATTCTCGAATTAGATAGCCAGGTTTACACTGCAGATACTGGTTTGAGTCTAGGAACATGTACGAACCACGCTTCGCGAGTGCGGGAGTATCTACTGAGTTGACGTCTCCATTAGTCTCTCGTAGACACACATCATAACGTTTCAAATTCAAAAGAAATGCATGGGACGGTATATTCGCCGTCAGATATTTGTTCAAATACATACTGTCATCTCTCGCGAAGTTAGTTGTCGAGACTCGCGGGTGAAGAAAGCTTGGGTTGAGGGAGGTGACACCGGTCGTGTGTCCAATTTGTTTGCCTGAGTTCGAACGAGCTGCATCTGATTCAATGATCCAAACCGAGGGAGCCAAGCAACTGAAAATACTGCGAGGGTGAATCTCGAGCACTCACCGGATACGTGAACGGTGCAGCTGTAAGTGTAAGTACGCATCGTGAATGAAGTGAATAGTGTGCACTTGAGGTTGAAAATCTGGGATCATTGGCTCCAGGATCTCACGCACGATTGGAAATTGGAAGCAAAGCTGACGCTGCGACTTGAAAGAATTTTGAAAGAGATGCATCAGCCAAAAGAAATCCTCGCACAGAAGGTTTGTGCAAATACATACTTCATGAGCAAGCCATTCGAAAAATCGAATTCAGAGATACGATTGGTATCGGTACTCGTTTGTCAGACGATCTGAACCTGGTTCGCTTATCCAAACCGAGGGAATCGAATGCAAAATGAGCGGGCCATGGATATGATCAAAGCGAGGACAAAGGACACGAACTGGTAGGTTAATGCCGGACGATCGGCAGTTGCGTGAACGGTGCTGCAAGGAAATTAGCTCGCTCTCAGTCCGATGAAGGGTCGTCCATTGCGTTGAAAATCCAGACACACCTGCTCAAAACCCTGGTAACGCAGTCGAAAATGCGCGCATCTTTGTCAAAATATTAATATTCTGAATGAGGGAGAGAAATGCATAAGCTGAAACGCATTCAAATATTCGTCAGACAAACACATCCTTAATGCGCGAAAGAGGCCCAATTGTAATTTCTCCAATTGTATCGTATGTCGCCACCATAGATGTAATCCGGGTGAACTGCGCAGATGGAGGCAGAGGGGAAGGAGAAAAGCCAGGAGAGAAAAATACTCACGAGCGCCGCACCGTGGTCGAACTAGAGGTTGATGTCTATGTGAGTTCCGTGTGTCATTAATTTCGTTGACCAACTCAGGATTGACAACTAAATTCCATTCGGCAGGCATTCAAAGGGAAGGAGGATTAATTTGGAAAGACGCACGTATTGAGAAGAACCCCAAAGGAAGCGACCTGGAGATCTCTGGTACTTGGTACCCTGAAGTCCAGTGCAAGTAAAATCGACGGTAAGCAAGGCAGCTTTCTACCTCCAGAATTTGGAGAAAGTTGTAATTAGACGGCACCGGAATCCCCCTCTCGAACGCAGCTTCCCCGGATGCAGCGAATTCAGATAGCGCATCGATCCCAACAGGCATCGAAAGCTCGCATTCCTCTGGGCAAAGTGGGCGCATATTCTCGAAGCTGGAGATGAGAGGAGTGGACGTGGCTGGCCCCAGGAACAGTATCCGCGTCGCCAATGCTGATTGGCGAACTTGAAACACCACGCCAGCAGTGAGAGCAATTTACGATCATGTTTTACATGGGAGATTACTGCCTTGCCGTCTTGTCATAGAGCTTTCGAAATGCCACCTGTGCGGGTCTTGCGTTCGACGACACGGCAGCGAAAACGGGGGCGACCAGCGCAGCAGAATCCGTCCTTGACTCTTGACACTTGGACCACGAAGATGTTTTGGGGAATGCGCCAGCGTTGACGGGAGGGAGGGCACATATCCAATGTCGAGATCCTTTTGGAGCAACAAGAGTGACAGTGATTCACCGACACTGCCAGTGGAAATTTGAGAGGCGCCCGATGAAAGCAGCTCGTCCGTAAATAGATATCCATTGCTGCAAGTAAATCTGAGCAGAATTTGAGCAGAATATCACAGAGAACAGCAGCTAGACGTCGAGCGAAACGGAACCAAAGAGGACGGAAAAATCGTCGTGAGCGTTGCTGGCTAGGAGCGCTGATGGCCGGCATCTGCCGTGCACTGCCACACTCACGTCGAGGATATCGTTCTTCTCTCCTACCACGAGGACGGCTGACTTCTCAACACCTGGGCTGAAGAACAACCCGATAATTACGTCTCTAACTCGGGATCGAGGCTCTGGAAGACTAGGAAATATCCGCATAAGTACTCACTCCAAGTCGCGGGTCGTACGTTTTCTTTCCTCGCCGCATTTGCACTTCTCTTTCGATTTTGTCACTAGAACTACGCGCAACAACCCCTTCGCATAGTGTCTCCCTCGATCCACGAATTTGCTTGCACGGTTTCGAGGGCGAGACAGACGAGCGGTATGACTGTTCAATGAAGCAAACCGAAAGAAGGATATACACAAATTGGGAGAGATAAGAATGGATCGAGGAAAGATACGGATTGGAGAAATGAAAATAGGAAAGAGGGATCACGATACTCCCAACCGCGTATGATTTTAAACTCTCTGGAAAAACGTGGTGGCGCGCTGGCAGTCCTCGTAGAACTCAGAGAGTGATGGTGGAAGATGCAGCGCGTACTGCGCACGAGTACGGCGGTGCGCGTCTTCGCGGGGTCCGCCGGGTGTGTGCAGTAAGACGTTAGCACGTTTTGGCGTGCGGGCAAGCCGGGGGTTGGCGAAACGGTGGTGCCGCAGTGTTCCGGCGACGGTGAGTCGTCCCGCCGATGCTGTATGCATCGTTCGAGCGAGGACGCATGCGACTGCGAGCAAGGTCGCCGGAGACATGGTGGAGAGCGTGAGGAGGGTGCGCGGGCGTCATCTAGGCTGCGCACAGGCAGAAGCGCGCCGAGGAGGCAGTGAGGCACACATGCATGCTTTGGACGACGGCGACGGTTGCAAGCGGGGCGTGCGCAGCGCTGACAGGGGCTTCGGTGTATGGGGCGGGGGGGGAAGGAGCAAAGGGAGATATGCGAGATGAAGACGAAGGGAGGGCAAGGGAGCGGTGGAGCGATGTGCTTAGGGTTATTACTAGCTGGGACGGTCGTGCTGTCTACGTGGTTCGCAGCAGCCGTACCGAGCCCACGGCTCGCAAACGCCCTCAAGAGCGCGCAGGTGTTGGCGCCGGCATAACGTTTCGTGTCGGCTTGAATCCACGCAGTACGGGCCGTGAGGACTGTTGTGGCCGTATTCAGCTGATGAACGGGGACAGATGGAGGTGGTAGGTGACTCACCGGGGGGGTTGCACGGCTGGAGCGCCAGGGCGTCGATGAAGAGGTGGAGGAAGACGATGTTGCCCTCGTTGCCGGCGGGGTTGGTCCGCACGGTGGTGGAGAAGCCGTGTGCGGTGACGAAGGCGGCGTAGACGTTATGCAGAATGTTGGCCCAGACCTCACCGATGTTTACAAACCAATGAGATGGGCAATGATTTCATGCCCTGAAGGATATCGACATACCGTGGACCTCCGTCGGGGTACGCAGGCTCGAGTAACGGAGGGGTTTGACGGTTCTGCGACATTTATAAACCCTTTGGATTGGAAGTAATGGATAGCGAGACTCACGCGGAGGTAGAATACGGGTGCGAGCGGATACTGGCGGGATCATTGATAACATCTTGACCTATAGTTCATAACCACAGGATTGAGACAAGCTGAAACAGAGACACGAACCGAGTACATAGTCGGGGACCGCAGATGTTGTCTTCTCATTTCAGCTACAGAAGCGCAGATCAATATCTCCCTCGCGAATACCAGGAGAAACCCGAAAATCCGTACTCAGCCATGGCATCGCTCTAACTTAGAAGTAAAATATCCTTCAGTCCATTGCGACTTGGAATTCGAAACGAACAGACCGACCTTCGCCCATACCGCCGGCCTCGGTGGTTTGTAAACATCTGTCAGTTCGACCGCCAGTCATGCGGTTGGTGATTCCGTGCGTGTTCTGAGTGCGCAGAGTGTTGATCTCGATCCGGGTGATAGAATGCTGCCAACGTACCTCATAGGTGACGATATCGTTCTCGAGAGCACCATCGCGCTCGGGCTAGGAATTGCGACGTCAGGTGGATGAAGGAATGAGATATGATGTGATGTTTAGTTACATTGGTAAGATCCCACAGGAACATGCCTGAAAGCGAACGATCAGCAGTGGCGCGAATCCAGCGAAGCACTATGTGTACGCATGGCTCCAGATTGGCCGCTGGAAGTGTTTCCGAGGTGAGCATGGTGATAGAATTGAGATGAGAAACACGTACTCTGGAGTAGAAAAGTCTGCGTTACTGTGTGCGCGACGTTGTCAGCTTGCATCCAAAATAAAAGAAAGGGAAAGCAAAGTAGAATGAGGGGAGGGAGGAGGGGGAGCAGAAGAGGCACTCGATACCGGCAGAGTTCCGCACGGAGATAGTGATCCTGTCGTTCCTGGCGCCGCCTTTGCCAAAGTTGTTGTTCTGGCATGTATTTGTGAGCCCGAGGTTACGGGGTCTTAAGCCCAGGTGGGGTACCGACCTGGAAGTTGAACGCCGCTTCGGTGAAGCCGTAGCCTAAAAAAAGGTGGGAAATCAAGGTGGGAAGGAGGGAAGAGAAATGGGCGTAAGATAGGACAGATCGTGGATACTGTTGACTATGTGAAATGCGTTGACCCGGGCAGCGTTAATGTTGGCGGTGGTCGTCGGGGCAGTCGTCGCACTCTGCGGATAGTTGAAAACGAGACCCGCGGCCGATTAGGCCGTAGTCGCGGTCTGGGCGACCTTGAACGAGATGGCGTTGTTACCGCTGCACACCAAACCAATGAGAAAAATGATGGGCAAAATATCCGGCGAAGGGATACGCACGCCGTGGTCCTGGGCGCAAAGTATCAGGAAAGTGAACATGACAAATTTCCTAATCGGGCTACGTGGTGGTGGTGGTGCCGTCGGAGTGCCAGCCGTCGGGGCTACAAGGGTTTTATTCGACTGAATACCAGGGGATCTGAGATCTCTCAAACAACGCACCTAGCTGGGATTGACGGTGGCGAAAAGTCAACGTGTGATGGAAATTTGATGATCCCATCAAAACAAACTCACCCAGCGTATCCTGCGGGTCAAAGATAGTCTGGAATTCCGGCGTTAGGATCTCCTTCTGGGTGGGGAGGACGAGATACTATCAACGAAACCCCCAATTAGTTCTGCTGGCATCGGCGTTGAAAAGACAGGGCATACCGAGGTCTGGGTGACAAAGTCGGTGAGGGAGAGGACATCGCCGGTGTGCGCGTCGACGAACGCCTCGAGCCAGGTGTTGGTCTCAGCGTTCTGGATCTGCATGACGTGCGTGAAGCGGACAGAACCGACTTCGAGCGCTAGGAACTCGAGCATGGGCGGGTGCTCGTTGAAGGTCCCGTCGATCGTCTGCTCGGCCGACGCAATTGCGTCCTCGAGGGAGACGGTGGGGGTCGAGGAGGCGACGTTCGCGAGGGACATGTGAGCGAAGCTCCCGGGAAAGGAGGAGAAGGCGTACTGGTTGGCACGAAGGAGCTCCCGAAGACAACGTCCTGGGAACGATAAGATTAGTCGATTGATTGATCACCTATTCGGAGCACACCTTGTCATCCTTGTTGAACGCTAAGTTGGTGAGAGCATTGGCGACGGGGATCCCGTCCTATTATCCATTAAGACGCCCAGCTCGCACGATAATAGGAACATCCTTACAATCGCCTGCCGCACAAACACATGGTCAGACACTTCTCCAGCACAGCTACACTTGAAGGAGACGGCGTCAGCCGGAACGTCGAGGTGTGCCTGAATGAACGCGAGTGCCCAGTCCTCGATGGAGACCTCTGCACGCTTCCGAAGTGGGTGCTCGATACCTTCCCCGAAAGTCTGCAAGGGGATAAGAGAGTGAAGATAATTGTGTGTATGGACTCACCTGGTACGTAGACTCGGGATGGAAGGTGTTGAGTTGTAACCCGCGGCCGGCGGTTGGTCGCGTGCTTCAACGAAGCCGGCCACGGGGCGGCGAGCCCGGAAGAGGCGTACACGATTGCGAGGAAAAGGGCCGAGGCGAAGAACTTGTTGAAGGCGACCATGTCTGTCTGTAATGCAGCAGCAGAGATGCGTGGGTTGTGAGGAGGGTCTCGCGCTTTTATGGCGAAGCCTTCGCCGGGCCCACATGCGGGGACGATAAGATAGAGGACGATGTTGTCGATTAGCTACTATTTAGGAAGGCCGACCCTCGAGGCGACATCATCTGAGGAGGAAAAGAACAATAGGCGCGGGAAGATTTTTTCCGTCCGTGCAGCAACCAGGAATCCAGATTTCACACGCAGATGGATCAAGACACAAATGGTGAAGAGCACCAACAGTGGAAAAAAGACAATATGGGCCGTGACGCGCAGCCAGCAAGTGCCAGGTCGAGGTGAAGCTCGTGGTAAAGGGGAAAGAGAACGTGGGATCCCGCCATCACCGATCACGCATCGGCACAGCATTCGCTCTTGCTTCCCACCGCCATGGTCGGCGCCCTGTTGCTCGCAACTTCAAGTTAGGCCAACGCACCTCTCGTGCCTTCAACATCCTAATGGTATAAGTCTCGACTGCCCGATTCTTGAACCTCAGGCGGGTATTGTGCGACTCCCTCGATCTTCGCTTGTCGCGGTTCATGCTTCACTTTGATTTCACCGCTCCGAATACCTACTTCTCAACAGTATCCGAATTTCAAGTTTTTTTGCCGGGCCCATTCCTCGACGTTCCGATTCAATACTTGCTTCCCGCGGCCGTTGCAGTTGCCGTTGTCGTTGCTGCTGCCGATTGCCTCGTGATTATTTCACCACTTACTTTGCGTTTGAATCCCACTCCCCTGCTGGTTTGCCACCTCATTTCGAGAGTGCAGCAGTGCTTCGGTACACTCATGCCGAGGCTGCCGGGCTCACAGAGGTCAGCGACCGAGATCTGCCGAGATCAAATCGGCAGCGTTCAACTCGGCCTCGAAAAGCTACAGTCGTACGACGTCTCCGCATAGGTAGGCCTAGCTATCTTCGGCCGACCTCGACTAAGTTAGCCTACATTTTTCCCAAACGCGGTGAGTGGAATTTGCAAATTGCGTGCGAATGTCCACCCCAGTCCTGCGGTAACCTTTCTACGCGCTAGCTGACAAGAGCGCACCCTGGCAGTGAAGGGGAAGTCTTGATAGGACGGTCTGCACCTGCGCCTCATCCATGGTTCATTGCGCTCGATATCGATGTGGCGCAGGAGACCTGTTCGGCTAGGGCCCGGACCATCATCAACTTGAAGCACTTGACGAGTTTTTTTTACGTGGCTCGTAGCACTCCAAAGACTCTGGACTTCGATCCTTCGAACGTCCGAAGATGGCTGCAGAAGGGAGGCAATCCCTCTGCCAATGCACCCTCGAATCGATATTTCACGCAAATTGATTTTTATGCCTGTTCGCGAATAGATGGATAAAGGCCGGTTGCGGACGGCAAGCACCTGCACTCAATTCGTAGGATACGATATGATCCAGCTCTCAGATCGAACGTTCTGGTGGGAAGTGGTGAAAGTGGGGTGGGATTTAAACGCAAGGAACTTGCGGAAACTGATTAGCGACGGCTCACCCGGGGACATCGGCGTGTTGATTGATCCAGTTCAAGAAACTCGAGCAGCATTCTGTTTAACCCAGTGCCCGAGGCCTCCGGTTTATCTGCTTCCGGTGCTCAAGGGGAATTATACGCACAAACACATGGTCAACAGCAGTTCAACACGGCCAACGTGCGCGACGAAAACCAGTGTCTGTGAGTTCGGAGCCCAGAAACAGAAGTTCACAATTATGTTGTAGAACACCGGGCAGCTCCTGAAGGTCTGCGAATTTCTGTCCAGCTCGGGGATCCATGGAATCCTCCACTGAGACGGACGTTCAAACGAGTCAAGTGTACGTCTTCTGAATGTCAGCAGCACCCTCGAAGAACTATCTTTCAAAGTTCAGAGAAGCCTTTCCGCCAAGGTCAATTACTATGATTCTCTCTGTATGTAAAAGACAGTGCATGATTGTGCAACTGGTACTCGTCGCGGGTGCAGGGCGTGAACGGAGAGGTTTATTAGACAAAGGTTACGGGGACGGCGATCTCGTCGAGGCCAGGAAGGCCCCTGCCGGTGCAAGCATGAGTAGATGAGATGATGAGGCAGTCACGCGACGCACCCCGAAAGCGTTGTAGTCCTCGAGGACATAGATCGTGCGGTTTCCCGCGACACCACCGCAGCAGAGCGCGATCGGATTGACCATGACGGAGTAGATCGCGCTGGTGTCACTAGCGAAGGCCGTTGGGGCCAGGTCGCGTACGGGTGCAGCGCCGGGGAAGCCGCCGCCGAGCGATGAGATGACGACGTCGATCTTGTTGCTGCATGTGAAGGTAGGAAAATAAAATTTGTTGCAACAGGGAGAACGAACGGACCTGCTCTCCTTGAAGATACGCTGCGACGCGAAGGTGAGGTTGAAGGGCTGAATCGCGCCGGAGTCAGAGCTGAAACAGAAGACGATGCGACGCCATGCACCTCGGAAGCAGAGAGAACCTGTCCCGGGGTAGGGGTGATCACCGTTTGCGCGCACACAGAGGTGGCGGTGGCCAAAAGAGCGAAGGTAGCGGCGGTGAACTGCATGCTAGGAGACAGAAGAAAGGAATGGGCGTAAATGGAGTGATGCCGCCGTATTTATCGGCGCCCGCGATTGCCGGTGCACTTGGCAACCAAATTAGATGTTCTGAAACGCGGTCGTTACTCCCCATCGTGGGACGCTCGAAGACATTGAAATTGGGCGAGAGATGGAGGATAACATAAACATCCACTGACCGAGACGCCGGACAAAATAGTCTTTGAGGCTGGCAGGATGTTGAAGCCCTCAAAGTTCACATGAAAAGTAGACTCGGTTGAAATAGCACGCGAATCCATCTGTTAACGTGGATCTTCACAGACAACACGAATCCAGTAGCGCTGTGTTGTAAACTCCGATGTTATTAACACTGCTATTAATAGCATGTTATTAACATGTTATTAACTGCTATGGCTGGGGCCGTCCAAAATGCCCTGCTATTTATTGCTATAAATTCAGGGACGGCACTTCAAGTGGAACTAGGGATCGCATCAGCAATTCCTTGACCGGATTCCGAAGATTCCTATGCATCTGATCTCGGAAAGTGGCACCACTCTCCAAAATATAAGTGTCAGGTCAGATCTACCTATAGCAATTATAGCAATTCTTTCAGTTTTTGATTTTGTTTTCTCCGTTTTTTTTTTTTTTTTTTCCATGCTCAAACATTGAATAGGGTGGCGGTGTTGGCGGCAATTTCACTTTGCCCCTAAAATCATGGCCAATTTTCCAAAAAAATCCACCTTTGGCATGGAAAATTCCGAGAAACTTGACAAATGTATACCAGGCCTCTCAAATGTTCTGCGACATAATTCGGGTGCATTCCTGGAACTCAACTTACTGCTATCAGAACAGGAAAAGTGCCATTAGGTTTTTCGTCAAAAAGTCCGGCAAATCATGTGAGCAATGCATAAGTAAATGTCATGAGCCCTATCTCAGCACATCTATCCCACAATATAATTCCATAACTTGGACCTAGTCTCCCCCAGACTCATTCCAACAATGCTCTCTGTCCCTATACGGCAACCCCCTCTCAAATGTGCAATACACTTTGTGCCTAGTCGTGATTTGCCACTCAATTTCCTGCCACGGCACCACACAAGGACATACCTTTCAACAGCACGATTTGCACTCTTCCACGCCATTAACCGTTTCACACACAACACAGTCGCAGATCGGCTTGCGCAAGGCAACAGTGTTTGCGCTCAGCGAGAATGTGGCGAGGATGAGGGCAAGGCGGGCAACAGAGGGAAACTGCATTTTCGAAAGAGGACGTATGAACGATGGACAGTGGTGGGGTCAGGCTCCACAAGCCTTTTATCCCAGTTCTAGTGGTACGGATCTCTGCAAATGCTGTGTCTGATCCCCGAGCATGGGGATGATATACTCTATATCAAAGGAGCGGGAGATGAAGATTACAGGGGATGAAATCCAACAAAGAGACCAGACACCCCAAGAATTTGGGGTTAAAGTTTGGGGATTCAATTTCCGTATCCCCAGAACACGTGTATGTACTATATTCAGAAGCTATATGTTCTCGGAAGATTGGAAGCTGAAATCAGATATGCAGTTAACCAGCTAATAGTCATCAAGCTCTTCCTCCCCTCAAACTGCCTTCAGTTGGCCGATTCAGGTGAGAGTTCAGATGAATGGAGTGCGATTCGATAATATTTGGCTGAAACACGATCAGCACAGGAAAGGACCTTGGTGAAAGTGATCAGATTGATTCCCATGATTCTATTTCAGTTCAGCAACTGGCTCGACAATATTTAGCTGAAACACAATCAGCACAAGAAAGGACCTTGGTAGAAGCGATCAGATTGGTTCCCACGAGTCTATTTCAGTTCGGCGACTGGCTCGACGATATTTAGCTGAAACACGATCAGCACAAGAAAGGAACTTGCTGAAAGTGATCAGATTGATTCCTACAATTCTATTTCGGTTCGGTGACTGGCTCGATGATATTTAGCTGAAACACATTAAGCACAAGAAAGGAACTCGGTGAAAGCGATCAGATTGATTCCCACGATTCTATTTCAGTTTGATGACTAGCCCAGTGCATTTAGTCAGCTGCAGCATTGTAACGGGTCGACATGGATCAGCAGTTAAAATAATCCAGTCTTTTGTTCAAACACAATCTATCTCGTGTTCCCCGGGGCATCCCCAAGCATGGACCTATGGCTTAGCATCAAACACAAGCTGACAGAGAGGATGTCCGTACAAAAACTATTTTCAGACCCCGAACATTGCCCTTGTTTCACAAAGGAAGACCTTGGATGTCTCATGCCGAAATTGATTCGATAGGGACTCGGAAAATGCACACGCTTGAATTAAATCCTCAGTACTACGAAATAATTGCATCAAATAGAGGACTCATTGAAAACGACGAGGGTAGGGTTGAGTTTCCGGCTGAATGACGAAACCTCCGCAGTGTACAGCCACAAGCCTGCCTACAGAACTTAAGTCTAAGATAGATAGGACTTCGAGGGGAGGTGTATTTATGTGTCAGGGATGTGCTTTTTCAGGACCAAGGCAAGGTGGTTTGAGTGGGAAAAGCTTGTATGTCCCAAAAAACCAGTGTTTTTCGGGGTCGAATTTCTGGATGTGGGGGAGGAGTTGGGCCGAGGTATTGTGAGGGTGGGTGGAGATTCCTAAACTATTATGGGGATGTACATTTTTCAACATAGGCTTCCTAATGAAAATGGCCTTGTATGCTTGTATGCAACGAAGACCGGTTTGGGCAGTGGAATAACCTAGGGAATCCGAAGAGACCTAAGCGTCTGAACATAAATTTCAGGAGTTACAAATCAAGTTACGACAAAGGGGGGTGTGGTAAATGAAATATTGCTAGGGGAGGTCGGGTCGGATTTGGTCCCATTGGTCCATGAAACCGACTCGCCAACTCCGCTGCCCCGTCGGTCTGGAAATTCGCTCCGAAAGTCGGTGAAAGTCGCCGGAAGTGAGTTTTCACCCAATCGGTCTGCCAAAAAAACAGCGAGTTCGGGTCGGTTTTGGTCGCGTTTGGTCCATGAAACCAACCCGCCAACTCCGCTGCCCCGTCGGGCTGGAATTCGCTCCGAAAGTCGGTGATAGTCGCCGGAAGCGAGTTTTCACCCCAATCGGTCTGCCAAAGAAACAGCGAGTTCGGGTGGGGTTTGGTCGGGTTTGGTCCACGAAACCAACCCCCCAACTCCGCTGCGCTGTCGTGCTGCAAATTCGCTCCGAAAGTCGGTGAATTCAAATGAGTTGAAGAAGTTGGCAACTGATGCAGAAGAACTGATACCTGGGCTGGTGGATGCAATATTGGCGGAATGTATTTTTAAGGCAGCACGCAGTTTGAATCGCAAATTACGGACACCAGGAACAGATATATTAAGAGCAGCAGCTAAATGAGAAAGACTTTCAGTGGACATCAGCTTGTGATCAGCATCGAGGACAATATTCAAAACTGCTTTCGACATGTCTGCTGCGCAACCAAAATCCTGGGACAGAGCTCGACAAGCCGAGCGATCTGGCCTAGGAGTGACAGACACATCCACAGTGTGATCTGTACAGGCTCCCGTAGCGATATGGTGCAAGAGAATACGTCTACATTGTGCTAAACTCATACCAGAAGTCGGTATAGCATGCAGCTCAAGAGACCTCTGAAGCGATGGCAAATCTGAATGGAATACGGAGACACGGGAGCGGGTAGTATGATGGCCAAGTAAAATATCACGAATAATATTAATCGAAGTCATAGAATATGCAGTCATAGGGCATGGTATGCAAGCAGAGGTAGATGGACATTGACACGAGGAACGCTCGCTGCAAACACAAGGCTGCAGCGGAGCTGAGTAATAGGTTAGCGTCGAGTCGTGTATAAAGATGAGGCAGACACTTACGATGAGATTCCTTATCAGGTGGCGTCATCACGCAGTCGAGATCGCGGGCAGAATCTAGAGCGGCGACATTGAAGGCAGAGAGGTGGGATTTACCTAAAATAGTCAGCCGTCAAGTGGAATATAGAATGATGAAATACACTTGCTTGCCGATGTTCCCGGCGTATTAATGGCACCCGAAGAGAGAACAAAGGATGCATGTGGAAGAGTTTGTCGACAGAAGAACAACCAATCGTGGCCAAGAACAAGGTCGTAAGGGAGACCCGAGCAGACACGGAGCTTCATGTGCATGGAACATAACGAGTCAGCCGTTGGAAGAGTAAGCGGTCCAGAAGCAACAGATTGAGATGCCGAGACTCCAGAGGATAGAACCCAGTCAAGAGACAGCAGAGAACATTCAGAGCTAGGATCAACGGACAAGGAGAGCGGTACGTTGCAAAAGGTAGCAGAGGGCGACATGGGAGTCGAGAACAAGAGGGAACGACGTGGCACGATGTGGCAATGAACGTTGTGATGGTTGGGGTGATTTGACGTGTCCATCCGACATCGGGTGAGAATTTTGGGGATTGCTCTCAGCAAGATTATGAGTTAGCATCGACAATCATTCGGCTTTTGAGCCGTCTACATATTTGGCAGAGATATCAGTGCTTATGCAAAAACAGATGACGAAAATGTGATGCTCTGCAAGTGGCTGAAGTTAGGGCACCCTATAGAAACCCTTACCTAACGGTAGCGGGAATTCATCCCGCCGTGAGGCCACGTAGTCCTCCTGGCCGGTTCTTGATGTATAAAGTGGCGCTGTTGTTGGTTGGAATGCTATTCTGTTACCCATATTTTTTCGTCCTCAGCGCTGTTCTGTCTGATACTTAATTCAACCCAAATCTGCTCTACTACTGTAGTATTACGACCGGAAGTTCAGGTGACGGATGACGGAGGCCTGTGAACTGAACTAATCAAGGTTGGTGAAGGTGACAATGAGTTTTCCTGGCCCAAATAGGCCTAGAAAATTGCGAAATTTCGCTCTGGGGATTACCTTTTATGGGAATTGTTGGCTGATTGCCGAGCTGTGAACTTCAATCCAGTGAACTTTTGTGGGTGACGGGTGACACCCTGTGAACTAGTGGTCGTAATACTACAGTATTAAGGTAAGGCGTCAGTCACTCACAACGAGCGGTCACATGACCAAAGCGTGACAGCAACAAAGCTCTGGCCACAAAATATTTAGACACAAAGTAAAGCCGAGAAATGGTGTATTTAGGTCCTGTGGAGACATCCTTGGTTTCAGATTTTCAAAATATTCATTATTCATGCAGGAGTACAAGATTTTCTAACCCATTTTTTTTGAAGTGCAGAAATGTTTGTTTTGTTGATTGGAGATGATTTGGGTTCTGGACATCGTAAATTTTGCCGCTTAGGTAAGATTCTCACGCACCATATAAGGCAATGTTGCAGGAAGAGAACAAGATCATACCGTTAACTTGCTGCCAACTGAGGAATAACAGTGATGCGCTATATTCTGTTTGGTGTACCAGTCTGTGAAAGTACTCAAATATTTACGAGTACTTTATGTACTCGTTCTTTTCATCAATCGGGGAACCGGAGTTTCAGATTTGGCGAAACCTTTATCAGTGCGTTTGAATGGTGTAATGAAAATAGTGGCTGTGTTTGTTAGGTTTTTGAAGTCTTTTTAGCAGGCTAATCTAATGAAATTAGTGATTATATAATGCATAAAGATGGGGCCAGTTCGAATCCGCTGTCGATTCCATTCTACATTTTTCTTCAAACATGTATATAGCTTATTTGGTGGCAACTCTGGGGCATCCTTGATGTGTAACCTTTTTATGTGTATTTTTGGTAATGTAAACTATTGCTTGTTGTTTAGGAAATACAATTTTCATATATCCGTGATGTTCATTGTCAGGACATCAAACTTCGGCAATGTCCGAAGTGAGTTGTACGTGTCATGTGCACAGCCACCACTCTGAACAAAAAAAATATAAGTGTCGGCTGAGCCTTTGGTTGTAAATTTCAAGCCTGCAACCGGATATTTTTTTTTTCTGGATACTCTAGATGTACACAACCAGGATGGATGATCTCCTGTAATTTTCCAGGGTCTCTGGGCCCAATGGTAGGCCAAATACATGAAATCATGGTATGTTGATTGCTGGCATGTTCCTGGGCTGCATCACCTAAACGGTTTAGAGCCACACATCCTTTCCAATTCCTGGTCCATGGGACAGGCAGTTTTCAGGGCGATATAATCCACTGTTCCGGCACACTTCATTTCCCTTCCAACATATCTGTGATTTCATTCCTGTACTTGCTTCATTGGTTCTTCCGTGCTGTAGAAATATTCTGACATGTATTTGAAGTCCCAAAATGCGATTTACAGGTCCCTGTAATATTTGTACCGCTGCCGCCAAGACACTTGTAACAAACATGTCAAAAAATGTTGATGTTGTGTGCACGCAGGCACATCCTGTGAAGGCTCCAGTTTAACATGCCTCCAGGGTTTTATTACCCAGGAACACAATGGCAATGTTCCCGAGTCCTGTCGTGATGTGCATCCGCCGCTCTGAGGATGTCAATTCAGAAATTCCTTTCTGCTATTTTATTGGTGTCCTGTATGGGCTTGACTGCAGTGGCCAGATTAAATCTGAATTTTTTCACCTCTGATGAGTGCCCACTCACTTTCCCCTGGGGCTTTGTGGTCGGTTTCTATCGTCGTTCAAGCACCAACAAAGGCTGTGCATTTTTGTTTGGGTGTCCTTTGGTCCCTGTCAACTTGTCAACGGCGATCAGGCCGCACCTAAAACATCTCTCAAATCAATTGCAAGCATAGGATGGAGCGTATCACAATGAACAGAGAATACTCAGCTTTCTTTCGATGATTTGAGGAAGTAAAACTTGACTCCGCCAAAAGAATGCGGTAGAAAAGAACTGATTCTTGATAACTTGGCGGATCTTCGTTTGGTTCCAGACACTCCATGGGAACAATCTGTTCTAACATGCCGTCTCGCAATGGAATGGACTCGGAACTTGGCTTGAATAGCTGTGGTACAAAATAATCAACCTAACTTGCGCAAGGGAACAAAGGCTGATGCTCGGGTGCTCAGCGATATTGATGGGCTCAGCAGAAATCAAAGGCTTGCACTTATCATGTTGAAAATCTTGTCGGCAGCTTTGAATAAAATCCGAAACTGCAGCATTCAGTGGATTGTCGAGTTCCGTGGCTTTTTACCTGTGGGAACGGTGATGAACACCGAGTATCCGAGCGATCAAGCAGGCGATCGAAGTCGTCGGAACTACCCGAAGTCACTCGTGCAAGGAACCTCGGGTATATCCGAAAGAAATGATTGCTGATCAGATTTAAGGAGGGTCAAGGTTCTAAGGCATGAATTCCACCCTAAAATGTGATATTGTGGGCGCAAAGCAGTCAAATAAAAAAGTAGATCAAATGAGTCGTCATAACGGGGAGGGTAAAATATGAGGAACGAGAAAGAAACAAAAAAGAAAGAAATTGAAGAAAAAGTTTAATATGTCACAATTGACTGTACCAGCAAATCTGCGGCCCGCTACTCAGTCTTTGAGCCATTCTGCTGACGGTTATCGGGCTCAGTGCCGGCTCGGATGGCCTAGTTCGTGGGAGCTATCTTGGGCTTGGGTTTCTCTATTTTACCTCAGCATTGCTTTGAAATTTACAGGAACGTCAATAAAAAAGTGGTCTCGGCTTGACAATTATGCGGTGCGACGTGTTTAAAATGCTCCACCTCCATCTTGTTGTCACCATGTCGTTAGAGAGTTTCCGGTGGAGTGATCAACTGGTGGCTAATTCTTTTCAGGAGCTCCCCATCCTTGGGGGCTAACATAGCCACCATTTATCGCCCCGATAGAGAGGATGAAATAGTGGCTAGCACATGCCGGACGGTCCTGAAAATAATCTAAAACATGAGCCACCAGTTGATCTGGTGGCTCCACCACAAACTCATGTGGCTTGAATTTTATTGGGGGTTGGTTTCAGGCCCATAAACGTTTGGACCACCCTTCCCTTTGCTGCACACGATGAGGAAGAGTGTCGCTAGCGACACTCAATCTTCCTCCTACTCTCTACCAGCGCGCGCTTCAGCAACTCTCAAAACTGTCAAAAATGCGACCAAGAAAGTGACTGCCGGTCTCAAAACCATGCAGCAAGTTGTCAGTGTTGCTCGCCCTAACCACAAGCAAGGCTGATGCTGCACTCGAAGCCGGCGAGGACGAGATAGGCTTCATTGCTGATTTTCCTCCTTTAATCCCTGGTGTGTTTTTAGATCTCAATCTCTTCTTGTTTCTAAATTTTGGAGAAGGAGAAAACGATGCTTCGGACGACGGTGCGTAGCATTCCGCCACCTCCCATCCTTTTCTGATTGATGCGCTATGATTCAGGTTCCCCTGCCAATTCTTTCTGACGATGCCTCCATCCATGAGGTAGGCGGCACGCTGGAACTTACCGAGTCAGATCAACTCGGTTTTTTTTCTTTTCTTTTTTTGTTTGCTTCATTTCGTTTTCTGCATGGTATAATAACACCTCATTCCAGCCGAGCCGAAGAAGAGATGGACTTCACCTATCTACTCGTTCTTTTCGAACGTCACCATTGTTCATAAGGACGACGGCAGCCGGTACCACCCTTGCAAGTGTGCTTCCATTCGGTGCAGAAATAGGTGTTCAAGTTCTCCAGTATTTTCGTCAGAATTCATGTAATTCCAGAGAATGGACCGAAGGGTGTGAAACGCGCCTTCTAGAACGCAAACGGCTCCCGCTCTTCTGATTCTGGCTTCACCAGGGACATGAAGGGCACACTATCCGCTGCTTCGGAGCAGGCATTAAGTACGAGTTATGCCGTGCGCAGCATCGGCCTCCCCCCAAGTTCAATTCTGAGCAAGCTTGGTGACATTATGTTTCGAAAAAAAAATGAGCCTCCAAAAAATGAAATTTGGCTGATTTCCAGCATATTTGTTTGAGCTCTCGAATTTTTTGCCGCGTGACCGTGATGTGACAAGGTCATGTGATCGCTCGTTGTGAGTGACTGACGCCTACCTTAACTGTTCTTTAATAAATTGCTCCTCAGCTGTGGTCTTCCCCCGTATAATTCATGCTTTTTTACTTGGTCTTCGCTCTTGCTCTCTGCTTGACTCTTTCTGTCCTCAATTTTCGGTGCTTTTGCCATTGCTAGAATGTCCTTTGTTTCTCCATCTAGCTAAGTCACCAACAGTAGATCCGGCCGCAACATATCCTTCCGAGCCCAAGTAGCGCAATTTTCCTGATCCGAAGCCCCGGACTTTTTCAACCATCTTCAACCATCCTCACAACCACTGGGCATGATCTCTGCTTATTACTATACTATGGCTCGGGTCACATCCTGATCTGGTGGTGTCCGCTATATTCGCTTTGCCGCTTCCCTCCTGGATTGAATAGGGTGCGGAGGATCAATATTTCACCAAGTTCGCTGCAAATTGGACACGGTTTGGAATGGTCACCTCGGGCTCGACTTCAAGACAACCTCAATTTCCTTCATCTTCGTTTACACAATCTGAAATCCCACACCTTCCGTGCCGCTGATCCTGCCAATCGCTTCTATTCGAGTTTGGCCTTCTTTGGTGAAATCTTCTACAACCCAATCTGGTGTTCCACATCTCGCAGTCCAGGTTCGAACGGCCGCGATTTTGTCCAGACTGCCAGGACCCAGCATCTTCATTGAGTAATCCATCTATCTGCTTTTCGTCTTATTATTTTACACTCTGGCGAGTGTTCATGGTTCTTACAGCATTTCATGTACTCACGACTTGAATAATATCTATTTTATTATCATCCAAGTTGCCGGAGCGAAGCGGCGGCATGTCTTGTTAACCTTACTCTCTTTATAAAACTTATCACGCATGTCCGTCTGAAGCCATTTCGAACTCCGCCCATCGATTAACCGGCGCTTATCGATTGCGCGCTAATTCGGGCGCTCATCTCTCAGCCGAAGTGGTGGGCCGCGAAGCGGCCCACCGCGCTCTTGTCACCCTCTTTATAAAATTACGTGTGTCCGTCCGAAGCCTTTTTAAAATCCGGTTTTAATCTATCATTCCGGCAGCTCGGATCGACGTTCTTGCTTTAGTTGCATCCAGCAAGTGGGAGCCGGCGCGAAGCGCCGGCGAGTGCTTGTAAAATTTATAAAATTACGTGTCCGTCCGAAGCCTTTTTAAACTCCGGTTTTAATCTATCATTCCGGCCGCTCGGATCATTCTTCTTATTTTAGTTACATAGCAAGTGAGAGCCGGCGCGAAGCGCCGGCAAGCGCTTGTATATTTCAAACAAGCAGTCGCCGGCGCTTCGCGCCGGCTCCCACTTGCTACTTAATTGCAAAGTCCGGTGTAACATAAGGCGGCTAGATGAAATACAACCTATACTACAGTTTACAGTAGTAGTTCTTCCCAAACAATATTTGTTGTGGATGTACTGGAATCGCCTTCACATTTGAGAATAAGTATGTTCTCTCCATCTGGCACACGAGTCATGGCTGAGTAGAGCTGAGACAAAAATCTTAAGCATGCCTGAAGATAGGGTCAAAGATCAATTATCTACCTAATAGACCCATCTTCAGCTTGCATGTAAGATTTTTAGAAGCGTGGAGGTGGCTAAGTGGCAGTAGATGGTGAGGGCTGAGCGAGCGAAATTCAAGAAGTCGTTCATATACTAAAAATACGGAGCGGCGCAGCCAAAGCATAGCCTGAATTTACAGCATCGAACAGCCTTGACTCCTCACAGAAAAGGAAAGTGAAGGCTTATCAAGCAGTTCTGACTATGCCATAAATACGCAGCGGCGCAGCCAAAGCATAGCATGAAGTTACAGCATCGAACAGCCTTGACTCCGAAGGCGGCACGGAGCCCAGAAAAGGAAAGCGAAAGCTTATTGGGTAGTTCTGACAATTTAAATGGCGCCGTATAAGACCGCAATAGATTTGGCCTGCAAAGACATAAAAGTGAGAGTGCTGGAGTGCATGTGCGGGAAACATAAGGTTAGCTCAGATGATCAGCTCAAGCGAGAACGTTTGGTCCGATTGCGAACTGCGGACTGCGAACTGCGGAGAGATGCCGAAGTGGAACGTTGATAGTGTGCGGACTGCGAAGTACGATTGCGAGGTTGCGAACTGCGGACTGCGAACTGCGTGCGGACTGTGAACTGCGGGGAGATGCCGAAGTGGAACGCTGATCCGAGGCCTTCCCATACGGAGGTAAAGCTTCGGACAGAGGGCTTAATTTTATAAAGAGGTAGAAACCGGGCCAGCGGTTATTCTCCGACATACATGGGACGAGAACAATTCCGCAGCCGGAGGTGAAGAACCAGCCTCAGATCCATTCAATAACGGCAAGCGCACGGCCTGGGGAAACCGGCCTCATAGTGATAGACTGGTGGTAAGTGGTTTTAGCTCATCAGTGCATGGAACCACCCATACCCCAGAACTCGTAAGCAGACAGCTCAAGATGTGTACTTCCATCGTGTGACAGATATGCGAATTGTCCGTTTTTGCTTCGACGGAATTCACGCAACGATGGTGAGATAGCAATTTTTGCCGCATCATTCTGACAATGTTCATATTTTTAAAACAGAGATGCGGAACGAAGCCGAAAGCGTGTACCAACCACGCCAGCACACCACTGTGAATGAACGTGCCTTTATTCGCTGCAGAAGGTGACTGGTGTTCTTCCGTCCGTCCGTCATTCTTTGTGACGCTGTGATGCTGGACTCCGGTCTGTATTGGCCTATATAATGGCCTTTGGTGCCCTATTCTTCTATAGTCCTTCATCGACTGCCTCGATGAGGCTATCTCGCTGGACTCATTACGTAGCACCGCTGGGATATAACGGTTTCAGGAACTCCTTTCGGTATCGCTTCTGATGTTGAACAAGAATCCACCCAGATACCTTGAAGCACAACTCCATCCTCGAGATGAAATTTTATCAATAACTAGTACAAAGAACCCGACGCAGAAAAGTACGCTCTCATTCCGAGCAATCTTGCTTCTAATGATATCCCAGAGACACCAATGCAGCAAGAATGAACGGCGAATGCTGGCTCACATACCCATCTGTTGTAAAACGCGCTGATCGGGTTTCGGGAGATTTTCCCCAGTCGTCTGCGCGTCGATGTTCTTTTGCGACTACAGTGAACCCGATGAAGAAGAGCAAGCTGCCCGGGAGGCGGATTCTGGAACAGGGTTGGTGGCCGGTCGAATTTAGAGTAAGTTGAATAAGAATATCCCAGGAAGATCAACCTGTCGGTAGGCTGATAAACCTGAGAAGGAAGAGGGTAACGGTAGGCCGTGGAAATGGTCGTGAGTGCGTTTGTGCGTGGAAACGAGGTGTTGTGACGAATTGAACGCCGAAGTGCGTTCTGCGTGGTTTTCTAGTTCGATATCGGCGACGTTGAAGACACTGTAATTGGGTGCTAGCCCGCACTGGCTCGCACAGATGAGCGTTAGATGTGGGATGATGATTTGCTGGCACCGTTGGTGCGTATTTACAGTACAAACAATTATGTAACTAATAATAAAGGTAACAAGATGGTAGAGCCGAAACCAGCATGTGGATGGATTTCCACACGCCGGCCATACGACCCCTCCACACCGAAGAGTAGGGCCTTGTGATGCAAAAAAAAATTGCATCCTGACAACTTCTCAGGGACGCGGGAGAAGCGAAGAACTTCAAACGAGCCAGTGACTTGTATCTCAGCTCGGCTACGCTGTGAGATGGATTTAAGACCCGTACAATCGCTGACACAAGTGATGCTCAGATCGGCAGCAGGTTTTGGGGGTTGAGCAATAATTAAAAGATCAGCGGGAGCATACCATGTTCTTGATGTGATGGATAGTTCCACGATGTTGAGAATTGAGCAGTGCTTTGCTGATAAATTAATGAAGCGACCATGTTGAGCGCAGGGTTAGCTTTCTCGACAGCTCTAAGTTACACTGGAGGCCCTCGAAACCAATACAGATCCTCTAAACGGATGCGATAATAATTTGGCAATACCGGCACTTCGTATTAGTCCGGTTCGGTCACTTTAATCAAATGGCATATACCTGAGACTAGATGCATGCTCCGACTCTGCCATTCCGAGAAGGCCAGAGTGTGTGATTTTCTTCTTATGCACCGCCCAAGGCTAATTCTGCCGGATTCTGCATGCAAACCCATGTAATATTGTCCTGATGTGACCCACGATCGAACCGTCTCGGCTTTGACTCACGATATGGCTTTCATTATTCATTTGTGAGGCGTCTGTGCACTCGTGCACGCGGTATGATGGATACTTAAGTCTTGAAAGCACCAATATCTCTCTCCCATGGGCGATTAGATCCCAAGTGCAGTATACCAAATTGCAGATGTGAAGTACTCTTCTCGTCGTCTGCAGTTTTTTCCCTCTGGTTCCCACCTGCAAAGCGCCCGGCAGGAAATTGATCGTGTTCTATCCCTTTGAAAAGCAACTACATTAGAGAGCTTGAGCCCAAGCGGCATGCCGCTTTTTAGGTTGTGCAAAAAGCGGCATGCTGCTTTTTTCTTTTTTTTCCTCTAAAGGGCATTAACAAGGTGCAATAGCATCAGGGTGTGAATTTGAGGTGCACACAAAAGTTGTAAAAAAGCGGCATGCCGCTTGGGCTCAAGCTCTCTATTATCTATCATTTATGACTACATTGATTGGGTGAGTCCACAATGGTTAAATTGCGCACCTTGATCTAAGCGGGCAGTATGGACTGCAAGGGGAAAAATACAGTCTTGCGGTTGAGATAACTTTTATGTGAGATACCGCTGGGAACGCACTTATTGAAAGATCGATAGATTTGTGCCTTCGGATGGTTCTGGGATGTTGAAATTTTTGGCATTGGTTCTAAATTCATCTTACACGGCTGATTGAGGTCGATTCCTGACCTGATCCCAGAATTTATGTGTGTTACTGTTGGAGCGAATACAAAATTATCATTGCGTAACTGTTGAAAGATTTGTCGGATCCTGTTCTCCTGTTGAGTTTCTGTTTCCTGTTATATCACATCATTTGGTATTACTCTCTTTATAAAATCATGCGTGTCTGTCTGAAGCCATTTAAAACTCCGCCATCTGTCATCTGCCAACTGAGCGCCATTCTTCCGATTTTTGATCTTCTTCTCCCTCTTTATAAAATTACCCATGTCTGTCTGAAGCCTTTCAGACTAGGGCTGGCAACCGTACCGTATACGGCCACGGCCGTGGCCACCACGGCGGTGCGAAGACACGGCCGTCTTATTAGGCCCCGGGTGGTGACAGGGTACTCCTGCGCGCGGTTAAGGTTCCCCAGGGGTAGAGGTAGAGGTATTTTGAGGCCAACCTCTACCCCTACCCTTCAAACCTCTGACCTCCAGAGGTTTACCTCTACTTTACCTCTAATACCTCCAAGGTTTACCCCTACATGACCTCTGTGAGAGGTAGAGGTAGAGGTTAGAAGTCCTTAGTGCAGAAACACGTTGAATTTGCTCCGGAAATGCATGCTGCAATTGACAAGTATAGACCGTATAGCAGGGACATATAAGTAAACAGCAGGATACATGGTAAGAGTAATACAAAAAATCAAAATAATCAGTAATTGGACAAAAAGGTCAATTCACCGACTTTCTGGCAGGAACTTGCGTCATACAAAACATAAATAGATTTGCAAAAGTAACCTTGACTAGGGCTCGAACCCGTGACCTGACAGTGGAGGCAATAAAGTGAGCAACCACCACTACACTAGAGAGGACATTGCAAAATTATTTTTACCCACAGTACCTCTCAGTACCTCTGAACCTCCCAAGGTAGGGTAGAGGTTTGGGAGGTTTTGAAATGGCCTGGCCTCTACCCCTACCTCTGACGACCTTACCTCCGACCTCCGGAGGTTTACCTCTACCCCTAGGGAACCTTACGCGCGGTACGGAGACCGTGGGGCTCCGTGTAGCCGTTACGGCCCTAAAATGGCATAAAAAAGACGGTCGTGTCACCGCACGGTCCACACGACTCGCTCCCGTGTCGTGTCCGTGCCGCATGCGAAAGTCTGACAAGCTCCACGGCACGGCTCCGTAACCGTATTACGGTGCCGTTATTCCGTGCTTCACGGTTACGGTTGCCAGCCCTATTTCAGACTCTGCTTTTGGTTCATCGGGCCCAACTCTTTGGAAGATCAACATTAAACTTGGGCGACGGCGCCAATGCGAGCGTTAATCCGTGCAATTATTTAAAGCCTTTTAAACATCGACCCCTCGTTTTCCTTAGCTGCCAACTGATTCTAGAAGGCCAGTGCGATCCGAGGCGTCGACTTGACACACCGACTTTTTTTAGACCCAGAACGCGGGTCACTATATCCTCTTCCCACTGCCAGTTATCTTCTGTAAATGGACCGTTCGACTACACGAGGACTTCCCACAAGAGCGAGGCATATTTATAACTGTTCCTTTGCTTGCATAGGCACCATTGTGCAATGTCTTCCATTACTGAAGTACGCGGTCCTTACCTCCAAGAGACCTTCGTGGAATTGTACATGAATGGTAAGAGGTTCAACTTTCCGTCTGCAACGCCATCTCACCCCACGTAAAGGACTGTACACTGGGTTATTTTTCGTGACCCTCTACGGGATGGGTGCGTCGCCTGATCGTTATGCTCCATTATACGTGGTTTTCATCCAGTCGAATCAGTTTTCAAACGGCAACTGC
Organism: Mycena olivaceomarginata; assembly: GCA_029378375.1. NCBI lineage: Eukaryota > Fungi > Basidiomycota > Agaricomycetes > Agaricales > Mycenaceae > Mycena > Mycena olivaceomarginata. The sequence continues at coordinate 160,095 of JARKIC010000062.1, read as the reverse complement.
ACAAACAGAACCTGGGGGTTTTCCTTGCCCTCATCGCCATGTACATCCTCTCCACCATGCACATCGTCTGCCGTTGGATCATCATGCGGAATGCCTTCATCAATAATGGAGATACATCTATCACTATCTCACTGTACCTGCTTCAACCTCCTTTATGGTTGACTGTCCTTGCCGCCGTCGTATTCACGGTCAATACGCTGGTGGCGGATATCGTGCTAGTAAAGTTAATCAGGTGGTATATACTCTCCTGAACTCATGTACATCCCAAGATCTGGAGATGCTGGACGATTTGGAACCGAAATTGGTGGGTCGTCACCCTGCCCATATGCTGCACTCTAGCGGGAGCTGGTAAGCATGCAAATCATCGAGTTGGATGGAATAACTTGATCAATATCTTCAGGCCTTGGGTTCAAAAGCACCCAAGAGCAGGCGGCGTATGTTCTGAATCCCAGTCTCGACAGGACAAAGTTCATCGATTTGCAACCCCGTATTTCTCACTCTCCCTGGTCACAACATGCCTGTCAACGCTCCTGATCATCTTCCGCATTATCACAATGACCGAACGAACCACCAGGAAGTCTCGCGGCTATAGCCGTGTCATAGAAATCATCGTGGAGTCTGCACTGCTGTACTCCATAGCCATGGCCATATTTCTTCCATTACTCGTCACTGACTCGTCGAACGATGCCTACGCACAAGCGGTGGTAGGCCAGATCACGGTTCGTCTATAGTTTCTGCTTCATAGTTGAATGGAGTGCTGAAGCACCTTTCCTGTAACAGGGCTTGGCCCCCACCCTCATTGTCGCGCGGGTGACCTTTGTACTTGCGCGCCCCGACGAGACGTGGCAGCAGCCCACCACCATGCTGTTCTATGCGAGCTCGGGACCAGGTTCGACGCATCTCAGCGGTAGCATCGCTCTGGGACATGTCCATGATATTGGGGTTTCAAATCCGATTGTTTCGAAAAGTAGTCGTTTCAGGAAACAATTATGGATGCATGTGCTAAGTGTATATATGTATACCCCATTCGGGTCTTTTTTTTTTTCGACTAGAACACACGAAATTTCTCAATGATGTCCATCGAAGCGAAAGGAAAGAAACCAGCCACAACTCATGACGAAAAAGGACTGCGAACTTTTTCTGTCGTGCGCCATCTGTAACGGAGACGACTTTCTTTTGAACCCCCTATCCTGTTTTGATTATTTTTAGTTACCGAACCATCTCAGTATATTACACAACGCTATAGCGCCGCCACACTCGTATCTATACCCCTAGTTCACTTCGCTTTCTGCAAAAGTCCCCACTCATTTACTTCGTTCCATTTCAACATCTCTTCGATCTATACAATCATTCTAATAGTAGTAAACACCTGATTCGATATATAAGCTGTAGCGTAGATCTCCGGACCTCGGTTAATCAATAACTTACACCAGTTACCCTCGGATTGACTACCTCAAATCCTCGTGTGCCGGACTAGCATCTAGCTCTCCGTCACACCATCTCTCCGCAGTCTGTTGCGGTCTTGAGAGCTTTCAAGCCTCATATGATGAACTCGCAGTTGAGCGCAAGTTGGGCGAGGAATTTCGTGAGGAATTCACCTGTTTGGGCTTCTCAATGCAGAAACGATGGCCTCCTGGGAGCTGGAACATTGGCTCCTGTGGACGAGGATGCCTTTGACATGTATTGAGCAAACAGAAAGTGGTGGCAAGAGTCTGAAGAAAAACACGTGCATCAAGTGTCAACGGTTCGCACAGCCACCTCTTTTCTCATTGGCTTAGTCACAATTTACATGTCGATACGATGTTGACGCCAATACACTGCGAAAAAAGTGATGTATAGGTGCCTCTGAAGATGCTCCTGATATTGTTAGTATATGGGCCCGAATAAGAACTGCAGAAATTGTACCTTAGATGCAATGAATACTGTACAATTTCATTCAATTCGGCGGTCGCGTGTCACGCACCCCCTGTGCTGCGATGAATTTTGGTCTCGGTCACGGGTTACAGCACCGAGTGCCAAATGTAAAATGCATGACATTGGGGCCAAATCTCCCTTGGAGGTGCAAAAAGGGCAGAATTTGTGAAATTTTTCGTCCTGAATGCCGAATTTTTGGAGGTGTCACGCCAAAATTTGATGGTTGCCGAAGTGCCGAATCAGTATTTTGGGTCACGGGTCACAACCTGTGCCGAATTGAATGGAATTCTACAGTAAGTCGGGCTGAATAGGTAACTGGTATGACCAATACCAGATGCCATCCCCAGCAATCAGATATCCCCCGTCTCAGCTGGCATCTGTGTGTACTTGATACTCTGAGTATCAGTTGTAGTATAGGGCCAATGTAAACAAAGTGTGTCGGTAGCACCAAAACGGTGACAGATAACAAAAGAATCAGGTACATCTTTGGACCTGTTGAGACAAGAAGTATTGGTTGCCATATCCGGCAAATGCATATGGTGAATCATTTCAGCCATCCTTATATGCAGCAGCTGCTCAGCAGCTGATCAGCGGCTGCTCACCTGCCACTCAAGGATCGTGACCAACTAAAATGCTGCAGCAAAATCATTTATAACTCATTTTATATTCGCGAGATAAGTAAGTGTAGGTAGCACAAGATGCGCCGCTGCCTCGCTCCGGCAACTCATTCGGGGGGAGAAAAAACAATCAATTCGGACAACGTACGAAGAAAGAAAAATGCGCAAAAGGAATCAAGTAAAGACTGGCAGTAGAGTACTTTGTGCTCGAGAGAGAGAATGTAATTAGGGAATGGAGGTGGGGATCAAGAAAAAGGCTTGCGGGGAGATCGTACATGGCAGCAGGAGCGTGGACTCGAGAGTACTCTCACTGAGTGGATCTACACAGTGTATCAGTATGTCACGAGAAGCGTACAGAATAGCAACTCGAGAAGGGTGCAAAGGTGATTGAGGAGCCATAGAGTGGCGTCTCGCCTAGTTCTTCATTGAGGCTTTGAGGCTGAAGAAGCCCTAGACCGGCAGCAGTGAATTATTCTTTGACGGCATTAAACCATGCGTAGATAAAACATTTACATTAACCGTACACTAACGCCGCTTGAGTCGCCTGTTATTCAATCTCCACCGTGATGTGCTTGCGGGGTGAGACCTATAGGGAGCGATCAGGGTAGCACGGTGTTGGGCGAGTTGGAGAGGCATCGGCAGGCAGCAGCGTTCAAGGTTTTGACGGAGTTTTGAAAGGAGATTGGTGTATTGGTGTTCACAGATGTTGCCAGAATGATATTTGCAGATGTTGTCAGGCCTGATCTTGCCAACACTTGAGAGAGAGACCAGCGAGTGTGAGATTGGATTGAGGTTGAATTGGGCATTCATGCTAAGGAGCTTGAACATTTTCGAATTTGAAACTTGCTGCGTTGGTCGTCCAAGCTTAAAGTGGCAGGAGCGGATACGAAGAAAGTGGAAGGAAGGGGGAGAGGAAGGGTGGTGAGCGTCAGAAGGCCGTGGGCCCCTCGCTGGGCACCCGGACGACAAGCATGCTCCTCGGTGCGAGCAACACAGATCTGCGCAACGGGGCGACGTGGTACAAGCCTGAGCCGCGTATCAAGGTGAGCATCGTCCTTGCAGGTATTAGGAAGGGTGACGCGGATATTTCAGAGGCAGGGAAGACATGCATTCCGTTCTATGGGGGAGACTTGAGTATAATGGCGATGCCCGCCCTCGTGATATACGGTGATGAGGACATGGGCCCCCATTTAACAATCCGTGAGGCCACCTGGCATGCCGACCCGTACATGCTTGCTCCAGGCCCGAAAGATCCATTGTGGTAGGGAGTTCGAGATGTAGACACATGATATAGTAACACGCGAGATCAAGTCCTTTGTCTGCCACCAGCATCGTCGGTGTCCAGCTAGCTGCTGCAGGCTAATTCCCAGCGCCATGGGGTGGACTACCCCACCATTTATCATGAAAGGTGCGAAGCATAGGCTTGGGGATTCAAGTGGGTGGGATACTCGTGAGATGTTGGATGAGAGTCAGGAACGGTTAGCGGTGGTGCAGAGGCTGACATGGGTGTATGTGAAAAGCCAGCTCTCACTGCATTCAGACCCCCCCATAGGCACAAGTCTGCCAGAACCCAGTAGGCATATGTGTAGGCAGACCACACCAATCCATCTGCCGATCCCTGCTGAGGTTGGTCTACGTGTTCTGGCCAGAATAAGCAGACCTACCTGGACTCAGGTCGGCCAGGGTCGGCTAAAATAGACACCACTGTCGGCTGGAATCCGCCAACATCGGCAGGTGTCGCGTAGGCAGATGTGCTAGATCACCATAGACCAACATCCGCTTGGATAGTCGCACCTCAGCAGAGATCTGCGAACATAGGCACATCTGTGCCTACAGGGGGGTTTGAATGCAGTGTCTAGAAGGGGGACAACGCTTGGCTTGAGGAATGTAAGGCCATGGACAGACTTAGGGGGATTGGGAGGATTGAGAGTAAAAGCAAGTAAAGATCTTCCTGTTGTTATATTCGTGTCTACAGAATGTTTCTTTTGTGTAGAATGGATATAAGACAGTTTTATATGCCACAAGAGTGCGGTGGGTCGCGAAGCGACCAATTGAAAGTGAGCGGAGAGATAACGCTCGCCTGAGCGCCTTCAGAATAAAGGTGTTGGTTGAGCACAAAGTCTAATGTGATGTTTCAGTTTATTGGACCTTTTGACCCAAAAGCAGAGTTTAAAGGCTTCAGACACCCCTAATTTTACAGAGAGAGACACATTCCCGATCCGCAATAATTGGAGGGGGTGTAGATAAACCATTATAATGTCATGCACATATTGAATCTAATCAATAAACTGCCTCACAGCCTATTCCATTATAATGATGTGCTTTAAAGCACCTGGGACAGACATAATGGAGTTTGCAGCAGCCATGAGAAGCCACCTGGTGGCTAATCTGGCATGCAGTAGCGAGTGGCACCCCATTCAAAACAGCAAAATATTCTTCTGATTCTTCAGCAATGAGCTGTGAGAATGGCAGATAAGCACTATCTTGACTCCAGAATGGCTCTTCTGACAGATGATATAGGATGGATGTACTTGAGGTAAAGAACGAGCCAGCCACCAGACAAGCCACAGTCACTGGCCATGCATGCCTGATCAGCCACCGGGGGACTTCCGGTGGCTGCCGCAAACTCTCTAATAATTTTGCTAAGAGACAAGGGAAAAGACTTGGATCCCTGCCATGGTAGATGCGACTAAGTGTCACATCGGTCCCATCTTTGATGACTCTTATTGAACGAAACTCGAGATTTTGGTGCCCTGCTGCCGCGAGCCTTTCAGAGATCTTGGGGTTAAGCGAGATATCTCATCGAAACGGTCCCAAGACCTCTTCACTAGCAAGCGACTCGACTCGCTGGACTCAAATTCTAAAGTCTCGAGACTGCTACATATTCAACACCGATTTTTCGAACAAGTGGATCCCCAAAATCATCCAATTCACACTCATGATCAATCAATATTGAGTTGACTTTCAAGCCTGAGTACTCATTTCCGAACATAAGCACGGTCAACAAAGGCTCATTGTGACGCGAAGCAAATTTTCTTTATTGGTTCCATGTGACCATTTTGTGTCCAACCTCATTCTCCAATCACTCTCATGTGTTTCCTGCATCGACAATCTAAATTGGCCAGTTGGATACATGCCAGCGCCTTTCACGCCTGTTGCATCGACTTGCATGAAGATGCAAATGCATGAGGATAGCCCACAGGATGCTGGTACAGTAGGAATGAGACCCATAGGTAGGTGCCCAGACTTGTTGATCCTCCTCCAGTGGCGGTATATTTGTTACATAAAAAGGACATAGAAACACCCATGAACATCTCAGATATAGTTCCATTGTGGAAGTATGGCCTATAAGGGTCTTAAACACAGTTTAGAAAATATCTTGAAGTTACATGATCTTCGTCTCCACAGGATGCTTGACGCTGACAATGCAGTCAATGCAGCGGACAAAGATATTCCCCACATTATCGACACCTCCACCAGACCCTAGTTGACAGCGGCAAGGTACTAAGCCGGCTGACGTGTAGCATGTCTGCGCTTGCTGATGTTTGCGACCATGGGTGAAGATGAAAAGATGTTTCGACTCACAAAGCTGATGCACCGGCAACTTGGGTATTGCATTGCTTCCCAATGAAGGCACTCATTTCTGCCTCTCTGCTGGACCTGTCGCCGGACAAGGAGGGTTCCGTGGCAAGGCCATTCTCAGCGAAGATTACTGTCATCAATTTCGTGTATCTGAGAGGGTGGACAGATATCCTATTTGCGAAAAGATGGGGAAGTGCCGTGCCTGCGCGAAGTCTAAGCCATAGGACGATTCGAAATCCCAAGAGCTCATGGCCGACGCAACGTCAAAGCCAGAGAAGTGGTTGCTCAAAGTAGGCAAGTCGTCTTTGATTCCCATGGCCTGTTCTAACAGGTTCCCGTGCCTGTCAGAAAATAAACTATTCATGGAGTGCCCCAGCCTCCGGTCTGTGATGGACATTGACAGATGTCAGATTGATACAATGATTGATACAGCAGTAGATATGAATATAAACCCTATCTGCTTGTCCTTTTTCCCTCAGTCTTTGATCCCACAAAATGGGAGACTGAGGGTGAGTCCATTACTTACTTTTCATACCTTTCACTTATCTTGTACAATATCACACCTTCCACATTTATAGGTATTTAATATACAGTCTTTGATCCTACAAAGCAGTAGACTGAGGTATCACGCCTTCTGCGCATTTATAGATCTTGTTAGCGACGTGCTTGACGGATCCATCAGTTGACATCGGGTTCTCAATTGTGGGCAAATATCTCCTCCAGGGTGACTTTTTTTGACATTTGCAGCAGGACGGTCAAATCACACGATTTTAGCTTTTTAAAATGTACTAATTGTTGAAAAGGGTGAGATATGAAAAACTTTGTCGAAATGGCTGTCAAAACTGATTTCCCAGGCCCCCGGATACTTGATCAACTCCAATCAGTGGGGAGTCGTATCATTCCGCTTTTCGACACCCCACGGCTGCTGTAGTTGACACTGGTTTTCACAGCCGGGCTGTGTCAGCCTGAGTATTTAAGAGTGAGTGTCATCTACGGCCACAACCCACATCGACTTATCATCGCCTATTACGTCCAACTCTCCAAATCCAAGGGGTACTGATCGATACGAATAGTCTTGCGGAAGGTGCGGATGATAATGCAGTGTCTGGGTCCAACGACGAGTGAGATATTTTTTTTCGCTGTATACTATCTTGGTGGGGAGCGTCCTCTGAAATTTATACCAGTAGCCTCGAAGCTCGATCGCGGTCAAGGGTCTAGTGCAACAACTACAGGATTCGCGCGCGCTTTTTTCAATGACCCCCCTCCTCGGATGGATACGCCTGGTTTAGCAGAAATGGAGCAGGGCCAAATGAGAGAGAACCGAGCGCACGAATTGACAGATCTGTCTCCAATAGCTCTTCATCGGCGTATTGCAGCGCTGGAACAAAATCAGAAGTCGCTGCAAGAACTTATTGCAAAGTTGGAGCACAATATGGATCAAAACTCCTTCCATCGGTGCCTGCCTATTTCCACCTTTGCGGAGCAAAACAACATCTGCACACATCGCCAAGGGGCCCTTACCGATACGAGGAATCCATCACAAAGCGCAGCACACCTTGCGGTGTCGAGGTCCAGCGGGGGGTAAAATATCTCACTTGGGTTGGCATTTTTTGTCTGAACCTTGCTTTCTCAGAACCACGCGCGGGAGGGAGACTCGCCGGAGAGATAGGACCTGCTCAACGGAAATGGAGGAGCAAGACATAGTTGACAGCGAGATGCATATTTTGCCAGAAATGAAGGACAGTCAGGCGAGAGAGAGCAAGAGGCATGAATCGATAGATTTGCCTCCGAAGGCTCTCCTTCAACGTATTACAGCGCTGGACCGGAGGCAGGAGTTGCTTCAGCAACGTGTTGCAGCGCTGGAGGAGAATACGCTTTCAGTTGGGCAGAAACCTCGCACGACAATCACTCCCTGGAGAGTCCTTAACAGCGCACTTGTTCTGGGACTCGGTGGATATAAAGCCATAACCACTTACCAAGGACAGTCAATTGGGCCCACCACGACAGACTGGATTGTGGGTGTTATCTGGACGCTAATGTGCGTCCATGCCCCTTACACCCGACGCGATACTCATGTTTGTAAAGTTCATACTGGGTCTCTTTCTTCGAGAATGCAACTGCTGGCCATTCAAGTTGGTTCTTTTCTAGTGATCTGTCTGGCGTTTTTGCTCGCCGTGTTTATGAACCTTGCAATCTTGGGACTTTTCGCAGGTAAGCCCAACCTCACGCTAAGATCTAGCAAGGTTCTATATGCACATTTGATTCTCTTGTCGTAGGGGCCATGATAATCTGGATCGTAATTGGGGACGCTGGTCTCGACATATGGGGTAGGTTCCTCGGCAGACACTCAATTTTGTTCGTCATAATTTGTTCTCCCATCGCTTTGGTGATCGTGCGCCGGATCGCACAGCGGACATCGCGCAATCTGCGGAGCAGACGGTTTTTCCCGCGGTTCTCCAATGCCGCATTGCTGCGTTTTCCGCGCGGCATTTTCCAAGCCTCGGATTGGTCCATTCGGAATCCCGTTGGACTCATGTTCATGGGGCTGATTCTCTTAATATTTTGCTTGTCCCATGGTGGGTATTATATCCGTTGCCGAAGAACTCTGTTCGACCATCTTTGTAAAGTGCACATCCTTCCACGCTCGTGGTACCGTGAGGATACTTTATTTTTGAGGGGGACTAAATGGCTACTTTTGTATCTGATGCTCGCATTTTTCGCTTCCGGTTTCATTCGAATGGCCTGTAGACTCTTCACTGGATGGCTATCTTCTGTCTATAGCTACCTTGTCATTCCTCCCCGAAATTAAATAATAATTCCATCGGAGGCACCCTGCGCCCAGGTACCATTAACGTTACTCTCCTGTTCAAATCGTGGAAAAAGACAAAAAAGTTGAGTATTACCGCGGTCAGCCACCAACTACGTCTGAAAATTGTGATCATCATGGTGGGAACCAGCCTGAAATATACTGCGCGATGAATGTCGGAGACGTAGTGAGTCATCACTAGATACACCGGCGGTGCAGCGACCTCCGAAGCGAAGTCCAGCAGTGTGGGTCAATTCTGGTAGCCCAATTGCCAGGCTACATAAATGAATGTGAAACCGTATACATTCTGTTTTCGGGGAATACGACTCCACAATCAAATTGTCAGGGGTCTGATTGTTCACCGGGAGCTCTTATGATACTTTTCTACGGCGGTCTAAGTGCACTTTTATTCCCGTGCTCTAAATATAAGTGAGTTCGGACTTGCCGCCCCAAAATTACGTGTTTTGACGCCTTCCGCACTAAAAAGATAAAGATTGATCAGCAGCTGTGTTTTGCGGGGAAATCACTGATTTCCGCGCGAGATAAAGTCGCGTCGGCAACTCCCGCCCTCACTGCATTTTGGCGGTTTCTCGCACTAAGGCTGCGCCGAGGTTCCTCGGCAGACCTGGACACACCTTGGCCTCGACAGACCTTTTCCGAGGTTCACTCAAGATCTGCCTGGTATCGAAAGCCGTTGCGGCGCAGCTAGGGCATTAAGGCGTACCCGTATCTGTACGGGTATACACTTCGTATTTACGTTACGAAGGCGTAGCGTATAGCCTTTTGGGTACAATCAATACGTTACGTCCCCGGTACATGTCCGAGCGTATTACGCCTATCCGAATACTAATACCACCCAAAGGTTAATGGGGATCGAATGGTTAATAGTGCCTAGTACCGGGACTAGCTAGAAAATAAGAGATTGAGGGAGACTGAGCTGCCTGTGACAGCCGAAGTCCTGTAACCGTTGTGTAACACAGCAGGCCACGACTCCGCCGTGCCTAGCAACCCCCATTAGCCGACTCTATGTACTGTAGTAATCCGACCAAGTGTTCACTGGGTGTCACCTGTCACCAACAGTGTTCACTGGGTAAGGTGTTCATTCCTCAGCAATCACGGAAAATTTTATAAGGCAGTTTGGCATTTCCCAGACCGAAAATTTCCGCGTTTTTTCGCATTTTTGAGCCAAAAAAATTGGATGTCACCGTCACCAATACCTAAAGTGTTCAGTTCACGGGTGGGCATCACCCGTCACCTGAACACTTGGTCGGATTACTACAGTATATCTGACACTTCAAATACACCCCTCCTGCTGGCTAGGCGGCCTTTCACGGGCTACGCAGTGAAAGAAACCAGCCTTGGTGCGGGGTGGATCGAGGAGACTCATAGGGCATGCAACCGTCTGTTTTACGCTCACGGGCGTAAAAATTACGCCGTATTTTTGATACACACCGGCTCTACATCAACTTGACCATGACTCAAAGCTTAATGCACCGTATTTGGGCTTGAGAAGGAAAGAAAGAGGTGTCATAGTTGTCGGATGAGGGACACAATCCCAAATCCTCTCAAAACTTGGTCAAAAATCCAAACAGTAGATATGGGTCGACCGGCCCGGTTTCGAGATCACTGATAAAACACCGGCAAAGAGGTTGCCCCGCCGCGGAGGTGCGGGTGGCACATTGTAATGTTTTACGGACAGTTCCGCCAGTGTTGACACCTCTCGGCATCACTGACATGCTGATTTGCTACCGGTTTGAGCACCCGTCTTTTACACGTAAACAGCCGGTTACGGGGACCCGTATACGGGTTCAACCATACCATTGCCGTACCGTTTGAGGCTGAAGCAACTTCGCTGACGGTACGGGGGTGTAACCGTTTTTACGGCCTGTCGTCCCGTAATTTTACGGGACGGTTGGATGCCCTAGAGACTCGGGGCATCTCGAGACAGTGGTGTGAGGCGGCCTCGCACGCACCTTGGCGTAGCTGGGCACAGCCCTGCCCAGCAAACCCTGTCGAGGCGTCTAGACCAACCTCGGCCAAGGCTCGCCAAACCTGGACCCACGTGCGTCCAGGAGCCGCCAAGATGCAGTGCCTATATACAGACAAGTCGCCCGCCCTACTTTTGTGGCACCTGCAAAACTTTTGTTCCTGCTCCGCCCAATAAATTTGGGTAAATTTGTCCAATCAAAAGACTATTAATTTGAGTGGAGAAAGAGCAACAGCATGTAGATTTATGGTTTAAATTAATTAAGAGTTCATAAACAAAAGGTTTATGGAGAAATCTTCCCGGCTGTCTGCAGTCGACCTTGTGCACCTTCCAGTGGAAGATTTCACATTCCTTTGAACAGTCCTGTGCCTGGAGAGTGGGCTGATCGATGCCAGTTTCTCAACACTATGGACCATGCACTCCCTTACACTTCGCACAGACCTTGATGTCTGTGCAGTTCACTGTCTTGGCACAGGAAATACAGGTGGTCTCAAGTGCATCCAGTTGCTGGTGCTGCTGCTGCTCCGTTGGTAGCGCAGGTCCCCGTCAATTGGCCTAATATAGTTCATTGTCTGCCCTTCATCCAGGAGGGGGATGTTCATTGTTTCCACCACTCTCTCTCCAGGGGCGACCTCAGGTGTAGAATGGCGGGTCATGTGAAGATAGTGGGCAAGTGCTACATTGTGACCTTTCGATCATGGTGCGCAACCCAACTATGATTTGTTTGATTTGGACCGACCATGTAATGATACCCACAAGGAATGATGAAAGGAGTCAGAGTAGGACTCACCCAGTCCCACTATCGCCGATCAATCCGTGGGACTCGGCCTCGTCAGTGGGACTCGGGACTTCATAATAATGCGACTCACATGTCCAGAGTTCCAAGGGGTTTATGATGCCCCTGGATTAGAGTTGTTCATGGTTGGCCTTTTTGGCACCCTTTTTGCGCCCTTTTTGCTCCCTATGCCATTGCTAATATGTCCTATTCCAAAGAACGTGGCTCTGCAGCGGCTATGTCATGCAACAACCACCGTTCTGGTGTCTGGACTCAAAATTCCCACTGGGGCATCTACGTTGGAGATGAGTTTTTGACACTGTCCAGTGGTTAGACCTGACTAAAAAGTTGGGGGGAGGATCTCTGAATGTGTGGAAGGACCACAGAAAAAAAATTCGCTGGTCTGGGCACTAGACCATTTTGTACATACAAAAAGAGACACCAGTACATGAGACTGAGAACTGTCAAGCCTGAGTCTAGATTCTTATAAGGTCCGAAATCTAATTGAACATACTGTTGACAGGCGTCTTTTGAAGTCTGACAGGGGCTTCTTCTTCGACATCGCAATCGGTAGAAGGTACGGTGACTTGAAAATTTGCTGTGTGGCATGATTCGCCGGAATCAACACCGCCAAACAGCATCAACCCGTTCTCGGGCCACCATCTAATATACCAACAGCTTAAAATCCAACAGACATGTTTTGATACAGAAATACAAGACATGCCTTCGCTTCGCTCCGGCATAAGTGTAAGGTGTGACATGTTGAAATTCCACTAGCTGACATTTGGAAAATCACCGAAGGTCCAAGGTTGGTCCAAGGATAAATGGTAGCCAGATAGATGTATGCACATCGACTCGGAACCGTGAAAGCATTTTCTGGCAAGAATGATCCATTCACTCGAGGTATATATTTACATACAGCACGTCCGATGGATGAAGCTACAGTCTCAGCCACAAACATTGCCTTTTCACCTTCGCATCAACTGCAATTGCACTACACGCTGCAAGGAATAGTGAGTGAATGCGGCGTGAATGAAAGAGATGTACGCACTTCATAAATAACAGCGGTCGGGAGATAACGGAGTACTGACAAAACCAGGACTCAGCCAATGAGATATGATCCACGACACCCTTAATCCGCCGGGGTTATGTGGTATTGACTGAATACGGAATCAACTTAACACTCACCTCGCTCACGGGGTTTCAAAGACTCGGATATAGATTACGGGGTGTTGCCAAGTGACGTGGATGGAGCACATCGAGGCTATGAAAAATGGGTTAACATCGTTATGTCAGTGTGAAACATATACGTATCCCAAGATGCATCCGTCACAGCAACTTGAAGCGGCCGAAGTATTCATTGGGATAGGTGGACTGGATTGCAGAGAACTTCGGCGACGGCATGGATACCTGCATCTGCATGGCAATCACAACATGTCAGGACTGAACTCGATGTCTAACAGGATAAAAGAGCTCATCAAAACGCGTCTCGACGCGTCGGTTGGTTCACCTAACGCAACCAAGGTAATCGAATGATGAGACGATTGCGTTCGGCGTGGATGCGGGACTTGATGGATGTGGAACGACTGTGTACTCGCAGGGCCAAAAAAATCCAACCTTGATCAAGAACTCACCCCTGCGAACCGCCTGTTACACGGGACCTCAAAAAATCGATCCAACAACATGTTGCTTCGAGAAGCACTGAGCGTGTATGAGACTAGTCAGAGGCGCGACGAAATTCAGGGCAGCGTACGTACCGGGAGTCCGCGAAAACCGGATCGAAGATTCCCTGGCGGCGTACAGAGAGATGGTACGAGAGGGGATGCGTAGTTACCTGGTGGAAGGAGGATAGCTTTTTGAATATCCGAAAGACTATAAGTCTACAGATAATACGCGCCGTTTACACGGGGACCATCCAACTGCCACCGGAGAAAATGGGGATGGAAATCTGGAAAGGTTGACGGAATTAAATGGGGAGCTGGCGAAGGGAACACGGGAAATAACAGACAAATATTGAGTTATACCCCGCCAGAGGCCGCCTTCGTTGTTCAGAATGGAGGTAAACAGGGTATAACCTGCGGCTTGAACGCCCTGAAGTTGAATAATCGCGAGGCCTTGCACGTCTTGTAACGTCGCGATGGGCCGTTGTTCCGAAGCCCGAGACGTCTGGCTATCCAGCTCTGTCTTGGGGTGTATCCCGAACGTTGGATGCGAGTGGAACCTTGACACGCAATTGTGTGGCTTTACAATCTGACTCTTGACAGTCAGCGCATTCACGGAGCTGTTCACGGGAAGACAGCCATTCGGCCTGCATGCAGCGATGCTGAGTTTCGAGTGGAGTGACACTGAGCACAGTGGAAGCATTGACTTGCTTCTTGCCATGTCGTCAGGGCTTGACTCCTTCGAGGATGGCTATTAAGCTTGTATTGAGCGCCTTATTGAGTCAGAGTGAACGGCGAGAAGGCTTGATGCTTCTAAAGGCTTTGGGCGGGCTTGATGTCTGAGGACCGCCGTTACGCACCGTGTAGATGGGAGAGGATAGCATCGAAATAGGCGGATGATGATGGGGGAAGGAAAGCGCAGCAAGGATAGATGGGTGTTCCTTTTGAGCGGGCCTTGAGCGCGCGATAGTTGGCCGCATGTTCGCTCGGAATGGCGGCATGTAGAGTTTGGAACTAAATGGTGATCGCCGTCGTTGTCTGAGAATAAACGTGAGAAGAAGGGCCGAATTTGGTGGGCTCAGAGCCAAGGCTGTAACAGATGAGAAAGAAAGGGCGAATTGAGGTGATGTCAAACATGAGCATACTGATTCAAGGCATCTGCTTAATATACGAGGCATACGAGGTATGGCTCAAACTCGAGATCCAAAAGTTGGTATGAAACTTTTTTTTTCACGGCCAAGAGGGACCCCTCCCCCCTTCCTTATTAGGAAATTTCTTATCGTGGAAGCCCCTTGGTCTAGATTAACTATTCTTGATCTGCCATTGTTGACATCGCCAATCTGTTCGTCGCAAAACTTTGACAGATCTTCCAGTCCGCAGGCTCCTTTTATCTCCCTCTCCACCAACGCCTGATATAAGGCGAGGCTATCCTGACGTGCATTCGCTACAAACAATGAGACATCTCATGGCGCTCATGACCGGTGTGGTGGTGTCCGACGTCCTCTACGGCATCTATTTCAGCTTGTTCCTGACCTCTACGGGTCTCATTTGCCGGCGCGTCACTGGGAACAAAAGCGGGTCAATCTACCGGTCCGCAGCATTCGTTTCGAGCCTAATTCTTTTTACGACCGTCACAAGTGTAGGCATAGTTGATCCTCGGCAAATATCCAGCTAACTCCAAAACAACAGACTTGCATCTTACTTACTATCCGGATCTTCCAAGGCTTCATTTTGTTTGAAGCCGGACCAGTTGCATTCTTCGCGGACGACGCCCAGCCCACAGCGGTTATTGTCAATATCTTCACGCTAGCCTCGGTATTCGTTAACGACTTGATAATGGCAAGTACATACTTGATTTTTCTCCCTATTAATATTGACCAGAATACAAGATATATCGCCTCTACATCGTCTGGTGCCGCACAAAACCAATTATCATATTGCCAGTACTCGCGGCGTTTGGGTTTACAGGTGCAGAACGTCCATCCCTAACGAACTCAAAGGTTGAAACTGAATCTCAGGGTGTGCGATCGTCCTTATATTCGACATTAAGAAGTTAGGGAACGTCGCGGCGGTTGTGAGCCTGACGGGTTTTCTTCTCACCCTCGCGTATGCTTCTTCCGCTTCATAACACAGCCGATACTCTGACGAATAGCAACGATAGAACCAATATTTATTGCACGGGTACGCCTCCGCTTACATCATGGTCAGTGTTCTTAATTCAACCACAGTGGCCATCTCCTGGAAAATATATACTATTACCAAGGCGTGTATGCCCACGGGCGGAACCAATCTCAGGGTGCGTGTCCCAAGTCTGACGACATCTGAGGTATCTTTATGTAAAACAGGACCTCCTAGCGATGCTCGTCGAGAGTTCAGCGCTATACACGTTCAGTATTCTGCCTCCGCGTCTCATCGAGAGCCCTAATTTGGCATCTGCAGTTCATGGGCCCTGTTCTATGCGATAACCCATCAGATAAATGACAATTCACAACTGTTTGCAGTTGCGACTCTGCCGCCAATAGTGCGTAACATGACAGTGGCCGACACGGCAGTTGATGGAGCAACAGGCGGGCATTGCGAATGCTCTCTTGCAGGCCCGGATTGGGATGGGGACCTCGGTCGAGTATACAACTCAACCATCGCAACCTCTTCAATTCCGTGTCAGAGCCGTGACAAACCATGATGATTTGGAATTTGAAGCTACTCCAGTGTAGGTTGTCAGTGTCTACAGCCTTGCAATTTCGTTTTGTACGATTTGGCTTAAATTAACCTGCACAGCGGGGGCTGATGAATTTTTGGAAAAAACAAGGGGTGCAAACGGGTCTTCCCATTTGGGTATATTTTTCCCACTTCCCAAAACGTGATAAGGAAAAGAACACATTTTTGGATCCCAAACATCAGGAATGTTGAGTTCGAAAACGAAATCGAGAAAAACTTTGATGTTCGTTATTTCTTTCACAACAGAAAAAGGCCCCCTTTGAAATCGAAACAGGGTAAGAACAACGGGAATTCATCTTTTTGGCATTCAAAGACACCTTGGTGGCGCGCGAGAAGGGAGGGAAACATGCTGCGTTTTGTGGGAGGGTCGAGCGTGTGAACAGTGAACATTTTCGACGTGGATTTGGTAGCCAAAAGCGATCCAGAAATTCCATGTGTTTCGGCACATTCTGAAAAGATGGCCAAACTAGAAGACACGTTTGCAATCTATTTCTCGGTCCCAAAAATGCATTAACCAACAAACAGATGAACCGCATATGCAATATCACTGAGAACATAGTGATGCCCTGTCTGAACGAATACTACTCATGATGGCGAGTCTGGCTTAAGGCCTAGGGACGCGTCATCATGCGTTTCGGCTTCCGAGGCTGGCCAAATTTCTTCGCAATTTACGGGAACGGTTACATAACACCGTGCATTCTGACGGTTCCTTCCATCGGCTGGCAAGGCCCTGCAGCTATTCCCGGGGAGTAATAGTTCGATCGGTCTAATTACGGCATGTGATAGCCGTTCGCCGTCCTGCCGAGAGTCAAGCGTATTCTGTGGCCTACAATAGAGAGTTTGCGCAACAGCCATATGAGCCATCAAATGGCTTTTGTGCAGTGCGCGCCATATGGCTAATGGCTTATATGGCTGGGGATATACTACTCTGATTCTCCTCACAAATGTTCGTCATTGTTACAATTGTCAAGTTCTCTCTCAAAAACAAATGGCCTGACCATCACACTCATCTACTGCAGTGAATATCACCAGGAAATTGAAATTTCTAGCGAAAATTGGGGCTTTCCAACCGCAAACATTGCAACGACAGTGTTATGCACCATATATGACCAGAATACATACAAAGGAATCTCAATAAGTGAACTGGTTCAAAAGTCATGCCACCTGAAAGCCATATGGTGCGCACAGCAAAAAAGCCATCAGATGGCTCATATGGCTGTTGCGCAAACAGGTTAATTTGAACACTATAATCGAGGGATTTAAATGGGAAAATGTGTTGAAGGCCAATAAAACACTCAACATGTAATCTGTGGAGTGAAAATGATCCCAGAACTCAAGGAAATAATTTCTTAGAGAAGTCAAGCAGATTTATTCAGGAATGGGGTAAATGAATTGTAGAAGCTGAATGATCCAATAAGAAGGCCACGCACCGTTGAGCATTCTTGGATTTGCCTCAGAGCACTACTCTTGCTCATGCCGTGGTCCCAACAACAGCTTTTGAAACTCCGGTGAACTGGAAGGTAAAGGGTACCCGAGGAATGCTTTGGAATAATACTTTTTTCATATGGCAAGTGTCGAGAGGTCAATAAAAACCTTCGCAGTGTAAGCCCCGCGCAAAAAGCGTATTTCTATCCCAATTTTACCAGCAGTGGTTGAGCAAGCGGCGAGGAGCCGAGTCGGCATAGGCACGTGATATTCCTTTCGGGAAAATTTGATTATTAATTAAACCAATCCAACGGTTCCTCGTTCGCGGCAGAGAGAAATCCTCCGGCAGCAGCGTTCAGTGACCGAGTCACTAAAGGCTTTCCCATTGCCTTCCCGAGGTATTTGACCCGCAACACTCACAACATCCGAGGTGTAGTTTCTCTGCGGTCATGCATCATAGTAGTGTGTTGACATGGCATTTTACGCACTCCTGCGCTTTCTCTCGCTTGTGGCCGCAGTTTCTGCAGGCGACCTAGTCTTGCTCGCAAGTCGTAATGCACTGCCGGCGGGATTCACCAGCCAGGGCTTCGCGGTTGCGAGCGAGATGCTCACGTTGCGTGTCGCTTTGGTGCCCAACAATGTTGCGGGTCTGCAGAACAAATTTATGTCAGTTTCATCGCCTGGCAGCCCCGATTTCCGCCAATGGTTGTCGATGGAAGATGTGCGCCCTATCGATCACTTTTTCCTTGGCTCCCGCCTGAAATTACGTGTGCAGGTGAAATCCTATGTGCAGCCATCTACCGAAAACATCGGGGCCTTCAACTCTTTCGCGTCAGCTAACGGCCTGAAGCCCACCATCATCTCTCCGAACGGTGACTGGGTGTCCGTCACTCTCCCTGTCTCCCAGGCAAATGTCATCTTTGCTGCTAATTTCGAAAAGTTCACCCATGATTCTCTCACCCAACCCATCACGCGCACTCTCTCCGTCTCTCTCCCCTCTGAGCTCGTTGGGCACGTAGAGGTGATCCACCCTACGACGGCATTCACGTTACCCGCACCGCGCTGCACCTCATCCATCGCGAGCATTCCCCTCCCCGTGCCGGTCAAGCGCGGGACACCAGCGGCCTCATGCAACACAAGTCAAGTGACTGTCGGCATTAACGACGTATGGATTACACCGTCCTGTCTGCAGGACCTGTACAACATCCCCGCGACTCCTGCCCGCAGTTTCAACAACTCAATCCTCGTCACGGGATACCTTGGGCAAAGTCCCCAGCTCGACCAGCTTCACTGCATTCAGACCCCTGATTGGCAGAGGCTGCCAAGCATTGCCGCCATCTGTCTACCCTACGCAACCGGACCTCGGCAGACCCGGTCGCGTAGGGTAGACAGATGGCGGCAATGCTCGGCAGCCTCTGCCGATCAGGGGCCTGAATGCAGTGCTTGAGGTACGAGATTTTTCGGATTGCTGCAAGACGGTGAAACGGTGCACTTGATATACGACTAGAAATAGCTTAGATTCGTGCTTGCACAAAACAACCACAAAACCACCACTACAACAATCTATTCCTCCAAAGATGTAAGTGCTTCTCTTTGTGAGTTCGGGTCCGGGCCGTAGTATGCGACCAACGGGTTCGGAACAAACACAATTTGACTGCTAGACTTCAACAAAGCTGTTCAACAACACGCTAGCACTACACAGCTGCCAACAACAATACCGCTAGCACCTGGGATGGGCAGGGGTTTATGGGTTGGATACAAGGTGGCTGGATCGCTAGATCGAGGGCACCAGGGCAGAGTATGTAGGTTTGTGAAAATCCTCGCAATGGGGTACCCAAAGACTATTGAGGCTAACAACACGGGGACTTCAATCCTCAAGCGACAAGGCAGTCCTTAAGCCGCTGACCTATTCCTTAACCAAGAACAGGAACATTTCCACTTTGTATTGGCAATAGACACTATAAGCGTCCAGCTGGCGACCCAACACACTACGACAGCGCTTCTGTCAATATCGGGGTGAAGGCAAAGTAACTGACAAGTTACAGTCGGTCTAGAGGCGGGGGCACCTAGTCCGTCTTCTTCTTAGTGGGCTCGAGTCAACACACAATCACCTAGCAGGTGATCCAACACACTACGAATATATCGGGGTGAAGGCAAAGCTGCTAGCGCAACTGCTAGCTGGTTCTCGAAGAGAACACCCTTGGTTTTATACGTGAAGACTCCGCGAGCCAACAACTTAGAATCTCAACTTTAAGATCTCGACGTGTCCAGAGTCAACAGTATTGATTCCAATAAAGCTACTACTTGTGAAGTGTGTGTACAATCTCCACTAGCAACCTGAGACCACCTGCACCAACTTCGTACAAAGTCGGGGTGTAATAATCTAAGGTTCTAGCCTGCTCTGTGCTCCCTTTATACTACTGAGGTCCATGATACATGTGATAAACAGAATGAATAATATAAATGAGTGAAAATGATGTGATAGATACGACAGCCAATGAAACGACTGCCATTTGGTTTTATGATGGGTCTATGCCAAGCAGAACAGCCATACTGATCCGCTAGCGTCCATTTATGGGTATTGTGAGTGATCCCTCAGCTTGCCATCAGCTGTGGGAATCGCTATCCTGACGAAGCGGAGTTGAATCCGCTGCCTGGAGTCATCTAGCACGAGTCAGAGCACCGGCTAGCAGTCCATTTATCTGTTACTGCATATGTGGTGACCCGCGCATCCGCACCAATAGCCTGCTAGCTATTCCTCTACTGTCTACTTTGTCTCTGTTTGTGACTCGCGACCGTGTCGCGACCGTCCCGTGCTCGCATCTGTGTTTCGGGCCTCGGGTCGATCGCTAGAGGGGTTCCGCACACTAGCGCCCTTGCTAGAAGGCTGCTAGCGCATAGTTTACTACCCTTCAGATCCCAGACTCGCCGCTCGCACCTCCAGCTAGCGTGCTCGCAATACCACTCTTCTGTGTCTCGCTTCCTAGGTGCTAGCACCTTGACTGTGTAGGCTTATGGTTATTTCCCCGTGGTTTGTGCCTTCAGACCGTGCTAGCACATCACACTAGTCGTATCTGATGCTACAACCGGCAGCTTGGGCTCACTCCAGTTCTCCTTTATATCACCTAGCCAGAGTCCTGAGTGCTAGTAATAGCACTTCAGAAGTGCTAGCGCTTTCCCGTTGTGTAAATACTGGTCCTAGGAAATCGCAAAATAGCACTAGATGCCGCGCGCTCTTGTTACGGCGTTTCAACGGAACTTGAGCTCAAGTTTGTACAGCAATTTCTCCAGCTCACCCGACCAGATGTGCCGGCAAATACGTCGCTTTCCCTGGTATCTATCAAGGGCAGTGTAATTGATCAAGGCCCTGATGTTCCCCAGACGGAGGCTAACCTTGACGTCCAGTATACTGTTGGTGTGTCCACCGTCTGCGATTTTGTTCAGTTTTTCACCTGTGTACAACTTTGGCTAAAACACGAACATTAAACAGGTGTTGCAACTGGGGTTCCCGTTACTTTCCTGTCAGTCGGTGTGGATGATGCCGATTTTGCCTTGGACCTACTAGATACGGCCAGCTATCTTGGCGGTCTGAACAGCTTGCCTACCGTGATGACAACTTCATACGATGACGACGAGTCAGCGTTCGAGGAATCCATGGCTAAATTGATAATTTTTCAATAATAGACGAGTCCCCCTCCACAGCTTGATTTATGTTTTTAAAGAAAAATCTGCGACGGCTACATGGCCCTCGGCGCATGCGGTATATCCGTGATATTTTTGTCGGGAGATGTACACAAGGTTCATTTTTTCACTGGCTTCTACTATGCTGACACCAGCATATCTCAAGGGCGGTGTCCATGGGCACAGGAACAATATCAGCGAATGTGACAACAAAACCTTGATGCCCACCTTCCCCTCCACCTGCCCCTACCTAACCGCCGTCGGCGGCACAGAGGGATTTGACCCTGAAGTCGGCGTCGATTTCAGCAGTGGTGGCTTCTCCAACTACTTTCCGGCACTGGCCTACCAGTCCTCAGCCATCTCTTCTTTCTTCACCACTCTCCCAACCAACTTCAATGCCACGTTCAACCGTACCGGGCGCGGTTTTCCCCACCTCGGGGCACAGTCGCTGTTGTTTAAGATCATCTCGAGCGGCAATAAGACAGAGGCGGACTCGGGGACGAGCGCATCGGCGCTGACCGTTGCGAGTATCATTGCGCTGATCAACAATAGACTGTTGAGCGTGGGGAAGCCGGTACTCGGGTTTTTGAACCCGTGGCTGTATGCGAGTGTGACCAAAGGGGGGTTCACGGATATTACGGAGGGGAGTAATCCGGGGCTAGTGTGCTTTGGGCCAGCTTTTGATGCTGTGAAAGGGTGGGATCCAGTTAGTGAGTGGAATCAAGTAAAGTGATGCTGGGGAGAGATAACTGGCAACACGAATTTCGAAATAGCTGGTCTGGGTACACCACTTTTTGACAAGCTCCTTGCCGCTGCGATGGCATGAGGTACTGGAAAGAGGTATTAACTTTCGGGAAAATGTTCCAGGGCCGAAACGATTACCGAGACAGATTTCGTCGAAATTTTTGTGCGATATAGGTTTGAGGTGATATCCCGTACCTACGAGTCCGGTGGAAATGGACCACTAGTATATATGTTCTTGTCTTTTGACTTTTCTTTAAGAACAGGCGGAGCCGCGACGATGAACTGGAAATCATCCTGGTTTTTCCCGCCGTCGGCGTGACGTGGCAAAAGATTGGTTGAGTACAACCGAGTGTCTGCCAGCCAGAAACGATCGAAAGAGCGCCAGAAAGTGCTTGCTTGTTCACCTTGAAATTCCGAAATTCTGGAATACCAGGCGGTAAAGGGTTAGTCGGTAGGAAATGAAGTTACAGCAGATTACATCTGGTCGCACACTGTGGCTCAATGGAGGAGGGGGGGTCCACTGGAGAGAGCTGCAAGTTCAAGGCAGAGAAAGTGCGTTTTTTTGTTGACGCGCGTGTTCGAGGCGTAGCTCGTTACTCTTGTCGGGACACAGCAAGAAATATGGCGTCCATGAGCCGATTGTGAGACGCAGTACATAGCCGCGCAGATAAGGGCAATATTTAATGAACACGGTATGGCGGAATTGACTACTGTGAAAGAAAGTGCAAAAGTTCAAGTCCAGAGCACCTTCGAAAGCACTCGTCATGGCGCAAAGGATTCGTCGTCAAAGGATTTGCCCTAAACTCGAGCATTGCGGCGAATTCCAGCAGTGGCTCAGTACAAGAGGGCAGGTCAAACGAGGGATTAATGGGAATGAATGATATTCCTTGTCAAAGTACACAGGCCGCTTGAATTCCGACATCGGCCAGGCGAGGATTTTTGAGATTCAAGAGCGTTTGTTGACCATCTTCCATTCTAAATGCCGGGAAAGGGCAGGAGAAGGATTCGATATTGACGCTGGGTGAGTGGGTAATTGCGGCAATGAACCAGAGCCAGAGGACAGCGAGTTTGGACAAACGAAAGTGAAGGCGGGAGGCAAGAGCGGTTGATCCGCGATCAACACACAGCCACTCTCGTCTTTGCGTTCCACCATCCTCGATGCTCATTCTGAGTCTGTCTCCCGGGATCCCAGGTCCTACCCTCATCGTTCCGCCTGAGTAGCCAGGAAACTCATATCCGCTTGAATCGTGAAACCTCTCCAGGTATGTTCTCACCGCTTCTTTTCCAATTTTTTTCCAAAAAATACTTGTCGTTGATTCCCGCTCACATCTCGCCAGAACTCAGGTATATCCGCCGTATTTTCAACTTCCCCGATGATGTCCTTTGGAATGAATGTGACGATACAGCGTGGATACGATGAAACCACCCGAATTTCTACCGGGACGGTGGGCTAATCCTCTTACCTTCCTCGACCCTCTGCGCTGTCCCTTTCGCCTCTATCTATTGCCACCGCCCACCGTCGAGTCCGGGGCGCACCTGCCCGCTTCACATACCCTCCTAATGGTCGTTACATCGTATGACCGCCACCGCACAGTACGCGCGTCTAGTCGACTTCCATGCGCCGCCCTTTTGCCTCGGGAAAAATTCTTCATAACTCGAGGTGCGCATACCTTGTTACTGACTTGAACCCTCCTTCCTTTCTTGCGTGTTGACTTGCCTTGCAGTTTGTCCGCACGGCTCGCGTCATACTGCTGAGAATCTGGGTGGAGGAATGAAGTGAGCATATTTGAGGTGCGTTGTGTGTTAGTGTGCGCAATAATCCTCCTTCCGCTGATTTCGCGTGTCTCCCCCAGTTCCTGTCACCCACACACCCATCCCAACCGGCCATCGCTCCGCGTCGTTTCAAGGTGCCGCAGCCCGAGACTACGGTATCTGCCTGTTTCCGCTGGAGTTGAACGACAATCTAATCCACGTCGTACCAACAGTACCTGCGTGGTTTGCCTAAATCCTACGCGGTGGGCTGATATAACATCCCAATCTAGCATTTTGTGATTGCATGCCCAAAAAGCGCCGGCTGCTCAGGGCATTTCTGCACGAATCGCGCTGGAAATTCTGGTAGGTATGCACATGCTATATTTAGGAACTGGATATGTACAATGGTACAATACGCCGGGGAAATTTTGAATTTACGGCAAAAATTGCGCTGCGCACATTTCCGCCCAGGGCGTCGGAACGAATACGGTCCCTATACCTCGGCCCTGACCTCGGAGCCACAGCGAACACGCTCATGTCCCTCAACGCGCGATGAAACCCTCAGTGGCCGCCACCGCCTCAACCGCTTCCGCGCGCCGGCGCAGCCCAACCTTCCCGTTGCCGTTGGGTTTCCAGCTCCCGCTGCTGATGCAGTCGACCTCGACGCCCGCCGTGCTAGGGAGGCCGATGACGGACGGGATGCGGCACGCAGCACGTTGAAGGGCGGGACGGGGGTCTGGTCCGTCCGCAGTGGCAAGCAGACGTACAGCAGTGTGCCAGCACAGTGGTAATCCCAGACTTAGCCGACGGGCTTGCCAAAACGGCTTGCCCCGCTTAGCGGAGTTTGAAATTGGCTGTGTGGGCTTGGACTGCTTGGCTTGGGGCTTGACTGAGACTTCACTTTTCGGCTTGCCAAACGGGCTTGCACCCGCGCCAACGGGCTTGTTCGGGCTTGGGCTTGGATTTGGGTGTAGATCAAAGCCCAAGCCCGGCAGATCGGCTTGCAAGCCCGTTTGTCGGCTTGGCAAGCCCGTTTGCTCGCTTAGCCGAGAAACGGGCTTGTGTGTATTTCTCGTGTTTCCTGCGGTAAGCCATCAACCTGAGGGCTTCCAGAGTCAATTGTAAGTTGATACCTTGTGGGCCCGGACTTTCTTTGCCTTATTTTTGTCACTGATGCATAGTTCGCCGTCACTGCCGCAGACCACCCAGGCCAAGAGTGTCAATTTGACCCAGAAGTTCGGGCTTGTCCAACTCACCGGAGTCTTCCATACCTAATGCCTTGTTCTCAACAAAGAAATTCTCGCACTTTATGTTAGCTTGGTTACTACATGGGAATTCTTTTGTGCTCTACCTCCAATATATGACTAGATCTGTTGAAGGGGCCGGAAGTTGGAGGACGGTTAAGAAAAAACACACTCAGAAAGTCCAAGATATTCCTCTGAGTTAAATCTGATGTCTGGATTTACCCTCACCATTTTGCTATTTGGGTTGAACTGTTGTGAACCTCACTGGTTGTCGAGGAAATCAAGATTTAATCAACCATTTACCATGAGTAGTCTCAACTTCAAATTCTGCTGAGGGGGAAAGCCGTTAAATTAAGCTAATTGAACAGGTCGACTAAACGACTGTTGGGGGTGAAATTTTGAGTTGAGCGACGTGCAAGCCCGACTGTTTGATGGCATCAGACAAACGGGCTTGGGCTTGATCTTGGCCCGACATTGTTCATCCCAGGACTAAATTTCAGGAGCATAATTTACCGCTCAAACTTAATGCTTGAGTCAACTCAAATAGATCTGATTCCGAATTCCGTTGTATAGGCTTGAAAATTAGTTTGATTGCGACTTACAAGTCGAACACAAGCCTGTTTGTCTGATGGCATCAGACAAACGGGCTTGGGCTTGATCTTGGTCGAGACAACACTATTTCCCGATTCCCGCTGACTGTGTACTAAATCTGAGTCACTATAATGTTTATAGTAAGTGTTTACTTTCAGGGTTTGTGATTTTCATACATTGTTGTACATGCTGATCTGATACCACACCGCCGTCACCAATGATGACCAGGCGAACATTGTCCATTCATCCGAAAACTGCGCGCTTTTCATACTCAGTAGACTCTAATTGTATTAATACATATTTTGTACAAGCACTTATCTTACTATTCAAATTCTCCGTCCGCTGTTTTTCTTCCCTTGTTATGGGATATTAGTATGAGTCGTTGAAATGGCTCGAAATTATGCTATTATGCTGACTCTATTCTGAAACTGAGTTTCTGGAACCGACTTCATTGTCCCAGTAATTGAAACATGATGTCTGGACTCACCTGCACTCGAATCGTACTGAAAAACTTGAACACCACTCATTATTCCGTGGTCAAACATAACTAACGTACTCACGGGTTAAAAAATAAAAATAAAGTCAACCGAAAGCACCCACTGGTTCCATAGCTTTCTGGAATCCATCCCAGAATTTGATTTATGGTCAGAATGTCTGTTATCGAGTATTTGAGTCTGGGCATGTGTCGAGCTCGTGCTTGGGCAGAACGACTTGGGTCATGTGCCGAAAGCCATTGAACGGGCTTGTGCTCAATTTGCCACGAATATAGCCATCCCTGGTTCTTTGACATCCTGAGCAATACATAGCCACCCTGAACACTCGAAGATATCTCTAATCATCTATGATAAGCGCAGGGCACATGAAGGAGGAACGCAACCAGTTGTATTAAACTTGTATCGAACCGGCTTGGCTGAATGGCTTGGCCTGCGCAAAATGGCTTGTGGCGCGCGCTTGGGCCTGCAAACAGGGGCTTTTACGTTTCCACAAATTACACAACTAGATTCAAGAGTCCTGACTCATGCAAGATTACTGTGGAAGGTCAGAGATATGATCAGTATTTACGTTCGTTGCAATACCAAATTCAAGTGCGGCTTCCCCCTTCTCCCACAATATGGCCATGTACTCGTTTTCTTGCACTGTTCAGTGCCTTCCTTCTGTAAAACTCCCGAGTGCTGCTATGATTGTTCCACTCAAAGTGCGTCCTTGCAACCAGGAATTGCGGGCTTGTATCCAACCTGTGTCAGGCTTGGCAGCTTAAAACGGACTTGTGCGAACGGGCTTGGGCATGGGACAAGGGGCTTCAATCAGTTGTGTTATTAGCTGAACTAGCCAGGCACCGAGAGTTGAACATGTAATCATAACTACAAAATAAATCCAGGGCTTGCTTGGGTTGTGTATAGCTTGGGCTTGGCCTTGCGGAAAAGCGGGCTCTGTCCGTTCAAGCATAGAGAGGCTAGATCGGAAAGACATACCAAAAAGGCTCAGAAATTTTGTATTCAAGCCCGGGATTGAGCGTGACAAGCCCAAGTTTATAGTACTTGCCGCTATGCTCTGGTCGGGGTATTTTTCAGCATCTGCAACAGAAGAATATGATGAATAAGAACTGTATGGGGAACTAAACAAGTAATATGCACAAGGGAATTTACATCTTTGGACATTGTTTCTGGAGACAAAGAGCAGCGGGCTTGGAACAACTTGCGCCCAACAGGTTGAGACCAGAGCAGGATGGTTGTAAAACGATGAGATACCCTCAATTGGGTTCAAATTACATAGCAGGATGCAGAGACGAGAGAAATAGGAGATGAACTTGGGAGTTCAACATTCGTAGTCGCCATCAATCACGGCGATGGGGTTAGCAGGAATGTTATAAATGGAGTGGTTGAGGAAGGGAATGCTAATGATGTCTTGAAGGGTAACAATAAGTAAATTATCTACAGTGAGGACATATAGTGTAGCCGAAGACGAGCCCAAGCCCGCCCAAGCCAAAGCCATCAAAGCCCGTACAGTCAAATTCAAACTCTGTTAAGCAGAGCAAGCAGTTTTGGTAAGCCCGTCGGCTACGTTTGGCCAGAGGAAAGAGGGGAAGAGTGGGGGTAAAAACTCGATCCAAAAAGCCTGCCTCGAAAACTTGCAGTCGGCGCCGTCGGCGTCAGCACAGGGAAAATTAAATCCTTCTGGTTCTCAGGCATTTCGTTAGCTTCATTTCTTGCAGCAGAACTTGCCATAGGGGTATCGGGGAATTTGACAGAGCTGCCAGTTCGTTCGCGTTGCAAGTCACGTCAGAGGATAACAGTTAATATGTATAATAAGGGACAGTTTTGATCGATGGTAGTGGCGACGGCAAGCAACGGATCGGAGGCCCAGGGCACGAGGTATCAATAATTTATTTATAGTGGTATGGCCTGGTGTAAGCGAGCTCAAGTCAAGCCAAGCCACAAGCCAAGCCGTCCAAGCCCGCACAGCCAAATTCAAACTCCGCTAAGGGCAAGCCGTTTTGGCAAGCCCGTCGGCTAAGTCTCGGGCTTGACTTGACTTGCGCTCGCTTACACCAACCTTTACCACTGTAATTAAGTCAATTATATCTGTCGCTTTCGGCTTCCCTTCTCGTCCACACCGCCACCAACGTCAATCAAACCTTTCACTTAACGTGTTGGTCAACAAAACCGTTGACACGAGGACTTGCAATGCGTGGGATCCAATAACACCGGCAGCTCAATCAAATTACTTGGTACCTCTGGCAATTTCTACTCCAACTAACGAAGCTAATGCCCATGAACCAACAATCTTTATCTTTTCCCGCGACGCCGCTGACTACGGGCTGTCACAGCGTGCAGTTAACAGCATTGAGTTTTTAGCTGCACTCTTCCCCTCCCTCTTCCACCCTTCACACTTGATAAATTTTGTCGTCTCTCTGGCACTTCAGTCCGCCTTCTTTGCCCCCGGCATTTGGACCCAATTTTGTCCGCGTCCACCACCAAATCCCCGTTTCGCCTCGACGTCCCCTTGATCTGGACTAGAATCGGCTTCGTCGGAGAAAATAGGAAGGCCGGTTGCGCCGAAAGACGGAAGGTTCGCAGTTCTGCATCGAAAACGATGTGGTCGCGCTCAAAGGCAACATTGTGTTGAGGGCATCATCTCAAGTATTTAATATCTGGATTAAAAGTGGCTGTGGTTCCAAATTTGACACCGTGGATTTGGCTTCAAGTAATCAAGACAAGCCGTTTTAGCCATTTTTCTCAAGCTGTCCCGACTGTTTATTCCCAAAATCAAGGCCAAGCCCGTTTGTCTGAAGTTTCTCAAGCCCAAGCCCGACCACTTTTTACTTTTTGTGGTGTTGGAAACATTCTGCAGGGTACAACAGGACGGCACATTCCCTCAAGCCCAAGGCAAGTACTTGTATTATTCTTTCGGTCATTACTAGTAATGTAAAGAGCTGTTTGGCGTAGTTATTACAGTTCACAACTCCAGTTCAACAGTTTTATTGCATAGAGAATAGGCCCGGTAGCTCAGACGGCTAAGTACACCACACCCAAATGCATAGGCCTATTACTTTGCATGCCAAAAATGCCACTTTCTTGGAAAACTGATACCAAAAGACAAAACTAAGGCCAGAGACCTTGATCTAATGGAATAGCACCAGAATCCCTCTTCAAAATGTCTAACTTATCGACTAGCCCATCACAAGCCCGTTTGTCTGATGCCATCTGATGGCATCAGACAAACGGGCTTGCGTTCAATTTGTCCGTCAATATCACGGGATTTTCAAGCCTCGGCACTGAAATTGTCTATCAGATATCTTTTAGTTGACTAAAGGATCAATTCTGGGTGGTAGTTCTTCCTTCCTGATGCTTGTTCACGGTATGAACATTGTTACCCCCCAGGGTCAAGCCCAAGCCCGTTTGTCTGATGGCATCAGACAAACGGGCTTGTGTTCAACTGGCATCACGCTGTTGGGCTTGCGCATCGAGAATCACAAGATCTCATTCCTTGGGTACAGAATTGTCTCTGGAACGACTGTGGAGTATCCACAGTGCTTAAAGATGGTTGACGCAGATTTTAAGAGTAAAATGTTCAGCATTCGGTCCTTTTTTCCTCCTCCAAGATGGGCTTAAAGAGGGTGCACGAGAATCTGCGACAAATGAATTGGATAATTGGATTATACTAGAAAGTAACATGCCTAATTTTCATTTTTCTTCACAGTTCTCTCTAATCGTCGCACAGGTATTTGGATTCCATGTCCCATGTTCAACGGTTAGCATGCAATATCAGATCCTGTGGCAAACTTACCTCAGTTTATTCAAAGATTTGAACTGAAATAGTGTTTGGTAAGGGCACGAATACCGTGTTTTTCAGTTGCTTATTTTTGCCTCTTAGGTACACTGACAATCGGCGCGAGGAGGTAATAAACAGTTGTTTTGGCAGAAATAGTGTCCACAGGATATGTAGCATGACTTGAGGAGTCTATTAAGCTCAACAAGCCCGTATTTCTATGCTGAATTAATAATGTTAGCCCGAGTCGTCCCTAGCGGCGAACACGAAGCATCACATCAGTTATAAAAACCGTGGAAAAAACGACAAGCCCAGGAGGCAGACATTTAATAGACACGGCAGGGTCACTCAAATAAATTGGATAGTGCATTGGTAGTTAGTAATACGAGCAAGGCCGTTTCTCGGCTAAGCGAGAAAATGGGCTTGCCAACCCGACAAACGGGCTTGCAAGCCGATCTGCCGGGCTTGATGAAACTAGAGGAGCCGAACTTAAGTTCGGACCGAATGTATCCCCCTCCACACTCATCAGTTCCGTTGAACTTAAGTTCAGTCACCATACTGTATACCTGCTGCTGTACCTAATATCCTACCTACATAAAATTCAAGACTTAAGTTCTCCACTCATCAGTTCTGCCGAACTTAAGTCCGTCCGAGGCTCCGTCGTCAGCCATGATTCATCTTTTACTCCGTACCACATACCATTCCATCCATCCACGAGAAGACCCCGTCGCGCCAACTGTCCACCTTCGCCACTAACTCATTGAAGCTCGTCGCTGTAACCCAGTCGTGATGTGCGCCGGATTCAGGGCTCCTGAAATGCACCTCCGCGTTGTACTGCAGGCGCTGGTACATGGCCGCCTGCATCCGAGTAAAAGCCCCTGCGCCAGTAAGGCCCCCATTCTCCATCTCGTCACGATCCGCGCGTCCCGTCCATACCTCGCTATCGCGGCGGAACCTCGCGATGACGTGGAGGAGTTCTGCGTGTTTGCGTTCATAAGCTTCTAGCCAGTGGTACATCTCGGCCTCGGCGCAGAACCACTGAACGCGATCACCTAGTACAGAGGTTAGCATACGGCCGGCACAATTCATAAACACACTTACTTTCTCGCTTGTACTCGGCCAATTTACCCTCGCCGGCCACTCCCCTTGACACACTTTCCAGCCATATCCAGCCATCTCCCCTCTTTTTCTTCCCCTCGCCTCCCTTCTTTTTCTTCCTCTCGCCCCGCGCCCGTCCCAGCTTCCCCGGCTCTGATGGCGACATAGTCTTCGGCCCAGACAACACCGGGCAGTCCACCGCTACGCCGTCCGGAATGATGTCCTTCAGACGCTTTGGCGCCCATGGAGACTTCACCACACCACCTGCATAGTCAATTTAGATAAGTAACGACTTGAGTGGCTCCTCCTTACCTGCGCGTTTCAGTGTCTGAGTACCCGTCATGAACTGCGGCTGGCCTTCGTCCTCGTCGCGCCTCTTGACCGGTGACAGAGACAAAGCGAAACCTCCGCTGTGGACCGTCGCGCCACTTTGCAGATACCAGGCGGTCCCATCAAATAAGCGCGAGTCCCCCTGCATCCGATGTAGGTGCGTTTCCTTTCTACGCGTATCCCGCAGGGTCAGCGACGGGTAGGGCTCCGTGGCGTCCTTGGGCATATGACCCAGATGTGTCAGAGCAGCCCGCGCCTTGTTGTACATGTCCATCCCGAAGAACTTCATCAGCTCTGCGTTCTGGATGTTGAGCTACGAACATGTGATTCCAACCTGGCCGCGATAATCCAGCTCCCGGGCCTTCCTGATAGCGGATAGCGCTAAAGAGGCTGCACGGACAGCAAGAATACCGCTATCTGCCTCGCTGCATCGTAGTTTGATTTCGGCCTGGCGCAGCTGCGAGTCGGAGTAGGTGGCAATCCGTCGTTGTCCGCTGGCCATGCTTCATGCGATATGACAGCAGCTGGATTGCCGTCAGCTCCGGCTCGTTCACGTCCAGCGCGCTGAGTGTCAGGCACGGGTATATTGTATGCCGGCGCTCTCTGAAGTTCTTGAGGGTGATGTTGAGCGAGTCGCGTACTCTGGTGATAGTGTTCCACGTTTCCTGCAGGGGATGCTGGCGGTGGTTCTTCAGAAACACGATAACAAGCACTCTGCATCGCAGCATCAGTATCACGACACTTTCTGCTGGCGGAAAAACACATACTGCTGACACTCGATATCCATGCCATCGCGGACCCACTGGGCCAACGAGGTCGTTGGCTCAGACCCAGCTGCGCGTGACAATCGCTGCCGTTGCTCTTGTTCCTCGGCGAGCAAAGAAGCAAGCACATTCTCGATGGTGAGCACTACATTTTTTTAGCTTGCAAAATCTGCCACGATTCGATACGGGCGTACCTTTAGTCGACTGGTGTTGATACATGCTTGCAAGTTTGCCATTGTCTGACTTGCTAACCTTTCGCAACAGTCGCGACCAACCACCGACTTCCGTGGAATGCTGCCTGCTGAGGTCCTCCAAGACGGCAATGTGGAGCTCAAACAGCCGAAGCGCGTCAGTGCGCTCTCCTGCGAGAAGTTCCGCTGTGAAATAAAAAGTTAGTAATGATAATGATAATGCCACCAACAGAGACTCACCCTGGCGCAGTACCTTCCTCGTATTCCACGCGTCTATGACAAAATTGATGGTGTCGTGGCAGGCACCTCCAGTCATTTGGCGCGTCAACGCCCTGAGAGGGTTCAGGAATCCCCATATCATCTCCGCCGTCTCCCCGTGGAAGTCTGCCCGGCACGCAAAATACACCGCCTGCCAAACACATTGACAATCTGGCCCATGCCCGTTAATGTGATCTGCCGGAATCTGCCCTTCTACCTCCTCCAGCATCTCGTGGAACCAACTGTCCTTCGGGAAAAGGACAGTGGCGCGCATGAGCTGGTTGACCACGAACAAGCAATAGCTGTCGTAGCTCACGACTAATGGTGTGGCGGACTCTGGGCCATGCGGCGGCGAGTTCGTGTGTCTGAGACCCTCACGCTGTGCGTAAGTGCCTAGCGCGAAACTAATCGGATAAATCAGCGGGCCGCTTTCACAGCCAAAAGTAGGTAAGTACTTACGCCTCACCGACTAGCATGTCGACAAATGCCAACACGACCGCGTGGTCACAGGCAGTCCCTACGACACCGCTGATAGCGACATTCCCGTACTTCGCGTGACCCTGGTGCCAAATCGATCCAATATGCGCCTTGCACAGCACTTCCTGCGAGTCGTTCTCAGCACTGAACAGTAAGAGGGCCAGGGCCAGAGTTCTTTACCTTGTCCTCCTTCGCGATCACATACTCCTTCGCTATCTGTTCATACTCTTTTCGAGGGGGAAAATGCATGTTCCCGTCCGTGAGGGCCGTGTCGCTGCCATCGTCGTGTTTGAAGAACTTGTTGTTCTTGTAGTTGCCGTCAATTGTAACATGCTGGGAAACAAGATGCCTTATAGTTCATGAGCGTCAGCCTGCTCGGCATGTAACATATATTCAGCACTCACCGAAGAAACCTCGGGACGTTGACGATGCTGGGCATATTCACGCCTCTTTCTGGGCAGGCTGCGCACTGCATACCCAGATACCCTATCGCGTGATTGGGGTACGGGCGGTTGGCTTCGCCAGGCAGAGGGAAATCGTCCCTGTGAGCATGCCCCTGCTGCATGATGACACTGAGATGTTGATGGAACTGGGTGATGGCGAGAAAGTTGGTGTATATGTCCTAAGATCGTGGTGTTAGGATCCCTCGTCCAGACTAGGGCAAGTTGGACCTACCGGAACCGCGCCCGCAAAGAAGGGGTCTGCCATCCGCTGCAGAACGTGTACGATGTTGTATGCGGAACCCTTCCCCTGATTACGCTCCTCGTGATAATACTCGAGCAGACCCAGTGTATAGCCTGTTTTCGGATCTTCAATGCTCCTGGGGAATATACCCGCGCGCAGGAGTTGCTGGAAAGCCGGAGTACCGCACTCTCCGTCGACAGTCTTGCACCAGCAGAACTTGATGGCAGTGGCATGAATGCCATTCGTGTCCACCAACATGAATGTCCGGGCCAGGTCCGCCTCGGGACACCACTCGCCATAGTGGCCCAGGGCAATTGAGGTGTTCTTCATCACCCGGCAGAAGTTGTGCTTCTGGAAAAATTTCCCTTTTGCATCCCAGATCAGTGCCCAATGCGTGGGCATCGTCCTGTGCTTGTGCAGCCAGCATTGGGGACAGAGAAGCTCCGCCTGGAGGCATTTGGTGCACGCAACAGTCCGAACGTGCCTGTCGACACTGCAAGAGCAAGGCGTGTGAAGTTGAGACGAATAATGGAGGGACAGCATGGTTTCTAGAAAGACAGCTTGCTGCGCCTTGAGTTCATCCATATGAGCCACAGTCTGGAAACAATATTATTACGGCCCCACAGTGCTTGAAATTGAGATAATAAACGCACCTGTCGTTTCTTTGCACCCTTCTTATCGCATAGCGCGGTCGTTTCATATGCCGGGACCGCACCCGGCTCCTCTTCATGTGCATCCGGGAACGGTGGGAATGCCCCGCCCTTGATCATGTCCACCTCGGGTGCAGGGTCGACACTGCTGGCGGGTCGTGCCACCGTCGCGTTTGCAAGGTAGCGCTCTTCTGATTGGGGAACAGAAGAATCTGTGGGGGGTAAGTCCGCAGCGCTGGCCACCGGTGGCAAAGGCTGACCAGTGTGGTAGGTGATTTTGTACGTTGGCAGGTTGGTGGCCAGCATCGAGGTACTCGTAGTCGCGTTGCGGCGGCTGACATTTTGGTTTTTCTTGCTGCGAACACTCTTCATTGTGCGACGATATAGCGCAAGATGTCGACGACAGAAGACCTGAGACGACGTGAGTTTTGAGAATAGATTCAAACATAAAACGCACAACCAAGTGCCCAGGTCGAATAACAAAGGGCCGTGATTGATGTGGCCACACAAGCGCTTTGGGGATGTCTAGCAGACATTCACGAGGTCTGACACTCCTAAGAACGTGTCAGTATTCGGCGCGTTAAAGGGAGAAGAGAAATCATTCACTGGATAATGTGGATTTATTCGTTTTCGAGAATTACAAGTCGATGTGCAGGTAGATACAAAGACCGTTTGACTACGAAGAAGAGTAGTACTACAAAAAAATAGACCGTTCGAGGAGGGAGCATGGTGTTAAAAAAATGGGCAGAGGTACGGCGCCGACATGAAGTCTGGCGGGCTGACATGAAGTCTAGCCCTGGGAATGGTGCAGGCCGACATGAAGTCTGGCCTGCACCGAGGGTGCGCCTGGCGGTCGGTTCGTCCTGCTGCTGAGTTTGCTCGGCTTGCCGTCGTTGTGCTGGTGGAGGCTGAGGAGGCGGGAGATGGAAGGAAAGATCACGAGTCACCTGACAGTGACTGCACATCATATCCATTTTCGTCTAAGTCCGTCTCCTCCGAGTCTTCTCTCCCTCATGCCTCGTCCGACTGCGCTACCACAACCCGCGCTACCACAACCACCTGATTCAGACTCCACATCGGATTGTAACCTGGATCCGGACTTCATGCCGGATCCCTGTTATCATGTTCGTTCAATCTTCCAGACTTCACGTCGGAAGTTATGGCTCACAACTCGCTCCGCAAAGTGCATACCCACACCTACATGAACCTAGCAGAGGATCAAGTGGTATTAGCGCTCTCCTTAGTTTCTGTTGTCGACCCTCTGACGATGTTTTACGCACCTCTAATAATCTCCGACATTTTGGGCAGCTCTTGATTTTATCCTGAATTATATCGACTTAAGCAGAACTCGGATGTGGGTTTTACACCGCGCTCTTAGCCCAGCATTCTGATATTTTCCACTACACAGAAAAATTGATCATACCTGCGTGCATCAAATTCTCGCCGCTGATAAGCCGTGAAACGGACCATGGGTGAAATAGCAAGGAATTTGCCGATTTCCACCTTAATCACGTAGCGCGCTGCTCCAAAGGATTAGCATAAGTCCTATATGGCTAATCAGGGCTTTATCCTGCATGAGGACCTTAATCAAGTCCGCCTGGGATGCATCAACTGGAAAGTTCATACTGGTTGACATCCATGATTAAGGGTTTAATTGCCAAGATTAAGCATCGCTGCTTAATCAAGGCATCGCGGGGCCTACAAACAACATGGGCAATATTAATCATCCTCTCTGATGATCCGGGGCACCACTGTGGGGTCTTGGTTAAGCATTCAAGTGCTTTGTTGTGCTTGATTTACAGAGGGAGCCTTGCGCGATGGGTCAGGTGATTCGGGTTTAACAGTAACTGGTTACCCCGGCTGTGGTTGAACTTCGCTTATCAACTATCCGATCATTGTTGCCATCCTGATTTGGTTACTTGAACCAGGCCAGGACGGTAACTCGCATATCTCCACAACCACTTGGCGGTTTGGGCTGATTAAGGTACTGGCTCAGAGCCAGTACCTACGTCTACCTGAAACTGAAGGTCCTGAATGGGGGACAAGAGGATAGAAGATGGGACTGTCTACACGATTGGACAAGGAGCAGTCACACCAGACACACTCAAGCATTAAGGGGTCAACACACGAGGATCCTATATATTTACCCACACGTGATTAACTACGGACGTCTTACTCATATACCAGCCAGTAGACTAATCA
The DNA here is from genome assembly GCA_029378375.1 of Mycena olivaceomarginata. Taxonomy (NCBI): domain Eukaryota; kingdom Fungi; phylum Basidiomycota; class Agaricomycetes; order Agaricales; family Mycenaceae; genus Mycena; species Mycena olivaceomarginata. The sequence goes on along the minus strand of JARKIC010000062.1, from coordinate 123,675 downwards.
TCGTATTGTAAGCGTAATTGTACAGTATATAAGGAGGAGGTTTTGGCATGGATAGGCACTGAACTTTCTGTCACTAAGAGCATTAGCCTTTATCGGGTATTGCTTGATAAACGACGGAGATTCGGGACTTGTCACCCAGGACTGACTTTGTTAAGAAGTTTTGTTTCGTCTGCACGAGTAACTTAATATCAATTGTTGGATCGGGATCTTGGGATTGGGAACGGTTAAGAAGCTAAAGAGAGCTTATTAGGATTGAGAACACGGCACCGCACTACAGTAGCCTCGAAAGGCTTATTATTTGGGATTTGGAGAACACGGCACCTTGTTAGGATTGGGATTGTTGGCTCAAGCTTCTAAAGCTTTTAAAACTCGATTTGTTGGCTTAGGCACTCGTTTGGCATTGCTCAAAGAGGTCTAATACTCTAAATCAAACCTTGCACTTCGGACTAGACCTCTTAAAAACAGGCTTGTTCCTCGCAACCTCTGTTGGATTATCTGTGCTCCTTGAACCTTCTTAAAGCGTTCAAAAGACCCGTACTCGGTGGCACAGTCTAAACCATTCAAGGGGAAAGTAGTTAGGATTTGGTTAGTAGTTGTGTTTTTGCCTTAATCAAGCAACTCGCATTCTGCTCGTTGGGTCTTGATTAAACTAGTACTGCTGTTGTAGACACCGAGCAAGCATTTCACCGCTGCACCACTTTCCCGCCCTTGGTGTTGTACTCGGACGTTTCCACATCTGCCGGCTTCGAATCTGCCGGCTTCGAATGCGCCCCTCGCCCCTCTTCACCGCGAGACGTTGTACAATCTCGGGGGAAAGCACCACACCCCGCTCGTTTGGCTTGCCCGCCGCCCGCTCACGTGCATGTGTTAGGCAGCATGAATATAATTCCATTTTCATTCAATTTGGCACGAGAACTCCCACGAGAATTCCTTTATAATTGGGATCTCATGTAAAATAAGCTTTTCTGCACTTGATCCTGAACCACCATCTTCATGGCACATCACCCCCAATGCCGCCCCCCGCCTCGCTACATTCGCCGACTCCCCGCTTGCCTCTGTCGAGCGCTGGGCCACGCCCTGGACCAGGTGAACCCCCCTGCCATTGATCGCGCCGTTCAACGCATCCGTCTCAGCACGAATCCTTTGGCCCGCATGTCGGTGAATTCCCGCGGCTTGTTTCTTGCACTAATGACTCAAAAGACGCGGTCTTCGCGCTCTGCTGCAGCAAATGCTCAGCCTCATGGAACTCGGCCCTCGCGCGTACGAACAGGAAGGCCCGGGCGTCCTTTACATCCAATTTCGCTCCGCCCAGTTCAAAGTCGGCCACACCGACTGCCTCCCGCGCCGACTGGAGGAATACCGTGTGTGCCAACGGTTCGGGCACCAGATCGAGACCTGGGTGTGTTGCCCCATGCCCAATCGAAAGCTCTCAGGTGAGTTTTATTCATCTTGTTGTCTCATCAATCCCATCCTCTTGCAGAGCGGGTTACACACCTGCTTCTAAACTCCCTCGGTGCGAAGGCCCCTTCCTCGCCCTGCTCCGGGTGCAGTATCAAGCACTGCGAATTTTACTGGTACTCCCGTGTCGGCGGCCGTTGAACGATCCTACGTATCATCAGACTGGCAATCTGGCTCACAGGTGGGACAAGTCATTTTATGTGCTGTTTGCCTTCTCACGTGTTAAAAAATTATTCGCAGGATGGAGGTGTAGATATCGTACTCTACCGTATATAGTTTTTTGTAGCTCGGGCCCTCCGCAACAGGCTCAAGGCTGGCGGCCAAGTCTTCACCACGCAGTTCGCCTGTAAGCTTTACTCGTAAGCTTTGCTTTGTCCTTGTTCAAAAAACAAAACCCATTTATTTACCCTCCATTTTTTGCAGCTCCGATTGTGCAACTATCTACTGGTGCGTCCTAGCCCTCCGCCCAGTCGCTTACTTTTCTTTCTTTTTCTAGGTCCTCATGATACAACATTATGTTTCATTTGTGGTCCTACGGCAATTTCAACATGTAGGTCTCAACCGGCCATGTCACTCGAAGGTAAAATTTGTTTTCCTGTACATACTGCATGTATAATATTCTAGTAAAATATATATAGTGGTGTCTCAAAGCTGAATTGCCTTTTCGGCTACATGAGTGTAAGTGTTGGCTTAATGTGGACGAAGATCAGACTCGTGAAGACGTTTCAAATTTGCCCAAGAAGTTAGCATTTGCGATATACAAGATGGATACAATATACTACATACAATACGTACAATACGAGGGGTGAGTGTAATGCAAAAACGTCTAAATCTCGCCGTCTTCCTTCTCCAGCTCGTGCTCCAGACGCATCGGCAGAACAGCGGTGCGGCCAAAATACTCCCAGAACACTTGTGTATAGTGGTGACACACTGCCGTTTCGAGAAGCTGCATGTCGCTGAGGGACCAACGGAAGTGGGAGTCCTTGACACGGTTAATGATGTTGGGGCGAGCAGATTTCGTCGTCCAATCGAGCATCAAGAACGCTGTCCGCCCGACATAGCGATGGCGCTCTTCGAGTGCGGGCGCCGCCCAACCTTGCTTGCTCAGATGTAATGGGGGCCCAACCAGCATATGGCCTGCAAAGCATGCGCGCACCGCGTCCAAACGGTCTTTGCCGGATGCCCGTCTGTCCAGAGCACAAAACTCGAAGCGAAAGCCGGTTTCGGCAACCAGCCAGACGATTTCACGAGTCTGCTCGACGGTGAAATGGGGCAAATGATCGAGGGACACGGGGAGCCCCTCGATGCTGGCGATGTTGGACGCTTCAAGTGCAGGGCGTATGAAGTCCTCGAGCTTCGAGCTCCTCCTCTTTGTTCTGGACCCAGCCGGGCCGCGTTCGGTTACCAGCCCCTCCAACACGTCTCTCCACTCCTGCGCGCTGAGCAGCTGAGGGTGATGCTGTGTCAACACGTAAAGGAAGCCGTCGCGGAGCAGATTCCAATGGTGAAGGAACTTGCGGCGCCGGTCAGAGGTGGTGTTAACGAGCAAGGCAGGTTCGGGGAGAACATAGCGCCTGTCCGCGCCATGGGATGTATATGGGACCACAGAGTGATCCACCTTGGCCAGTGCATCGGCCATCGAGGCGATGGATGGCGGCATTTCGACAACTGCCAACGCAACAAACTTATTGTGCTCAGTTATCGCAGCGGGGTTCGGTGCCATCGCAGGGGCCTTTGCCAGAGGTTTGACTGGATCTGATGTAAAATGGTGTCAGCCAGTATAATTTTTGGCAACCCAACACGCACATGGTTTATATCATGGTTGCTGCGATTGATTTGGCTGCCTGACTGCACGGAAACCGCTTGAAACAGTAAGCGCTGCAATGAAATGCTCAGTTTCGTGTGCGTCGGAAGATGAGGCACGTACAAGGCTGCGGGACTGGACGAGAGGTGCTTGCGGAGGCTGCAGTAGGGGGCGCAGAGTGAGGGCGAGTGAACCCAGTTTCGAAAGGGTCAGTATACCACGGTGTTTGACGGGCAGCACTATGGATGGCTGCGACCTTGTCCTGCGTGCTGTTCCCGGTATACAGTGCCGGCAGTGCACCCTGGCCGTGTTCGTCGGGGTCGTAGAGACCCAAAAGCGGCTGCTGTAAATGGACGACGGCCAGGATGTTTTCTTTGTCAAACACTTTGTATGGCCGCACAAACCAGATCGGTACACCCGCGCCCCAGAACTGTTGGACAACATTTGGAATCATTGTGAAGGCCCCAACAAATTGCCCGACATCAGCATCGGTGTTGGCCATGTAGTTGTTCATTCGCTCCTTGTAAACTGTCATGTAAAGGTACAGCGCGTTGAGTTCGAGGAATGTGCGTTGCAAAGAGGTGACTGCAAACAGCATCTTGGTGTACGTGGTGGGGAGACTCTGCAGCTGCTCAATCCACATGACAAGTTGCTGGATGAGCTGGCAGAAAAGTGGTACTGCCAGGGCAGGGGATTTTTGACGAAGGGCTTTGCACTGCGGGACGAGCTCATTGACTGGCGCCAGAAATTTCGAGAATTGGTACTGTTTCAAGCGCCCGAGCCCTCGCGTCACCGCGCTCCCTATTTCAAAGTCGGATTCGCTGGGGGTCCACCACATTATATCGAGCTCACGGCGCGCCCCCTTTTTGGAGATCAGCGACAAATGGCAGTAGAAGGGAGTGTACTGCTGGGGCCAGAGGGTGGGGTCGTCGGTCCCATAGCGCATGTCCGTGCGGAGATAGACTTTGTGCGGGAGTTCTAAAGAAGGCATGGTGGGGACGTAGTTCGCGTTTGTCGTTATGAAATAGTGCTGCGCCCCAATTTGAGCGTGAGCAGCGACTCTTCCATCGAAGGGCCCCAGCGGGCTGCTTGGATTGCGATTTCTGAGCAAATCGATGCTGTGGGGGTGCGGTTTTCTGGGTGAAATCGGAGCCATGGTTTCCGACGTGAAGTCTGGAATATCGGACGAATGTAACAGAGATCCGACGTGAAGTCTGGATCCAAGTTATTATCCGACATGAAGTCTGGATGGGAAGGCCTGGGCGGTCGGATGAAGGAGGGCGAGAGGGCGGGAGGGAAGCGGGAGTTTGGTGAGCTCAAGCGGACTTGTGTAGAAAATGGATATGATGCTGTGCAGTCACATCAGTGACTCATCACCTTTCATTCCACGATCTCCTTCGATCACTGGTCCATCTGCCGCCTCTATCTCCTCAGCCTCCACCAGCGCGACAACGACAAGCTGAGCAGACTCAGCAGCAGGACGAACCAACCGCTAGGCGCATCCTCGGTGCAGGCCAGACTTCATGTCAGCCTGCACCATTCCCAGGGCTAGACTTCATGTCAGCCTGCCAGACTTCATGTCGGCGCCGTACCTCTGCCCATTTTTTTAACACCATGCTCCCTCCTTGAACGGTCTATTTTTTTGTAGTACTACTCTTCTTTGTAGTCAAACGGTCTTTTTATCTACCTGCACATCGACTTGTAATTCTCGAAAACGAATAATATCCACATTATCCCGTGAATATGTTCCCTTTCTCCTTGAACACCCAATGCTAACTTGTGAGCTCTACTAGAAGCTACCTCTACTCTACTACATCAATTGGAGTGAGAGCTGGGGTGCGGCATCAACGTGGGTGCGGCATTGACGTGTATGTGGCTAATATGTGTTTGACATTGCAAACACTCATCTGTTTTTTGCAGGGACCTTGGAGGAGACGCACTGAAGGCAACATAAATGGGAGCAAGTAACATAATGCATAGGGTGGGCCAATTCCAATTGAAAGCTACGGGTACGGATCCTCTTGTTCGTCATTTTGGGAGCGCGCCGGTTGTAAGGGCAACCTTAAGCTCAGCGCAGGGCGCGGAAACTAGCGGGGGAATCCGAAGAATAAATATAGGTACTAGAATACAGGAGCGGAAATACTACACACCTAGCGGGGGAATCCGAAGAGAAGAAAGGATGAGGATTCCCACGCTAGGCGAAACCTTATATACTAGTTGGTAACTACCCAGTAGCACGTGTCCACAGGTATCTACAATGATCGCGGGCCTGATCACACAGCACGTGCCAATGAGAGCAGACAGATGTCCCGGGTGGTTTGGCGGTCGGATAGAAGGGCGCAGAAGTGTCCGGAGCACCGGGCGGAAAACCATCCGGAGAAGCGCCCGAAGCATCCGGAGCATCCGGATTGGGTCCGGATGGAAAAACCGTCCGAAGTGGGGGTTCCCCTGACACCGGTCAACAACGTCGCCAGTCAGATCAATGGGGCGCAGACGCGAGCCGGCAGGAAAGAGAGCGGGCAAACATGGGCCGATTGAGACTAGGGTTTCACCGCGGGTGGGAGAGGTCAGCGGAGGTGTGGGGAAGGCAAGCTGGCGGCGCCGCCTGTCCGGTGCAGGAGCACGGACCTCTTGGACCCGCTCCATCCCAGGTAGCGGCTCCAACGCCCATTCGGGATGGGGGCCCATGCCATGAGCGGCCCAATAGGGCACGATATAGTCGTGCCAAGCCTGAACTGAAATATTCACCAGATCGCTTTTTTACTACAAGTCGCTCGTTTTTGAAAATAAAATAAAATACAATAAAACAAAACTTCCCAGCGAGGGACATTGAGATGAGTGCTATGCTTGCTGGTTGGTGGCCAGAGCGTTGCGGCCACATTCTGTGGGCCAGCGGCTTTTGTTGTCCCTGTTGGGGACTCGTGTTTCCTTTTTAGGATTTGCTTTGAGTCTGAGTTTTCGGTGGGTGGCACTCCATTGCATCGCACCCTCGCTTAACCTTACCTTTCACCACACCACTACCCAGTGTTCTCGCACCCCGTACCATCCGCGCCCACTCGCTCGACACGCCACGACCAGTACCATCACCATGGCACGCGCGAAGAGCAGCAAGAAGAGCAGCAAGCCAAAAGAGATGTTCAAGCCATACAATGCTGCTAGGGTGCCCGACGTAATGCCATTCCCGGACTTGGTGCGCGTTGCCACCTTGAAAGGCGAAGAAGCCGCTGTGTCCACCCTCAACGAGCACCAACACAGCTGGATACTCGATGTAGGGATCCGCGACATCGATCTTCCGAGCCTGAACGGCAAGGCTGCCATTGCTATGTATGACCGAGTCAAGAACAATGCCTTCGACGCAAAGGCTTTCAAGCACAAGGCGCAGCCCGAGGACCGTGCAGAGGAAGCTCGCCTGCCCGCCCTCGTCACTGCCTGGAAACAAAAGCACCAGCAAGCACCCTCGACTGCCGCAGACGACACTGACTCCAGCGACGAGGAGGAAGACAACAGCGGACATGCCACTCTCTTGCGCGGATATAGCAAGGCGGGTTGGGGATCTGTAAGTACTTCATTTGATAGCATGTCTTGTTTTAGAGGCGCTCTAACATCATGGTAACAAAACAGGCCATTCAGAAGGTTCGGTGGATTCCAGGAAGTGCAAGGGCAAGGACGCCAAAGCTGCCACATCCTCGCATGCAACAACACCCGCCGACAAATCCGCAGGCAAGGCCTCGGCGCTGTCGAATCTGCTCGGCCTCGCTGCCTACACCGGCCACGACAAGTTTCGTGACAATCACCACGACGTCATCTACGAACTGTCCACGACGCTGCTTGGTGAGAATGCAGGTGGCAAGTTTCGCAAAGCTGAAGGCATCCTATGGGCTGAAGAGGATCAAGCTTCTTGGGAGGAGGCGGCGGCAGTCGAAGAGAACATCGACTGGGCGGAGTAAGTATGTTGCCCAGTCTCTGTTGCCTCACTAACGCGGTTTCAGACGTCAAAGGCTGGTGCCCAAGGGCTTCAAAAACATGGTGGGGAACCTCCACGACAGCCGCAAGTTCTGCCCCTTCATTGCGACGATGTTAATGGGTTGGCTGGATGAGGATGGGCACGTCCAATTCGAGTGGTGAGTTCTTCACTTACGAACTTCTGTGTGCCACTGACGCTTGTAGCAGGGCCGAAGCTCTTCCTGATGACATCTGCGTCGGTCAAACGTTCAAAGAGCTGAACAGCCAGCTTGTGAAAGACACTGTCGTCGCCATGCATACTTGGGCAGAAAAGCCACTCAAAGGTATGGTACAAAAATATTGCGATAACCTGTACTCATACTGCACCGTTAGAGTACCTCGCCGGCCGGGAAAGTCTTTCAAAGACCTCTCGGCCAATTTTCCCCCACAACCCTGAGGAGTTGGACGACCTTGCCCCGAAGGTCTGGCTCCAGACGGTGACGGCTTTCTTGGAGGAGTCATACGGTACATCGACTGCTTGTCGTCCGTGGCTATTAACTTAGGCAACGCAATAGGAGCCGCCTTTGGTGCTGGAGAAATACCGTGGCCTGCAATTGCCAGCAAGCCTGACGAGTTTCACGACGCCACCCACTACCCCCTCGGGTTCGGGTTCGCTTCGACCGGGCTCGCTGGGCTGACGCGGACCCAGTTGTATGACCTGGGGAATACACTGGCGTCGATCGTGGGCGCTGGGCCCTCGGGTTTCTTCCGCAAGGCACCTGCTGCCGAAGGATCCATCTTACCTCCACTCCCACCTCCGTCGCCTCGACGCTCTCCCTTGCCGCCGCTGCCGCCTCCTGCAGGGTCTGCCTCACCCCCACCCCCGCCTCGACACTCTCCCTCGTCCCTGCCGCCGCTGCCGCCTGGACCCTCTGCCTCACCCCCGCCCCGCCTCGACCCTCTCCCTCGCCTCCGCCGTCTTCCTCACCCCTGCCCCCACCTCGACGCTCTCCCTCGCCCCTGCCACCGCCTGCAGGGTCTGCCTCACCCCCGCCCCCGCCTCGACACTCTCCCTCGCCCCTGCCGCCGCCTGCAGGGCCTGCCTCGCCACCCGCAGCTCCGCCGCCTGCCCGCACCCCCTCGCCGCCTCCACAGTCGGCCCTGCCGCCGCCGCCTGCCCGCACTCCCTTGCCGCCGGCCCCGCCTCGACGCTCTCCCTTGCCGCCGCCGCCACCGCCGCCTCCTGGCGGGAAGAATGGGGACACCAAATAACCACGTGGGAAGAAACGCAAGGCCGCTGATCAACTCGTGCCAGAGGAGGATGCAGAGTCTGGCTGCCCTACAAGAAAGCGCAAGACACCTGCGGTAAGCAGCGGCATCGACATCTGATTTGCACGACTAACTGCTATTTCATTTACAGGAGGCTCAAGCAGAACGTGAAGAGAAGGCAGCACCAGCGAAAACTGTCAAACGGCGAGCTACGGAGAAACCCAGAGCGGCGAGACGGTACGAAATTGATGTTAAGCACTTGATATGTGGAACTGAAGTTTGGTCTAGCAGCAGAAGGAACTGAAGTTGTGTGCAAAAAATACACGAACTGAAGTTCAGCGCAAACTGAAGTCCCCCGTAGGACTTAAGATTGGCCCGAACTTGAGTCGCGGGGGATTTCCTCAGTTCGGTGGCGAACTTGAGTTCTGTGGGACTTGAGTGCTCGTTGGCGGTGACTTAGGTACTTATTTATGTTTTTTTTATATGTTCCTATACTATCTTAAGTTCTATCGAAACTTGAGTTCTATCGAAACTTGTGAGTTCTATTGAAACTTAAGTTCTGCTCGAACTTTACACCAGATGCAAGCACTTAAGTTCTGAATTCTATGTAGGATACATGTAGCGTAGCAGGTATACAGTACGGTAACCGAACTTAAGTTCAACGGAACTGATGAGTGTGACGGGGGATACATTTGGTCCGAACTTAAGTTGAGCTAATAAAGTAGTTGGGGCTTGGACTTTGATGTACAGCCAAATCCAAGCCCAAGCCCAAACAAGCCCGTTGGCGCGGGCGCAAGCCCATTTGGCAAGCCGAAAACGTCACTCTCGTGGTAATCCCTTGGTTTTCGCCTACGGGCGCAATGTGGCGAGCTATTGCATTTCCATTCGCGGCGCCGCGGAGAACGACACCTGACCGGCCACCACAAGCGCAGTTGGTCGTCGGTCGTCTGTCTTGCAGTTCATATCACTGCCAAACACAATCCCACCCGCGGGCCTCCGCTGGTCGGCGACACTCTCCAGAGCCAGAACAGGAGACAAGAAGAGGAGAAGAGCAAAAAAGAAACACACAGGGAAGACCACAGATCCTCCTACACACCATAGCCTAGGCGTGAATACTGCCCACGTCCCGCACGGACGCAAAACCCTCGATCAGGGATGAAAACATCCTCAGCAGCACAAAGAGGCGGCATTGGCCAAGTGGCCGTATGGGAGAGTCGAGAGGTGAAAAGTCGAGGACAAGAAAGGGAGAAGGCAAGCAGAGAAAGTGACGTGGCATGAACCAACGTGACTCAGATGTGTCGGACCGCTCGGAATTGCGTTCTGAAAGCGTAAGTACATCAGGAAAAAGCAAATCCTCTGTAGCCAAGGGAGGAAATCTGTAGTCATATGTATCCTCTGTTGCTAGTCGGGCGGTCATGTAGCACTATGTAGCTCTCTGTAGTCACTAGGCAGGCTACAAGGGCTACTCGTGCTCCATACCTAACACGGAGACAATGTTGCCTGCTGTAGAGCACAGCAGCCACATAGCACCAGGTTGTTTTATGGCGGGAAATCTATATCCGATGCAAGTCCGACAAGTCCGAAAAGTTACCACCCAGGGGGTAACACCGCCACATGATCTGATCAAGTCGTGTTCGAACATCCAATTGGGGGGAGGCTGATGCTTTGCACGGCATGACTCGTACTTTGAGATCCTTCTTTCACTAATACCCAGTGTTTACAGCTGGTCGCAAAAGTAATGACACTTGTCAAGTTTTCTATAAATAAACTCAACTTTAATGCACCGGATTACCGAGCTCGTTTCTCACTCATTTGTACTCCAATTCACATGATTTTAGGTGCATTGGAAAGCGGGTAAGCGACGCTTTCGAACCATACTCTACACGCCGGGTAATCCAAAAAACTGAACATTTCAATATTCATACCACCGGATTTGAATCCAAGGGGTCTCCATGATAAGAAATGTCAACACAACCTACCCGTGAGAACAAAAAATTCCCCAAAAGGAAAGACCAAGATCTCGAATTTCTCTGAAGGAATGGGGCCTTTCTGCGTGACTTTCGAAATTGGTTTCTGACGCTAAGGACCCTCCCTACATAATAATGATCGTATCAAATCCCATATATGGTGCCTGTCAAACCATATCCAGTAATTTTGAGATGCAATCAACTTTGTGCTCTCACGGCAGGTTGTGTTGACATTTCTTATCGTGGAGACCCCTTGTTTGAATCACATGCGCCAACGATTGATTCTCGATGATGTCCGATCACGGCATCTGGGTGGAAATTGTACCGTTGAAGCCGACCATCAAATGTTCGGGATTATCCGAAGTCTTGCGTGCGTGTCGTCTACACCGCTACAACCTGAAGTTGAACTCCGTAAGATTTATTGCGGATTTCTGTAGCCCCAAACTAACTCAAATGTAGCACTAAACTTATGGAGTGGAACCACTTACACCCTCAAATGATGTACCAAAGGTGTTGCTTGATGGTAGATACTACAACCTTGAATACAAAAAAAAATGCAATACCCCTGATTAAACAAGGCACAATTGCTCAATGCTGCCCCGAGCACAGTACACAGAAGCGAAACCAAATTGTTTGACATTTGTTGAATATTTATATATATACACAGGATGACTCAAATGTGTTAGTAGATAAATGAAATGGACTGCTGCCTCCAGGATAAGGATGGACACGGGTCACGGGTACACCCGTGGGTTTGTACCCGCAGGTATGGGCGGGTATGGGTACGGGTTGTGATTTCAGGCCTGTGCTCAACCCGCAGACCCGACCCGTGTACTCGCAGGTTTATGAACTCCAAAATGTTTTTTGTTTCCCGTAAGTAGGTAGAAAATCCGACCTTCACAAGATGTTGCTCCCAGTCTCACAAAAGGCCTTCGTCAGAGATACATTAGGATAGATTTGATAAGGCAGAATGAGCCTATAAGATTTAGGGGGCTATATATCGGCCCCAAATTAACTGAAATGGTGTACTAAACATATGGAGTGGAACCTCTTAAACTCTCAAATGTTTTACTAGACATGTTGTTGAATGGTAGAGAGCTGGAATTACGAGTACTTTATGTACTCGTTCTTTTGATCCGTCGGAGACCGAAATTTTGGCGACGCAAAAGAAAGTCAGTTCGTCCATCCAGTAGTAGTCTCAATAGTGGCTGTGCTTATTAGATTTTCGAAGTCTTTCTTACTGTTCATCTAATGGAAATAAGATTATGCAATCCGGCCACGATACCCGTGGCTTGTTTGAATCCCCAAGCACCCACCTTTTTTTCTTTTCCTATTCCTTAACTTCACTGGGGTCCTATCCGCTCTCAGCCTCGCACGTTCTTTTGTCCGTGGACTGTTTGAGCTAATATGTCTGCATTTTGTCGACCCAGCAGTTTTACTCCTGTTTTTGGGCGGGAAGAAATATTATCAGTTAGGGGCATTTGATAGCCCCTTTCCGCGTTAATTGAATTCAGTACGTGCTGCCATTTTCCTCCGCCGTCGAAGCACAACAGCCTTTCTGCTTGGTTCGCAGCGCCAGTTCCTTAAATCTTGGAGTTTGCCTGTGGCGACTTTTTTCAGCCTGGAAATTCCCGCTACCGTAAGGTACGGGTCTTAGGGAGCCCTAACTTCAGCCACTTGCAGAGCATCACATTTTTCTCATCTATTTTTGCTAAGCACTGATCTCTCTGCCAAAATGTGTGAACGGCACAAAAGCCGAATGATTGTCGATGCCAACTCATAATCTTGCTGAGAGCAATCCCCAAAATTCTCGCCCGATGTCGGATGGACGTCAAATCAACCCAACCGTCACAGCCATCAAGACGTAACTTGCTCTCTCCCATGTCGCCCACACCACTTTCTGCGATTGATGCCTGCTTTGAAATCTTTCCCCTGCCTCTTGGCTTGGTTCTGTCTCTGGAGTCAAACATTGCTTCGGGGTTCTGTTCATTCGATCAGGTAACTCGAGGTTGACAAAATCTTTCTGTGCCTTGTTCGTGCTGCGGGGACTGTTGCGCTGGGAACACTGTTGCCAACAAGCATTGAGGAACTGCCGATACACTTGAGCTTGTAGGAACTGGCGTGGACCTGAGAGGGAATACGTGCAAGCCCGGCCTCCTTGCCGAACGGCTATCTCATTAGCAAAACAGCGCCCCCTGTGATTCAGCGACGTCACTGTCTTTCTTTCCGTCCCCGTTGTCACGCTCCAACATCCTGCGCAGTTCCCTGCCCCAACGTAGTCTACTCATCCTCGCTAACCACCCTTGCCTCCACGCCCTCCGGCAAGGTGTAGCCTTTTTTTTTTTTTACACCGCATCTGATTGCAAGCCTTTAATTGCCCTTTTTTGGTGGAGGTGTGTGCAAAATGGGTCGTTCAACTGCTTCAAGTGCTCTGGAGCATCGTGTACAGGGTGCGAGCCCCACATTTCTGCGGTATTTAATCATGCTAATATACTCCCAAGCTCGGGTTCCGGATTCGATCTCCTCTTGCATCTGTATCATTCTTGACTCTGACAAGGCAACAACCATAGTTGGGGGTATGTACTTGCTTTCAATACTTAGTGTAGGTTACGAGGAGTATCATCCTTTTTTACCCAACCACTGTCTGAATCTCGAGATTTGGCAATGTCAGGATTGTGGCAAAATCAAACATCTGTTTCTGGCTTTGATGATAGGCACCTTTTACGCCAGGTAATCCTGACTGTTGATACGTAGTCTGGCTAAGCCGTATCCTTCAGTATGAACACCAGGCCCCATTTAGACTCTCTGCTGCGTCAAACCCAGGGAACGGCTTTGCGCTACTTTATTCAATTATTTTCCGCAATACCAGCCTGTACACATAAATTATAATGCACCAAGTTGATGTTCTTTTTTTCGTTTTCTTTTTGCCGTTCTCTGGTATCCCTTTGAATTCCGCTTCCATATCCTCCCAGCTTAAATTCAGCTGAGATCAAGATCCAGACAGAACATTCCCATCTCTATGCAACTTGTTCTCAACAGTGTCACAGGTCTCTGTCCATAGAGACTGAAAGACGTCCTCATGGTACAAGATAAGGAAGAGGACTCGGGTATGTATGATATCGGAAATTTTATGCAGCCCAATGCGAGCTGGTCGATGCGGCAGCATCGACCGAGCGAGTTTTGGGCCGCCTTCGAATTTTGGATCTATCTTTGACAGAGCTTGAAGACGGGAAGATTCATGGCAGCGGGCTCTGCCGCTTGTCGGCTCTACCCGCCTTATTTATTTTCGGAGTGCAATCAAGATACACCGGCGATCCTGGCGTTTCTGGTGCCTGTTGGAAGGTGACAGATTACTGATTAACGTGTCTCGCAGATCATTCAATTTCCAATCGTTCCCCCTGTGTGTGCATATGAATATACTGGTATCTAAGGCGACACTTGCTGCGCTCACTTCCCCTATTATCGCCCCGTCGCCTCTTACCTTCTACCTTCTATAGCTACTATCACCCTACTGCTATGCGCTTTGGGACGATACTCTGGGTCCTTCTTGGGTCCATTTATCTGTTCCTTACTAGCTTGTGCAAAACCGAAGGAAACTCATGTTTGTCTGGGGATTTCCCCGCGGGACTCTGTCCCGCCGAAGCCTTTTGGCCAAATACCGAACCAGAACCAGTGACTCGCTCACTCGAAATGATTGACGTCCGTACGACGTCGAAGAAGCCTCCGCTGCCAGCGATTTTTTGGAACTTTGGGCACTTGCTTCGCATGACCTATGCCGATCCTTCTCACTCCGGTCCGTTAAATGTCTGTGTCCGTATACGTCGTGGCTGGGCCCGGGCCTATACTCGAAAACATGATTGGCGTGTGATGAGTCTGCGCAAGCTGATGGGATTACGCTCCGGATGGCGGACCTTGCAATTCGCGTTGTCACCTCGAAATGTGAGAAGTACTAGATGCGCAGTTTTTACAGATGCCATTTTCTGTTGTCGAGCAGTGGCAGGGCATGCCGCCCTTGCGCGCATATGTTTAATGCGATTGTGTTGCTCCCCCGCCAATGATCGACGCATCACTTTCACTCATGCACGGGTAAAGGGAGGGCGATTTGTAAAGCCTTTTTTACCAGCTCAAATCAGTCCGTTTTTGGTGCCAGGATCTCCAACTCTGAATGAAGGGGATCGGCTCTCCTATGACTCGCACTGGGAATCGAGTGCTCTACCCATTAATATCTCATCTGACCCGTTGAAGGTGTGCGCAGACGTGCCGCTTAGAAGTCTGGCGATTAGCTTAACGAAGGTCCAACTAACACAGTTGGCCCGTGTACACGGTATTTCCTTCAAGCGAAACACAGTGATTGACACAATGGTCGACACCGTTTCTAACCATGAATGCACTTGCTCCACGTCTGTGAGCGTATTCAACCTGCAGCCGGGAGAGGATCAACAGCGCTATGAACAGCATAAAGACAGGGTGGCCGCTCACAAGGCAGGATCCAAAGTTTCCAAAAAAAGCAACAGAAAGCCAGTGAGGCTTTGCGCAAAAAGTGGAATAAGGATAAAATACAAAGACCTCAGGCTCAGAAAACGCCGCTTGTCGGTGAGAATCAGACGACTTTTCCTCCTGCTCCGGCATCCCAGAGTTTGCGGCATACTGTGATTAGTGACATGTGCGCGGATTTGGAGCCCTCCGCGTTCGAAGAATCTGGCTGTGCGGTTTGCGGTAGATTAACTAACAACTCGAACCTCACACCGATAGACGAGGTCAACGTCGATTGGACTCTTTTGGCCTCTGATAGCGCGACTCGCAAAGAGAGGCTATCTGCAGATGATCCGATAGAAAAACTCACTGGCCCTGTGCTTGCCGCGGAATGCGATAATTTGTATAGAGTGTGAATCTAAAAATGTTGACAGGTTCCCGGCCCACTCACAGTCTAGCCAATCACCTGTGGATCGTGGCAGTTGAGAGATTTGACATGGGCTGAGAGGATGATAATTGCGAAAGTCAGGCATAACCGGTGTGTAGTTCGAGTTGCATCCGGCCGCGGAAAACTGGTGGCCAATGCTATCATGTTTGCAACCCCCGTTCGCAAAGTGTACGGTGTACTGCCTCCCTCAAGGGACGAATTGAGTGAAGTCCTGGCTTTCGTGTTTATCGGGTCCACTAAGCCCACGGAAGACGAATTCGTACGCAGGCAGAGAGTCAAAGACGCTTTGGACTGGCTGAAACTTAACCACAGGGACTACGAGTGTTTGGAGATTTCGCAGGACAACCTGGATTCTATTCCTGAGGCCGGAATACCGTGTGGTGTAGATTGGAAACAGACCAAAGAAGGAGAATCCAATCTTGTCCCAGAGGCGATGAGCGTGGATAACGCAGGCGATGTAGATGACGGTACGTCCGCCGGGCCCTGTTCGTTTGCAGTGGCCGGTTTTACAGGCGAACAGTATGCTTTGGATGACATACGGACTCTTAAAATGAAAGCTTTGGATCATTTGAAGAGCGGAGGCAAGACACTTGGTATCGGCCAGGCAGAAGAACCAGAGTCCATGTTCGATAACATTCAACTTTATCCACAAACATTTCCTTGGCTGTTTCCCTACGGATATGGTGGTGTTGGCCACCCCGCGCACAAGCGGTTCATTTCGGCCGACGAACATAAGCGCCACTTGTTGAGGTACCATGACAAACGATTTCAATTAGATATGCACTTCCCGATGGTTGCATTCAACGATTCCCAGATCAAGAACGCCAAGTCCGGGAGTCACATTATGGCAGACCGCAAGAAATTCAAGAACATCGCCCAACGACTGTCCCAGTTAGAGCCGGAGGTGCTAGCTGACTTGGCAGCTCGACTAGAAAGAGGCGAAACCATTAAGAACAAAACTTCGTCTGAGCAAGTATGTTTCGACTTGCTAGATGATCTTGAGCACGCTGGCAACCATGTTCAAGGATCCCTGACTTCGAAGAAATATATGCGAAATGAGGTTTGGTCACTGATATCTTTCAAAGGCGCACCTTCTTGGTTTATAACCTTTTCCCCGGTCGACATCAATCATCCTCTGTGCTTGTATTTCGCGGACAATCAAATCAACTTCTCTCCCAAGCTCATAGATTCAGACGAACATATAAGGCTGATTGCCCAAAACCCTGTCGCGGCCGCCCGTTTTTTTTCACTATGTCACGGAATCTTTCATAAAAAATGTACTTGGAGTCGGTGCAGGCAGACCGGGACTATACGGTGAAACTGACGCGTATTACGGCACGGTAGAGCAGCAAGGGCGACTCACATTACATATGCACATGTTGGTTTGGATTAAGAGTGCACTATCCCCACAGGAAATCAGAGATCGGTTGCTCAGGCCCGACGGTGAATTCCAAAAAGATCTCGTCGCTTACCTGGAGTCTTGTCATGTTGGAGAATTTTCAACGGGTACCTTAGATGAAGTCAAGGCGAAGGTTCCATACCACACGAAGACCCGGAAGGGTTTACACGACGTTATTGAACAGGAGGAATACAAACCTCAGTCGGTTCGCTATTCGGATCCGACTCAGACAATGCCCACTCCGCCACCTCCGTTGTGTGGATGCGAAGAGGCTATGTGTGAGGCATGCACGTTGTCCCAGGACTGGTGGACTAAGCTCGATGAAGTTACAGACGATTTGATGTTGCGGTCAAACGTACACAGTTGCAGACGCCCAATTGCTGGCACGGATTTTTCAAAGGTGTACACGCCGGGGTCAAGAATGAGACCGGAGATCAGAGGTTGTATTCGCAAGGACAGAACATGTTCGGCACAATTTCCGCGGGAGATATTCACCAAAACGGAAGTAGATCCTGAAGATGGTTCAATCAACATCAAGAAATTAGAACCGATGTTAAATTGCGTAACACCCGATCTTACTTATTGCCTCCGCTGCAACACGGACGTCACTAGTTTGCTCTCCGGCACTTCTATCAAAGCGGTGGTAGCATACATTTCGGATTATATCACAAAATCCAGCCTGAAGATGTACCACATGTTTGATTCCGTGCGTGCAGTGTTAAACAATAATACGGTTCCTATAGGTACCAGTGAAATACATAAGAACAACTGTCGAAAACTGCTTATGAAAATGGTTAACTCACTCACCTCCAAATTACAGATAGGTAGCCCGATGGCCTCTCTGTATCTCTTGAAAAATCCGGACCATTATACCAATTTTAAGTTCAGAGTGTTTTGGTGGAAGAGTTACGTCTCGCACGTACGAGCAGTTTGGAATGCGGACGATGTTCCCAAATATCCCGTCCAAGGTGGTGATGCGACCGACAATCCTGATAAAGAGTCGAAAGTCGAACAGGTTGTACTGATGAAAACGACCGATGGAATAGTGGCTTCAACCAATGTGGATGACTACACCTATAGGCCGGATTCTTTCCAGAATATCAACTTGTACGAGTTCATTCAAATGACCAAGCGCATCAGGCGAACACCCAAGCAGCGTCGGGAATTTTTGGAGAGTTTGAGGGAAGCGGACTCCGATGCGATGCCTGTAGATGGCTCGGGTGAAAATGATGACAACTGGATGGATACGGACCATGAGGAAGCACTGAAGGAGGACTTGCTCGATGTCACATCTGGTGAAGTTTCGTTCCATGTGTTCAATAAGGACCATCCGTTGTGGGAAACTCACCACCTCAGGTGTGATCAAAGAGACCTGGAACTCATGGTGCCCAACTTTATCGGCGGCTCGTTGCCCAGGATGGATCAAGGTGACAGAGAATATTATTTTTGCACCATGCTGACTCTGTTCAAGCCATGGCGGAAGCCGGAGGAACTGAAGACGGAGTCAGACTCGTGGCATGAGACATTTTCTGAACACACATTTACAGTGCGAGCGCAGGAGCTCATGAGGCACTTCAACGTACGATATGAATGCAACGATGCACGAGACGACTACATTTCAATGGATAAAAAGAAACAGAGAGCACTGCCTCTGTTCGGAGGCCAGCCTCAAACCAGTGCTGACGGCGAAGACTACGATGGCGATTTTGGCGAGTGGGATGATGACCTGGAGGGAAACTTTGAGTCAGAACTAACCAAAGGGCCTAAGCAGTTGGCCAAAGAAAAACTTATGAGTGAAGCTGAACGCGTACTGAACACCTCCGGGTGGACCACTGTGTATCCATCCGTCGCCGATAAACCAATGCGTGTGATCCCGAGTAAGCGGCTGTCAGGGTCGCAATGGAAACCAGAATTTCCAACTTGAAAGAGGCCGTGTTCGATGCGAAGTTCAGAAATGCGCCAGTCGGAACAAAACCGAAGCGTGCTTCCAAAGAGCCCGAGATCGGCAACAACGTCACGATTCTGGACGCATTTTATTTTACCAAGTTTTTTAAAGCCAAAAGTAAAAAAGCGCAGTTACCAATCGAGGTTATATGCAAGGATTTCAAGCTTAACCCCGAACAAGAGCGTGCCTTTAAATTGGTGGCCAATCACGCCATCGATGATACTGCAGCGCCGCTGCGGATGTATCTTGGAGGAGTGGGTGGAACCGGAAAGAGTCAGGTGATCAAAGTGCTCGTCAAATTTTTCGAAGATAGAAATGAATCCCACAGGTTCATCGTACTTGGGCCCACCGGGACATCGGCTGCCCTGCTGAACGGTAGCACTTATCATTCTGTGTTAGGTATCAGAGACACTCTGGACGATTCAGAACGTGTGGCAGGTGTTACCATACGAAAGGTGCAGGAGCGGCTCAGGGGTGTAGAATATGTGTTTATAGATGAAGTCTCAATGGTCTCTTGCAATGCTCTATACAGTATCAGCGCGCGTTTGGCATTGTGCCTGGGCGAACCAAACGAACCATTTGGGGGTATGAACATGATAGTTGCCGGCGATTTCGGTCAACTCCCACCGGTCAGCGCAAAGGCGCTATACAGTCCTGACTCGACGGTTTCGCCTATCATCCATGCGAAACAGACTATCATGGATCAAAAGAATACCATTGGCAAAATTATCTGGCAACAAATGACAACAGTGGTGATTCTTAAACAGAACATGAGACAGATCACAGAGACCGCAGAGGATATGAAGTTTCGCACCGCTCTGACAAACATGAGATTTCCTGCCTGCACGAAAGCCGACCTTGAGTACCTGGAAAGTCGAACTATCAGCAAGCGCGACGGCCGTCCGGATTTTACGAACGTGAAATTCAGGAACGTATCTATAATTACCGCGTTAAACGCCCAGAAAGACAAAATAAACGAACTGGGTTCGCGCAAGTTCGCGGAAGAAACTGGGCAGGAGTTGATCACGTTTTATGCCAATGACAGCATAACCGAGAACTCTGGCGACACCGGGCGCAAACCAAGAAACGTAAGACAGCAGCAGACGATGAAGGTCAAAAGGACATTACCTCTGCAAAGGCAGCAGCAGCTGTGGGATGCCCATCCGTGCTTCACCTCCGAACATATACCCGGAAAGCTCGATATATGCGTCGGGTTGCCTGTGATGATCAGAAATAACGATGCAACGGAGCTTTGTATAACAAAAGGCCAAGAGGGCAGAGTTGTGGGCTGGGAAGAAGCTACAGGGAACCAAGACCAGCGGATGCTAGACACATTGTTCATTGAGCTGATAGATCCTCCAAAGGCTGTTCATGTTACCGATCTGCCAGCCAATGTTGTGGCTTTAACGAAAACTTCTAAGAAAATATGGTGCACGTTACCCGACGACATGTCTGTGCAAATTACGCGGGAACAAGTGTTGGTGTTGCCTAATTTTGCCATGACAGACTACGCTTCACACCGGAAAACGAGAGCGATTAATATTGTGGACTTGAATAACTGTCAAAACCACTTCTCTTATTACACTGCCTTGTCGCGAAGCTCAACTTCAGCGGGTACGATCATTTTGCAGGGAATGAACCCTTTCAAAATTACCAGAGGAATACATGGTTCGCTGCGACAGGAATTTCGAGAACTGGAAATTCTGAACGAGATCACTAGATTGCGATATGAGGGTGAGCTACCTCTAACAGTGAGCGGGTGGAATCGAAGAGAACTCATCCGCTTATATCGGGCCTGGAAGGGCGAAAATTTCAGTCTCGGAGATCTACATCCTGCGCTGCAATCTAAAACCGGTGAAGACAACTTTGTTGATCATGGCGTTTCCACCGGAAAATGGAAGCTAGTCGGGTCAGATGCGGTGAACAAACCTGCGGCAGCTAAAAAGGCCAAAGTGTCGCCGAAACCTGGAGAAAACCTCGCGCTGAGCAGTGCAAAACGAAAGCGTATTGCAACGGCGAACTCAGCACCTAGGAAAAAGAGCAAAGTAACCGTGGTTAACATGATAGGTTTGCAATGGGACTCGGTCAATTACAGCTGCGCATATGATGCATTGTTCACTTGCATGTACAACATTTGGTACGATCATGGACCCAGATGGTCCGCTAGATTCAAGGCGATCGGTAAAACACACTGGAATGCTTGGAATGGGGTTCGAGGCATTCCACAACAAAACCCGTAGTTTGGAAGCAGCCAGAGATCAAACAAGGGATGTGCTGGGTGCAGCCAAACCTCAGTATTTTCCAATGGGTGCAGTTTATACATACATGGATAGAGTGACAGACACTATGTTTGGCGACAGCTTTTGGGGGGTGGATACCATGAAATGCCTTGGTTGCGGTTATGTGGCGGGTCAGTATCAGGGCTTTCCTCGCACGAGGACGGTGTATAAGGATGAGACTTTGCGCCGTCAACGCAAGCATGAGAATAGAATATCTCACTGGATGAATGGACACAGGTTGTCAAGATCCAATGGTTCATGCCCAAATTGTAATCGAGGACTGGTAAAGGTTGAAGTAGTCGAGCATGCGCCTCCATTGTTTTATCTCGCCATTGACGACCCTCATATACGCTTCGACCCAGCGCTACATCTCAGAGTATCAGGCAATCCTGTGAGGTACGCATTGAGAGGAGTTATATATAGCGGCAAAAAATCATTTTACCGCTAGAGTTATCAAAGAAAATGGCGCAGTGTGGTACCATGATGGGATAGAAACAGGGTCCACTACAATAGCAGAAGGGTCTATCCACGGCCAGACTCCGGCGTTCCTGAATACTTGCATACATGGAGGAACGGTGCGTACTGCTTGCGGAGTGATCTATGCGGTAGTCGACTAAAATTCCAGCTCCTGAATTCGGAGATGGGTGCGTGGATTGGAGGCTGTTTGTTTGAGGCGGATGATCTGATCGGCTGATGGTCTAGCGAAACCCGGATAGCGGGCCGCATAACCGCGATCCAAAAAGCAGATATGATGTGACACGCTGGTCATATCGACTCTGCTTGCGTGGCCAAGTCCGCAGTCCGCATTATATCTAGATCAACCACTCGAGCTGGGATTATCGCAATCTGTGCATAAAAAAAAAAAGGTAAAGTGCGAGTCCTGCCGTGCGAAGCAGCGGCCTCCCACCAAGTCACTTTCAGTATAACAGCTGTAACTCATTCAGTTCTCACTCGATTCCAATAGTTTCCATATCATTGAAACTGCATTGGAAGTACGCAGACGCCTTGTTTTCAGAACTGCAACGCACCCAGAGAATTGCCAAATTAGGAAATTTACACCATCTTGCATATAACCCTCACTGTTGATGCAGAAAAGCTGGGAGGGTTCTTATATTTTATGAGAGGAATCTATATTTCAATTCTAAGTTGCCAGCATAATTTAAACAAGATATGCCTTCGCTACGCTCCGGCTTGGGACTCCTGGGAGTGGATGTTCTGAAGCAACTGTCGACGTTCCAAAATTACAGATGAATAAAATATTTGGTATGCTGCAGCTACGATATAGAGCGCGCGAGCTATGTATCTACAAACAGACATAAATTTTAGGTTTAAATATGAACCAGTTGGCGTACTTGTAGGCCATGCATATAAATGAGGATCTGGGGGACAAAAAAACGAGCATCGGTTTCAGTTTATGCAATAGAGAGGTTGTAAACGCGCTTTTGGTTCGCTGAGTCCTCGGTGGTCCTCCAGGGCGGTGTTGACAGGTACTGCTGACAGAACTATTGCTCAGCAGTCATGAGATATCGATTGGGGTAATATCAGTATAAACATGTACGCTCTGATTTGAGGGGTCTCTTTTAATATACGAGGTATCTCCTTAATACACCAGGTATGAGAAAGCCGGCAGGAAAAATACAATGAAAGAAACACACCATGTAGTTCGGCATGCAATTCAAACAGAGCTCGTTACTAGGTCGGCTAGGACGAGGGAAGGGCAGAGTAAAAAATGAAAGATGATTTTGATTTTTTCCCCCTCAGGCAGCTGGATAAGTGCAAGCGGCGTGTCAACCGCCTCGTCTATGACGAGATCCACGGGCTCCTCAGTGAGGCGGACTATCGCCGGGATTTTATCAAGCTGGAGAAATTGGCCGTTGTGCCGATTCAAAAAATCTACCTGAGCGCAACCATCCCCATACACCTGCTGCAGCGGCTGTGGAACATGCTAGTAGCTCCTCCAACCACGAGGACCATCTGCGCTCCCTTCGTGCAGCGCAATCTTCACATCCATCGCGTCACTCTGCACCCGAACAATGATCGCGCGACCTTCCTTGAGCTCCTCCTTCCTCATCTCGCACAGCAATACATGGGCGATCAAGGGCAAGGAATCGTCTTCCTCAATGCCAAGCAGGACGTGGACGACATCCATGCTCACTGTATTTCGCGCGGGATCGACGCAGTCCGCTCATACGCCAACTACGGCTCGCGGGAGAGCGACGAGGAATTGTGGATGGCTGGCGGTGTGCGCTGGATTATCGCTACGGGAACCCTCATTCACGGAATCGAAAATGCCAACTGTGTCGTGGTCATCGTTGTCGACTGGGATCCTGGTCTTATTCGCCTCGCACAGGGGTGGGCCGTGCAGGGCGGAAAGGGCAGCCAGGATACGCTTTTTTGGTTGCATCCCCCCAACACCCCTCAGCGTGTGACGCCGGACGCTGACCCGGATGTGCAATGTTTCCGCCAATCCCGCCTTGTATTCACGAATCAAACAGAGTGCCGGCGGCTTGTCTTTGGCGAGACCTTTAACAATGCGCGCCACACCTGCGGCGAGCTCCAAGCATCCGCCTGTGACCTGTGCGATCCCAACTCTGAGCTCGCCAAGCAGATCCGCGATTGGCTTCCAGCGTGAGTCTATCCCCAAAGTCGTATAGACATGATTCGCTCAGTCATTCTTCCAGCCCTGCGCCGAAACCCACTCGCCGACTTTTCTCTGACACGTCCGGACCTGGACCGTCACGTCCCGCTTCTGCCCCTCTTCCTCCCCGCATCCCTGCTACCGCCGCTGCCGCTTCCACATCTCACGGTCAATCCACAAACTCCACCATGCGCTCTTCGACCTTTGCTCCTCGCCCTTCTCATAACGCCGTTGCTACCAGTGCTTAAGTCCCTCCCCAGCCGTCTGGTAATGCGATCGCTGAGCCTTCACGCCCCAGTGGCAGGGCTCCTACCAATGTTCCGCCCCATCGCCCTGCTCCTCGCCGTGCAGACACTGGTGTACTCATCACGCGCCAGGGTCGACATGCGCCTTCCGTGCCGTCTATGAACAGCCACATGGATGCCGCTCATGCGCAGATGGGAGGTTGATGCGATGACACGCAGCCATGAGGCGATTTGCCTCATGGCAGATGCCCTGCGTGGCAAGTGCAGTGGCTGCTGGGCGACCACCGTGCTGCTTTATAAAGCGCACGAGGGGTCGGCGATCCGGTTCTGTGTCCAGCCACACGACGGCTCCTTTGACGAGATGAAGGCATTCAAAGACGAAATCAATTTCGACACGGGCATGCACGTATGCTACTTCTGCGGTCTCCCGACCCTCTATGGCTTCACCCATCCTGATCACCCTCCGCGCGCGAGCAGGTTTTGCGGTGACAAAAACTACTGCGAGTGGCAAGACATGCACAAGTTCGCTCTGTACCTGATGCATCGTTCCCGTCCTGTCTGGGCGTTAATACTTGCAGAATACCCGGCTGCCGCTAACCTCGGTTTGTACGATAGCATGCCTCTCTTCGACTTTGCTGGCTGGGTAGGTCTCAAGGGGGAGCATTTTTCTCGAGGTATCGAGCTCATGTGTTGGCTCTTCCACCACCCTCACCGCTAGATTACTGTGACTTTAGTTTACAAGGTTACTCACCGTCGCGTTGCTTTGACTTTTCCTCATTACCATCTTGACGCAATTAGTTGTTCTGTAATGTTACAGCACCGGGTGTTGTTTTTGTCTTCGTTGTGACTTCCGATCAATGTGGGATAATTGGAGTGTATGAGCTCCTTGATAGCGGATGGTGACTGTGGCGTCAAACCCATCGCACTTGCTAAGCCAGTTGGATTTTGAAACACAGATCCAGACAAAATCGAACCAGTTCAAATCTGACGGAAAGGTGAACGAATGAACTTTTGCTAAATAAGAATAAATCCAAGGAGCGACGGAGCGCGTTGAAGACTCGTTCCAGAGGTCGAGTACGGTAATCAAGATCCTAGGACAATGGAGAAGGGATATGGCGCACTCTGCGCAATTCTTGGATTGGATGCGTCCCAATCAGAAGAAAAGTACCGAATTACGGAGTTTCAAGATTTGGGAGAAGCTGGGAGATTTTGGGAGAAGTTGGGAGATTTTGGGAAAAGTTGGGAGATTTCGGGAGAAGTTGGGAGAAGTTGGGAGATGGGTCCCAAACGCTCTTGTCTTGGCCGATACGGTGAGCGCGATCGTAGTGAATAATTTAAAAACACCCCCGTGCGAGTCTGAAATGATGAACGGACAAGTTGCATGGATATGAAATAAAAAAGAGGGAAAAAAGACATAGAAATGAAGTGAAGCGAAACAAACATGGAGAAGACTTAAATATAGATAGATTCCGAGGCTTTGGACCCGAGTTTGAAGGGAGAGATCTGGAGGTGGATGAGTTCGATAGTCCCTCTTAAAAAAAACCCATCTCAAAACGCGCGAAGATGCGGACAAATCGCGTACGCCGAGCGGCGGCGCGGGGCCGTGTAATCAATCCTATACTAGCGCTGCGGTGAGATACTGGAAACAATCAGCATGGCGTAACGACCCATCGAATTAAAAGTTGCGGGACGGAAGGAAATGAGCACCTAACTCTTGACGCTGCGACTCATCCAGGCGAGGGAAGGCGCAAAGGAAACGCACCCGTGTTTTTCCAGGTATTGTGCCTCGTCGCCGACGTCGACAGTGTCCTTGGGGACATGGAAGCTGAAACTGAGGGCCTGGTAGGTCGTGATAATGACCTGCGGGCGTGTTAGCAGGAAATAACAAAGAGGGATTGCACAGAATGCGCACGTCGTAGTCCTTGATCTCATATGCTTTCTGCGACCAGCTAGTTGGCAGGAAACAGAGAAAAGACAAAATATGACACGCACCTTAACCTTGTCCTTCCCATGGTGCAGACGCACACCCAAGATTTGTTCCCGCAATTTTGCGGGAAGGATTTCTCTCACAAAAAAAATGCCCTCAAAATTCCTTCCCGCAAAATAATTATGTCTAATCATTTTCATTTCAGCGACTCTACAACTGGAGTTTTATTTGAATATATTCACCAAAGATATATTCCATTACAACTTGCACATGGTCCTCTCGAACAGACAACGATCCACAAAAAAAGTAAAGATGATTCGGCGTCCTGCAACCGGAATGCAGCAATGAGCGAGGAATCTAGTCCTTGTACCAAGAAGCGAACCCGGCTTGCAAGGCATCCGTCCACCGAGCTGCGGTGAACAAAAGTCACCCCCCTCAAAATCACCGACGGCCGTGGTCCAAGCAAACATATTCATGTTGTCGAACCAGTCGACGTGCATCTTCTCACTTCCACCCTCTTTGACCGCCAATGTCGTGATCATGCTGCCAAAGTTGAAGTTGGTATTTAGCAAGGTCGCGTCTGAGATGTTTGAGAATACGTGCGTGGATCCTGAGTTTTTTCTTTTCATTAACGAGTTGCAAAAAAAAAAATTTTATAAGAAAAAAGACTCACGCTTCCCACACCCACTCCTGTCCCGGATAATACCATTCCACAATCGCCCGAATCTTGGGAAGCCAATACGCCTTGACCACACCGCACAGATCGTGCACCGCGTCGTCTAATTTCTCCCGCTTATCGACAGGTGCGTCGATCTGGCGCGAATCCCCTGTGATAATCGGCTTTGACGTGTACCGTTCCCAAACGCCCAGGTGCAGAGCTGGACTAACCGATTGTTGCGCTTCAGCAGGTCCGTAGGCCGGTCCAAGCGCCTTTACGCGGTCAATGGCCCGAATTAATTCAAATTGAGCACGATTAGAAAACACTCCGGGAAGCGTCCGATGTCGAAACTCGGCGGACCCAGTTCCTCGAACGCCGCCAGTACGTGGGGACGCAAGCACTTCTCCAGCCATTTTCCAAGTCCACCAGGGCCAGATAAGATTCGTCTTCGGCGGTCGGCGGTGGACTAGAAACCAGAACGACCTTGCAGTCGTCCTCGCAAAAAACCGGAAGATCCCCCGGTTCCCCAGGGTATTCTTGACCTACAATTGCGACGACATTCACAGCGTTTCTGGTAAATGGCAGGAAATTTGTGGGGTACGTGTCTCCTTCGATCATTGTCTCTGCATTTCCTTGTCAGAAAGCACTGTTATCACAAAGAAAAAGAAGGGTTTACCCGTCTTTTGCAGCCAATGCTGCTGGCCCCTGTTAAAGCTCCCTCCCGGGGCTAGGTACTTGTGCCGGTGCTCCATCAACCAGTGCTCAGACCTACCCCGATGTGGGTCTCTGCTATTCAAATTTTTTAAGCCACAGCCTGCAGATTAACAAATGTTTCGTACCTTGGTTTCCAATCCGGATTTTCCGCTATCCTCTGGTTAAAAGACTTCTTGGATTTGGTTATAGATTCTTTTGCAAGGTCCTCCCTCTCCTTGTGGGCTCTTCTGCCGCCTCGGTGTGATTTGGACGTTGTCGTCCCATGGAAACAAGCAGTGTGACAATGTTACGTCACATCAAACTTCCTTGTCCTTAACCGCCATGTCTGTCGCGAAACGCCCAGGGGTCAAGCGTGGAGCACAAAGCCGGCTGGTGCCTGGCGCTCCACGTCCCGTGCTGTGCGGGTGCTAATGCATCCCCAGACAGGTGTTTTGCACCTGGGCTGTATTATTCGACACGTACGTCGCGACTTTTTCTGCGAAATGCTATACTCATCCCTTTTTTTTTTTGGAAACTCAGACACGATGCCGCTGGATGCTGGTTACGCACACAGGACTCCAAGAACACAATACGGTCTGCGCCCCTCGTCTCGGTAGCTGTAGCTGACATTTCCTCACTCTGTCGTTTGCAAAGTACCTACATGTGCAAGAAGTGGGGTCGACCACCTGCGAAACACGCGTCAATCGTGGCGCCTTTGTTCCCACTTACAATACCGCGCACTCTGAATCCAAAGTCAGTCTTTTCCCCGTTTCCATTTGCTCTTCTTCCAAATTCACGCCTGCTGACGACGTCCTTTTTTTGCAGGTGCTACAAAGCTTGGAATCTTGGGCTGGGCTCGCCCTTCCAGTGACCGCCCGGACTCCGCAGCATCTGCCAACCGCCTCGCCCTCGGCTCCATCGGTTCCGACGCAACGCCCGAGTCATGGCTCGGCTGACCACCACCACAAAACCCTCCTCGAAGGCGACGCCTCGCCCGATCGGAGTGGGGATGTTATGGGCGTGCGGGTACCTGGGTGGGGGTGGGGGTGGGAGGACGAGCAGCACGTCGCGGCTGCTGCGGGCGAGAAGGCGGGTTGGAACTCTTCCGATGGGGCATTCGCATGGCGGACACCACGGCGGGCATCACATCTAGAACCCGCTGGTGACGTCGAAGCGGCATAGCGGCTCGAACTCGCAGGAGGTAGACCTTTCTTCTCTCACGCTGCGTCTGCCTCCCCCACTACATCTTCCACCGACGGCGCGGGCGACTTGGGCGCGCGCGCACTCGACAGCGCAGAAGGACCCCCCGGCGCAGGCCCCTGGCCCGCCGCCTTCCACGCGGCGTTCTATGCACAGGTGTGGTGCATGTACGGTGCGGGGTTCGAGCCCATCCGCGATCTGCCGTCCCAGTCCTCATTGCCGCCTCCACTATTCTTTCCGAATGCTGCGCCGAATTTCTTTTCTTTGCGTGTTTTTCGTTATCTGTCTTCCTTTCTTTATCGGATTCTTTCATCTCTCTCTTTCATTCCGTTTGTGTTTCCTTGGACGTCGCCGCCCCGTCGTTCCGCTCCTCTCTTCATCCGCCTGCGTTCGAGCGCACCGGCGCCTACCTGCCTATTTCCTTTTTGGGAACGCCCATCCACTAGGGTGAGGGCGAGGATGGCGATTGCCCCGCGTATGTCACGACGGCCCTCCCCCTACCTCTCTCACTTCCTCTATCTCTCTTTCTCCTTCCGTCCTTGCCGCCTGTGGTTGTGCGCCGCCTTCGGTACATTTCATCTTCGTCCTCGACCATGGACGAGACGTGGGCTTAGCATCTCCAGGACGTGGATGCTGGGTACCATGCGCCTCTGTAGCCACGGTAGTTCGGTGTTTGGAGAGATTTCAGGGATGACAAATTTTATTTTGGCTATGGGGCGGACGGTGATGAAGTGCGAGAGATTGGGTGGGACGACGGCGAAGCGCGCCCGGGCGCAGGAGCGTTGGGCATGTGCGGGTCGCCACCTGCGGGCGTTTGGTGACTCTGGGGATATCGAGAGTTTCTGCTTTGGGGGAGGAATCGGCTGCTCAGCGGCATTCGTTATCGAAAATAAGGAAAGCTCCCTCCGGTGGGTGCTCTATGCATCAGCACCCGCGGCAGTGTTGACGTCCACGTCACTTTCGTCTGTACTTCCATCCTCGTCCCATCCTTTATGTATTTTTTTTCATCTTGACTTCGTCCTGACTTCATTCTTTCCCACAGAACGTCCGCTCATCCCCACCCTCGCTCCTTTCCCCCCGTCTCGGACCCGGCACGGCACGCACGCCCTGCATGCCCGGTTTCTCTCCTAGTTCCTCGACACGCCGGCGGCGCCGTTCAGCATGCATCGCATGGCACTGACTAGCAGGGGCGCGGAGAAGGACGTGAGGCTGTGGTTTGGTCCCAGCGGGGGCGTTGAGGTGGGTACTCTTTCTCTCTTTTATTCAGTTTTTATCTTTTTACCTGTCGTCCCCCTTCTCATATTCAACCTACTTATCTCCCTGTTTGCCACGACTCGTCTTCCGTGCTGCATTCGCTGTCCACATCGACTTCCCTCCTCGCTAGCCACTCATCGTACCTTCGATGGCATTTATTCCTCTGTTTGATCACGTTCTCGAAAGCGCAATTCTCTCGCGCTCTATCTCCCTCCCTTCTCACCCCGTCTTTTCCTCTCCCCTCCATCCCCCTTTTCAACCTCGTCCTCGGGAGCACAAGATAATTGCGCTCCATTTCCTCCACCCCTCACCTCGTCCCGCCACTTCAAGTATAGTGTTCTCTTGATCTCGTCGCGGGATGGCGTTGCTGGCTTGAGAGCTAACCGATCTGATTTTCTTGCTCGCATATTTGATATTTTCTTATCTTTGGGTTGCGCTGCTAGTATTTACAATGTTCCATGCACTAATGATCTATTAGGAACTAATGGACGTTGTCAATACGCTACATTATTTCAGTTAGGAAAGTCGATTGGACACTAGTAGATCTTGTAGATTGTCGAAACATAAGTGGGTAGAAATCAATGAGACGGAACATCGGTTGTCCGAGTACAAAAATCTAGAACAGAGTAATTGGCCCTATATATATATAAGCAAGGCTAACAAAATCTATCAGACACTCCAGAAATCGGTCAAGATGAATCTAGTTTATCGACCGCGTCACTGCCGACGGCGTCTCGACAACCACGTTCACCTAAGAGAGGTGCAAGCCCTACTATTTCCTTCTTGACATTCTTTTCTGACACCCTTTTCCTTTTTTTCCTTCTCCGATTTCGCTAAAACGTTTGGAAAAATAGGTGCTTTACTAGCTATATTACGGTAGGCGAGACGGTTTTGGTCCGATTTCGACGGCGGGTTGTTGAGCGGCTGCGAAACTGAGTTGATTTTGACAGCGCTTAAGTACCGGCCCATCTTCCGAGGAGCACCGCAGGTATAACACAGATGGGGACAGACAATATACAGTACATTATTGACCTTCAAGCTGCAAGTACAGATATCTTAAGTGTTTATAATTGACCTCAAACCCAATAATGCTTGAACCGGGAAATACTATATGTGTATCTTTCATTTTTTTAAGTTGACCTCGGAGGTCTGAAGAACGCGTCCGAACACGTGGTATGGTCTCAATCTTGCGACGCGATATAATCACGAGAACCAATCCCGCGCACAGATCTTCCCCAGCCTGATCCGCTCCGACGTACACAGGCAACCGCGCCCCGATGTATACTAGCCGGATACTTGACAGGGTTGCCCAAATAGAATGCAAATACTGCAAATAATTATACCGGCTTGCTCGGAACGTCCTGGCACGCGGGCCCGTACGTAACTGCTGTGAAAATCAACTCAGCTTGATAACCGCTGTCAAAATTGAACCAAAAACAGTCCCGCCCACTGTAAGCTATATGGTCTTGGAAAAGCACATCCTTGAAGAACTCTGGCTTGCCTAGTTGCACAATCCAGCCTCCCAATATAGTCCTACCAAAGAACTCTCTCTTCCAAAGGGAAAAGTGGGGCAATAATTGGGTGATTGGCTTAAAGAAGTTAGAACAGTGTATTAAGACCAAACCCCCCTTTTCATGTTAAAGAAGGGTTAGGTCGATCACCGACACGTCTTCAGGCGTGTTCTGACTCGGCATTGCTCTCCTTTCCCCTCAAAGAAGACGCACGACGCCAAGACATAGCGCCTTTGACAACACGATGGAGCCTTTGATATGCTTGCATCCCCTCCTCTGGTAGGAAGAAGCTGCCTTTCATACTAGAGGTGTGTTCAATATCTTCCGCTCTTCTTCCGCAAGTAGAAAAACAGGTAAAGAAGTTGACTAATGAAGGAATCTATTCCTTTTTGAAAGTGGAGTAGCAGAACTGGAGCAGCAGGACAGACGGTTTCTGAAGGAGGAGTGGCAGAACTGGAGTCGCTGGTTCTTCTAATGGAGGAGCGAATTTCTTTTTGAAAGTGGAGTGGCAGAATGGTTTCTAAAAGAGAAGTAGTAGAACCGAAAGTAGCATGTTGATGCTTCTTGGAAGAGGACTCGTGACTAGTGTTCAGACGATGGCTCCTTTGCACCGCAGGATTAGTTCATTGAGAGGCTGTGCAGACTAAAGAAAATGGAGTGGATGGATCGTGAAGTATTTGGGAAAGGTGAATGGAGGACTAGCTATCTAAACCCAGAATGTGGCACCATATTCTGGGATTAGATAGCTAGAGTTCAAGGCGGACTGCATGCACCGGCATCGAGAAAAGATGTGATTTTTGTGGGAGGGACGAGAAGTGGTGGATATCATCACGGTTTTTCCGAAAGGACTGAAGGTTTTTTGAAGGTGCGCTGAATATCGGGAGCTCCAAATGGGCAGCGAGAGCGGGTACATCAGAGGAGGCAGGAGAAAAGGCGCGGAAAAGATCAGCCCGGACAGGGGAAAAGAGTGGGATGGAACAGCATGAATCAATGAAAGAGACACGCACCGCTCTACATCCGTTTCAAGATTGCAGAAGGGAACAAAAGAGATGACTGATCCGGATGTATGTGGAAGTATACAACAGCCGAGATTCCGAGCCGACAGTGGTAATTGTATGTGGGAGAGTAAGAGTTGGAGACATCGACGCAGGCAACCATCCTTCGGTGTCAAGAGGGATAGTAGCTGCTATTACGGCAATGGACAGTGCTGTAGCATGCACATATAAAGATGGACGTATTGGAGATCGTCCGTTATGTCGCGTCGCGGGGCGAAGTAACCGAGATCGAGGGATTCGCGGCGGACGCCCATTGACGCGAGAGTGAAATCGTTGTCACTGACGAGGACATTGTCGCGGACTAGAACGAGAGTGAACACAGCAGAGGCACGAGTGGATGCTGCAAGACAGATGTCTGGCGCACCGGTAACCCTGGGGCACTGGAGCTCGCGAGGCGTGCCAGACACGAGTTAAATCGGCGGTCCAGCGAGTGAATAACCAGCGCGAGGGCGGCGCTATCACGAGCGGAGACACGCAAATAGGGGTAGGTACGTCTGGGCGTCCGTGAACAGTGCGATTGAAGACGAAGGGGGCAGAGATAAAGAAGCAGAAAAGAAATGACCATAGGCGACGCATTGAACCGCACATCTCCCCGCCTGCGCCGACGAGTAAAAACAGACACGGGTCCGATGTGAAGGTAAAAAAAAAAAAAATTACAAAGACGAAGCGCACTTTGTGAAATTAGGGGAGGTCAAAGCGGTTTGAGGAGGCCGATTCTGAGTTCGATTCAACAAGCGATTCTGACATCGATTCTGGGATGAGAATCGGTCCAGAATCAATCAAAACCGAGAATCGGTCTGAATCGTTGTTCCTCCTCGCGAGGAGGAACAACATCAGAATCGGCGATTCTCGCGTCGATTCTGTGTCGATTCTCATGACAGTCGATTTTGATGTGGTGAATCGGGTGTCAGAATCGACGCCAGAATCGGCTCTTGAATCGACTCAGAATCGGGTCGGTCAAAACTCCTTCGATTCTGATACGATTCAAAACACAGAATCGATTCGTGAATCGGTCGATAATCGAACGAGAATCGACGTCGACCTGACCGCTTTGACTTCCCCTATTGTCTCCCTTTCGACATAACTAACCCTCCCTCCTTCCCTTCCAGCGATCTTGCACCTGAGAATGGTACCCAGACATTCTGACGGCGCAGATTCTGACGGCGCAGATTCTGACGGCGCAGATTCTGGCGGCGTCGTCCTAGGCGAGACGAAGATCTCATCACAGGATGGTCCTGGGACGAAGGCAGAGAGAACCAAATATTGATGTCGAACTCAATTTGGCCACCGCTGATTATCATCGAGCTGGGAAGATCAATAGTTCACTTCGTACTGCTTGCGGAACCTGAGTTAGGGAAACAGATATACCGCAAGCAAAACACAGAGGACATCAAACCACGGAGATAGAGTAATAAAAGCGAGGCAGCTTACAAGACGAACCCTCGCCTGGTTCACTCAGGCGTCGAACCCTGTTTTCTCCGAAAATCACGATGCAGAATTATCAGATATTTTAGCATATTATCAACGACTGCCTACCGGGCCAGTCGGGGTAGTGGGCCATTTGCATAATGGAAGCCATTACAGTAGAGAAAAGCGGAATTTGGGACCTATGGCATGGTCCACGACCTATGAGGACTCTGTACGTCAAATTTGGAGGCAAGTTACGGCGCCGATCAAAAGCAGTGCGTGGTTTTGATGGCGATGGGCGGACGTGTGAACATCATTTCTTATCTCCGAAGACTGGTTCACACTTTCTCCTTCCCATTTCTCCACCAATTCTACACCGATTTACATGGTCTGGGGCTCGTTCTTATTGCCTGATCTTAGGGAATGACTTGGGACCATCCTATGCATTTACACCACTCCGACTTGCGCCCTGAAACCTCGTGGAAGACCTCTATCTCATCTCCAGGCGTCCACTGCGGCAACCACTGTAGAGAACCAGCCGTATATGCTACGGCCCTAGAACTTTGGTAATGGACTTTACATATGCTTTAATCCCTCCTCACAAATCCATTGGATTTTATCTACTTTATTTCCTGGTCACAGCGGGGTACATGACAAAATTACCCAATGTCCTTCGCGTGTATAGATGAACTTTTATAGAGGGGTTTTTGGTGTATGGAGACCGTCTTTTGCTGGCCAGGATATGCCAATACATCTTATTTAGCCATTTTTTATCCTCTTTTCCCGCAAAAACCCGCTCTGTGCTTCGTAGAGCACGCCATTCAATACACACCCTGATTTCACCCATCATCCTTGGCTGGAATGGAATTACTTATTGTGTTCATATACCTCGGATTCTCCTTCTCGGTGCATATAACGGTAGTCTTATATCCTTTGGTTGATCTGGGATACATTGGGGTGGCCAGCGCGAATCCAAACAAGCGATTTAAGGCGTGGCCCACTGCCCCGTTTTTTCTATTTTGGGAAAGCGCGAGAAGAAAAATTCGGTATAGTCTCACGACAGGGCTCCCAAATTGGGATGTCGGGAGAGGCTGTGCACCGAGACTAAATTCGGTAGATCCGAAAACCGTTACCTAAATTCGTGGAAAATATATCAACTCACTCATAAGATCCTTGCCTTACTTCAAGTGCCCAAATATCGGTATCCACCTCAACTTATGCATGCGCATGAGGCCAAAAGTGCTAAGGTGGCCCAGTACCCAGTCGCTGATAATACCACAAGGCAATGAACCGAATCACGGGAGCGAGTGACAAAAGAAAAGATAATGAAAATCAGAATTCATTCTCAAGTGCCATGGCAGAGGGCGTCACACGGGCAAGGATATGGCGGCCAGGAAGAATGATTTCCGATGCGACTCACACCCAGCGTGCCTACCAGCAGCAGATGAGAAGAGGGAAAAAAAGCGACGTTTGAAAGTATGGGCAGTGTCTCTGGTCGCTTTACACCATCGCTCACTAGACGATGGACTCGCAGATACGACGAGTATCTGCGATTACATGCCGTGGCAACCCGAACACGCATAAGAATAGGCCCGTGCCACCTCTGCCCACCGAAAAAAGTATGCGGTAGGCAACCATTCTCCCCTCCGCACAAGCGCGTCACCTCGGCTGAATCTCCTCCCCTACCCCAGCGGCTGCGCCGACCGCATCCACCGCACGAGCGCACCGGCGCGCAAGCGCTCCCTCCCGCAAGAACGACGGCGCGAGCAGAGTGGGAGTGCAGGTGCGGGCGCGGGTCCTTGTCTACCCGTCCTCCTGCCCAGGGTCTTCCCATCCTTCAAGCGATACAGCCGACCCGCCTGCGGCCAGCCTCCAGCTTCCTCGCAAGAGACTTGCTCGCCGTCGTCGGTGCATTGCGCGAGCCGAAGATACCAGTACCCGGGACCGCAGAGGTCGGGAGAGGCGGTGGATGGCGGGAAGGCGGTGAGAGGAACGTCTATGTCGTAGAACACTGAGATCGGCGGGCTAGCAGAGGGTGGAGGTGGTGTGTGTGGTTACCCGCGGGTGCGCTGCGCGACAGATAAAACGAGTGGGGTGAGGTGCGCGCAGGGAGAGCGAGTAACCAGCTCGTCTGGGAAATTGAACTTGAATCGAGTCTCGGAGTCAGTATGCACGCAGGACAGGCTGAGAGGAAAATGATAGAGAAAGGAGCTCCGGGAGAGCAATCGCAGGATGCATCCACCCTCAAGAACGAACAGAGACTGGGAAGGAGAAAAAGAGTAAGAGACTCACGACGTGGGAACCACTTCACAAGCATACCGCCCGATGACCCTCCAAGCACATTCTGTTGGCCCATCCTCGCCCTATCCATGCGCAGCACGCATGTCCATATCATTGCCGCGGTCCGCGAGCACATGACGGGAGTCATGGAAGTCGCCGTCATCGAGGAAGGTAACGGAAGATCTAGCGCAGAGGACGTACTCACGAGGCGCAGAGCGCGAGTCAGGTCATTCAGTGGGTCGAGAAGCACATACCAGATAGTAGAGACAAAGGATGGAATACAAGGGAATGAAGACGTACAGTAGCTCTAGCATATGCCAACACACACCTAGGTCACTGAATTCCTCAGAAATGCCCTCGGCTTCCCAGATACACGAGTGAGAACGGCAGCCTGAGTTTGGACACGAGAGGTCTGCGATGCAAGTTCTAAGTTCTTTGAATGGGTTTTCAGGGTCTTAGATGCAAGATAACAATAGGGCGTTTCACGCATTCCGATTTCAGCCCCAACTTGACCCCGATTTCGACCCCAACTTGGCCCCAACTTGACCAAGTTGGGGTCGAAGTCGGGACTCAAGTTGGGGACTGATGTGTGAATGCCCATCAGTCCGAGATCAACTTGAGTTGGCATCAAGTTGGCATTCTCGCGTATCCAAGGTGCGTTAAGCGAAGTTGGGGCAAAATCAGGTGCCAAGTTGGGGTCAATTTGGATGTCAGATCGTGGGGTTAAGCACGATTTGACATCCAACTTCAAATCGGCCTAATTTCAGGTTCCAACTTCGTCTTGAGTTGGGGTCCAAGTTGGGGCTCAAATCGGGCCTCAAGTTGGGATGTGTGAAACGCCCTAATCTCCCATACAGCCAAGTTCTGTGACTAGCATGCACGGGCTTGTTTACAACTGTTTCGCTTCCTTGTTACTGGGGTTTTTCATTCAAATCGACAAGGGGGGTGACGCGTGACCCTTTTTCAAGTTCGACATTTCGACACCAGCAAAAATTTGGCGTGACACCCCCCAAAATTTCGACAAATCCCACGGAAATTTTCGCTTTTTTTGCGTCTTTCAGGTGATTTTGGACGTGCCGTGACCAGCGGCAGGTTCGACAAGGACCGTTGTGACCCGTGACCGCAACCGAAGTTCGACATCGACAGAGGGGTGCGTGACCTGTGACTGTCGATTTGAACGAAAAACCCCAGTAGCACACCGGCCAACGTGTTGTAGCACATCGGTTTGCGACCTTGGGCGGGCCTGTAGAGGGTGTGGGTGTGTGCACGCGCCATGACAATAAAGTCAGGTCATGCCCACACACGAGCCCCCTTGGCGTGAATTGTGCTTGGGTGTGCATGATGGCATACTGGTCCTCCCTCGTACTCACTCTTAATACACAGAGTGCTGGTGAGGGAATAACATGCTGGGATTGACAATCTAATTTGAATTTAATGCAGATTTTCAAAGCAGCAAGCTATAATTCAACGGGCATAGCTAAATTGTTTTGTTATGGATTCTTTTGGATGATTGAAGCTGCGCACCGTGAAGCACGCTGAATTACAGGGAAGATTACAAGACTGTGAAACTTTTTCCAGTAATGGAGCCTTAACAAACGAGTACATAAACGCAAGTTATTTTCACACAGGGCGGAAGTTTCCGGGATGCCATCAGACCCGGGCCGCAAAATCTCTTTGTTCTCTTTGTTCCCTTACATGTGCCATGCCAACGCCATGGCAAGTGTCGGTCATATTCCATGAACCCATTCCCATGGCACTTGTCCCCAGTGAGAAGACCCGAGGCGCAGCGCTTCTGGTTCATGTACAGTAAAATCTAAAGTATATCTCATCCAGAAGATCCGTTCAATTCGGTGTCGGGTCGTCTTGCAATTCGAGTGCATCTTTCTGCCTCCTCGGTGTTGGCCAAAATCCTTTGCAATCCCCGAAACGTGGAAGTGACGACAAGAGCCAATTCCGTGTATAGACCAGTGGCGCCGGGTGCGTCCACGACCGTTCGTAGCGGAGGTTCAAAGGCTAGGCGTGCAGAGGACCCGTTCGATTAGTGCCTAGCCATTCCGATTTTTTGGTGTCTGCTTTGATCTTTTGCTTTTCCGTGTCTGAGTGGTCTGTGCGCCGCACGTGATCGTGTCATCGTGAGACAATTTTCAGGACCTTTGTCTTGAAGTCTTCCGACTTCAATTCGTACTCAAGTTACTGCAGACATGGCCTCAAGCACACCGTCTTACATCAGTCGCGCACTGGATGTACTTCCAGATGGGTCCACTCTTCTCGCGCCCTGGGAGGACAGGAAACCCCCATCACATATTTTCCCCTGGAGGTACAGATAGGCGAGTGAGTTGCCAACTATGACTTCGCTCCCCCTCCAATCTCACACACGCATAGCGAAGAGAAGCGCATACACATCACCTTCGCCGTGGTGAAGCTTGCCTGGGATCAGCTATCGCCTCTGGGCGAGGGATTCGACAGACTCTTCCGTGAATTTATCGCGACAATCGGGCCGGAACTCGCGCACAACTCAGAGCCGTGGGCATGTGTGTACTGTGGTACGCATCCGACCTATCCTTCGCTCATTGATGTTGGGTTAATGTCGATTCAGGGTGCCCCACCACCAACTTCGCGTGGACGTCGGTGTACGACCCACGGAGTATTGGGATACGGTGCAAGGCTTTCGTTCGTCCATCCTTCTCCTCTCTCGTATGCGCTCTGCGCTGACCGACCTCTCCCGATTACAGATCAACCCAGGATGCGACAAATGTGTGCATGATATCCAAGAGGCGGCAGTCAAAAATCTAAAGCGCCAAATCGACGAGTTCGATTCGGTCCCAGTTGTCATCGGTGGAATCCCGAGGCCCGATGGGATGAATGGAGGGCTTTCCGCCACATGTCTAACCTGCCGAAACGAAGAAACTGCGACACCGGGGTTCCCCATGTCTCAGTGTGGGAAATGCAAGTTAGTAAGGTGCGTCTGCAAGTTTTTCCTCCATGCCTGGTTTCCTATTGACGGTGAAACGCGCAGGTATTGCAGGTAAAGTGGATTGTTCTCGACGGTGGATAGTTGGACTGACGATCATAATAGTGCCGGCTGCCAAACGCAAGACTGGGCGAGACACAAGAAAGTACGCATGAGTTCTTTCTCCGGTGGAGCATCGTCAACCTATTAAATAGGTCTGTGCCAAAATTCAGACGGTTAATCGCATCCGAGGCTGGAAAGTGGAACGCGAGACACCTCCTGATTTATGTATGTGCAATTATCTCGCAACTGCATGCTCATAAGAATCACCTCTGGTTACCAGAAATTGCAAGACGGAATGACTGGAGCGAGCAGAGGATCGGCGCCGCCAGTTTCTTGGGTTTCGAACCAGCTCTCAACCACAATTGGACCGAATTGATTATGGCATTATTTCTTGAACACATTTGGCCCAAACGACAGCCTTCCTGTTGTGTGCACATTATTTTGTGGTTATCCATCAGTCCCGAGAAGCATGCCACAGCCGTACGTTCAAGTTTACACCACAAGTGCCCCAGTACACATTTGTTTTGACCAGTGACTCGTGAGTGGTTTTCGGCCTGCCGACTTCAAACCTCAGTCTTCAGCCCCGAGCCGTGGTTCCACGTCCTCCTGTGGAAGGGCATCGTGAGGCGATATGTTGAACCTAGACAGGTTCGCGCACTCCCCTCGCATAGGTTCGAATTTTCCGGCTATGAATGCATCACCATTGGACTGTTTAAGCTCCCACATTCATTGATCGCCTTCAATATACTCAACCCAGCGTAGCGGACGGTGTCGCTGTGCTTCGTCCTCTAGCTCCTTAAGGCTTAGAAAACTTTGTTGATTCACTGAAGCGCTTTTTGCACTAGCACTTGTTACTACACAATATTTGGCTCTTGCATCTGATCGAAACATCACTTCTTGCTTTCCGTCTACTAGCCTACTAGCCCCCTCAGCTGAACGCCCAGGTCACAGGTGAGAGGGTGGTCTGGCTGGGGCAAGGCTGGGGTTGTCATCGAGCTAAGTACTCGAAAGTGAAGTCACTGAGCTCAATGTTCTTGTGCTAATAATTCGGAATCGAATTCAACTTAGGCCGGGAGATATCTGGGGCGGCAGAAGCACGTGCGTTGGAATTCGACCATCTGGCTCTCTGCGTGCGAGCGGAAGTCTTTCTTCCATTGCTTGATTGGTTTGTCGATGCAGGTTGAAAGAAAACCACTCATGAGTTTGGCCTCCTGGACTTGATGTTCCAGATCTTGGTTGATGGTTCGCAGGGCGGGGTTCTTTTGCGTGATTTTCATCGACGTGCGGCCAACGTGGACCAGAACGCTACCCGCGGGCAAGGGCTCCAGTCGAAGCTTTGATTCACCTACTATTTTGCCCAGCCGTTTCATACGACGAAATGGTGGCTGGGGCCGTGACCCAGCCACCGGTGCCACAGCCACCATTTCGTGGTACAAAACGGCTGAGCAACATACCAGCGGCGGCGCATCTTGTTCAGCGATAACAATCGCTTTCACATGCAGTTGTTGGCATCAACGGCACATTCTATGGCGGCCATCAAATCGGTTCGGGTCATCCCTCGGCATCAGGCGGAGCTTAACATAACGATTGCTTCATGCCGGTTGATGGATAACAGATGTCAGCTGTCCAATGTAACCATATGGAGATACGGTTTCAGACAGACAGACAGACATGCTAATTTTATAAAGAGGTAGATATTTGTGAAGTCATATTGACTGGCATCTGGAGGCTGGGCTGGTGGTTTTTCTCCGGGGAGCTGTCGACTGGGAACTTTTCCCAGACACAGATTGTGCAGCCCGATTGGAAGGAGCTTTGCCCCACTTACGATGACCTTCTGCCCGAGCTCCAGTAAGTGGGAAGTAACCGGCCATTCCTTTAGACACGCACTCCATTCTTTTCTCGTATTACATACTTAAACCTATTCATTCTATTGCAATGAGATCGCAAAATCGGCTTGCTTGGAGTCCTCTCCGACTCCGCCCCCACGCATGTCATCTTCCTCTATCAAACAATCGATCTCCTGTTCCTGGGATAGGTTCAAGGTCTCCCTTCCGTAAGTCTGATAAACTCTTCACTACGAAGATCACCAGTCCCTCTTGACAGATGCTTCTTATCCGTGCCTCTTTCATACAAATGTTGCTATATATACAATCGAAGGCAGCTCTACAAATTTGCGAGCCAATAACAATGGGTACATGGTGATTGCCATTGAGAAGCCCCAGGGGCAGAGTAAAGTTTCATCTGTCAAAACAAACCTCAAAAGCATCTACGCCGCACAAGGGTCCTTGAGACCGGTAACCCCCACAAAATAATGGTGAGCACAACCTCATTTCTTCCTCGGCCTTCCTACTGAGCTATTGCGCAGCCGACGAGCCACTTCTTGCAGTACTTCCCGCTAGTGGTCAGTCTGACCGACTTTTGACGATTGACTAAGTCTTCTGACAAAGGGTTGCAGATTGACACTTTCACCTATGGTTCGTCCGACTCCTTTCAGTTATGGTATCTGTCGGACCCCATCGAATAGGAATCTACTCGGCACTATTTGTTCAATCTGCTCGAGTCCTATTAAACCGACGTCGAAGACACTACGAAATCCATCTATGCTGTCTGGCCACGCTCTTCCTGCTTTCGACCATACACATATTTGCTGCGTATTCATGGGCGTTTATAACCGATACTGCAACGACCGCAATATACGAAGTTCTCTCTCTAAAAAACCCTCCGCCAAAATTATACGGGCCTAACGATCCCATGGCGGTGCATTATCTTATGCGCCTTATTCGGGCACGATACGCGATCTCAAAGTAAGTTCACCCAAAGTGTCTTGCTCGAATTTTGACTGACATGCGTTTTGCAGTGCTCTCGCTGATGCCATCCTTGTGAGCCACCCTGGAAGCTTACAAATCACATTCTGCACTGATGAGCTTTGACAAGATTTGGCGGTGCTATATCATCTGGGGGCCGTAGTTGGAGAGCAGTCGTACTCCCTTGCGTCGCCTACGTGATTAATATTGGTGTGTGCTGCCAAGGATCTTTATCAGAGATATTTACCTAGCTACAGGCGGGGTCGTGGTCGGCGCCCTTCCACTACTTGGGCCGTCTGAACGGACTGCTGTGGCAGTCTGCATCAGCACCACCTTCTTCACGAATCTTGTTGCTTCATCGCTTGCTGGCAAGTAACTCGTAGAAACCATCCATCAGGTCATTGACGTCCGTCTGAAACCCAGCTGGTCGAATATGGTGGATTTCTCGCCGCGTCTCCTACGTCCTCAGTCAGAACGCGCGGCGAACTTACACCAATTTGACTGCAATCCTGTGCGTGGTATTGTCCTAATCATACCACCTTCCATTGATTGGCGCCTCTTTTTTTCAAGGATTGAAAGTGGCTGCATCTATCCCATAACCCTCATAGTGATTGTCAGCGTCTTTCTCGTTCCAGCGAGATCAACGATTTCTGTCCTCATATCAATTGCACCTGTATACCATCTCGTCGTACGTGCCTGCATTGATTCCACTCATGCTCTCAGCTAATACCACCTCGCCTCACAAAAGGGTATAGCACCCACCCTGATTATAGTTCGGGTTGGTTTGGGTGTCAGTACAGATGACGTCGACAAAATGGTCACCACCGTTGGCCGTGGTGCTAGCGAGCGCGCATCCAGGCACCCCATCAGCACTCTTCAGTTCACCCCGGCCGACACGGGTACGACAGTGGAACTCGGCCTGAGTGTAGGGATAGACTCAGAGAGGAGAACCGAGGACAGCTCGGAAGGAGCTGCCCGATTGTGCAGTGATACAACTAAAGCGTGAAAGCATCCATATGCCGTGTAATTTATCAAGCAATGTATATGTTGACGTTCAATCTGGATTGAACTGCTCCTACCATTCGTTACCGCCCTTGCTGTTAGAAGGATCAATACGGCGCCTCCGATATGATATCCTTGCTGAGTTCAAGCAAAAATCAAAGCTGTATCGTGGAACGACAGTGCACTGCTGTGCACACGGAGCGAAAAACGGTAAAACCGCTGTCGCGTGTACCATTAATGTCCCACGACAAACTATTTATGTCCCAGATTAAATGTTTTGGCCCCGGTGTTCAATCCATGTTGTCCTCCCACCAAACTGATTTGGTTTTGCTACCCTGACATTTGTGTACCGATCACATTGGGATTATGTCCCGGTGTACTGCCTTTTTGGCCCCGGTGCCAAGACATTGTCGTCCCGGTCTTATCCGCTTTCGGCCCTCGGATCAAACCTTTCCCGTTATCGCATCAAAGATTTCATGCCCTCAAATCAAACACTTTCTGTCCCGTGTTTACTGTTCTCCACAGCCCCCCGTCCGATTCTCTCAAAATTTAAGTCTATCCGCATCAGAAAAGAGAGTACTGCTCGGTAAAAATGTCAGCAAAGCATAATATTCAGGTGTTCAACCAGTATCATCCAAAACAGG
The DNA here is from genome assembly GCA_029378375.1 of Mycena olivaceomarginata. Classification (NCBI taxonomy): domain Eukaryota; kingdom Fungi; phylum Basidiomycota; class Agaricomycetes; order Agaricales; family Mycenaceae; genus Mycena; species Mycena olivaceomarginata. Next base: position 80,360 of record JARKIC010000062.1, on the reverse strand, counting down.
TAATTTTACCCAGAGAGATGCCAATCGGTCCGGCGCAGCTGTTATTGGTTCATGAGTCTTGGGTATCAATATTCTGGCTTTAATATATGCTACGGAATCTAATACAGTCCTCCAATGGCTCAGAATGCCTTAGCTGGTGGATCCCTTGAACAGACAATTTATTTCTCTCCTCCATCAGTACTGCACACAGGTGTAAATTGAGTGTGGTTTCAAGACGGGTTCATGAGTCTTGGGTATCGGTATTAGGGGTCTAATAGATACCAGAGCATCTAACACAGTCTTCTGCTGACTCAGAATACCTTAGCTGGTGGATCCCTTGAACATACAATTTTTTTCCCGCTGCCATCAGTACCGCAAACAGGCGTAAATTGACAGTGGGTTTACAATGGGTTTGTGAGTCTTGGGTATCGGTATTAGGGGTCTAAAAGATACCAGAGCATCTAATACAGTCTTCTGCTGACTCAGAATACCTTAGCTGGTGGATCCCTTGAGCATACAAATTTATTTCCACTTCCAGTCTTTTACTGCTTCAAAATACCTTAGCTGGTGGATCCCTTGCACCTACGAATTTAGTATTGCTGGCCCATATCAACGTGACAAGTGGACATCTGATTTGTTCTAAATGCTAACATGTCTCCAGCTTTTGTGTGATTCTGTCCCAATGTAACTCCTTTTTGGCCCCGGTGCCAAGCCATTGTCGTCCCGACATTATCCATTTTTGGCCCTGGGATCAAACCTTTTTGGTTATCACATCAAAGATTTCATGCCCTCAGATCAAACACTTTGCGTCCCGTGTTTACCGTTCTCCACAGCCCCCTGTCCGATTCTCTCAAACATTGGGTCTATCCACACCAGAAAGGGGAGTACTTTTCATTAAAAATATCAACGAAGCATAATATCCAGGCGTTCAACCAGTACACCTCTCAAGAAACCTTTATCCCCTCATCCAATGTATGAGCAGTCAATGATATTTCAAATGCATGTAGCTACAATATTGAATGGCTGTCAACAAGCCATGCCTAACACAAGCCGTTGATCTGCACTCATCCGGCTCCTTTTGACCTTTGGGGGTGCATCCATGTTCTCCTTCTCCTCCCCCTCGTGTGCCCGCTTCAAGGCTCGGCTGCTCGCCACCTCACGTAGCTGTGATTTGAGTGTCTTTGTGGCAGCACTACTCAAAGTCGGCCTCCGCTCGCCTGGGATCGCAGTCGGAAGCAGGCGGCTTTTCAGATCGCGCTTGGCATAAAATTCCGGAAGTGAAGGATCTCCATAACATGGCACCGCTCTGGAATACGATGAATAGCTGAGGTGAATGAAGGTAGAAGAAAACCGACCTGGTTGATCTTCCCATGCTGATTCGATGAGCGTTACCGCAATACTCGAGTGGTCCAATAGCGACCTTCTGTGTATGCTTGACAATATACGAGAAGAGCACGTCGCTCTTCCCCCAAAATAACACTGACCTTGGCACTGTCCCTGGGTCATGACAAAGTTAGTGATGAAATTTTCTCCCGTCCAAAAGTGAAAGGTTTACGGAATGACAGCTGGATGCAAAATTCTGGGCCGTTTCGATTCGTCAACGAGTGGAGCTCTGGCAGCGTGTGAAGGTCTCTTATTGCGTGCGGCAATGAGCGGCAGCTCGGGAGCGATGCGCCGTCTAGCTTTATGACGTCGCACTGACGTTCTCAATACAACCGGGATTCTCCGGCTCCACATCTGCACGAATCGAAATGGCCCAGAATTTTGCATTCAGCTAGAAACACCTGCCTTGAGAGTTGGTCGCTGGAGGTGTTATGGACCAGATTTGTTTATTACCACGATAGGTGTGAACAGTGCGATGAGGCAAGGATTTAAAACAGAAATCAACCTTATCAAGTATCATCGGCGTGTAGTAATCCGGGCGCAGGAACGTTGGCGTATCAAGTGCACCTAAAAGCAAGGATGAGGATGAGCTGAACAAATATTGTGGGGGTAAAGACCTTGCTCTTCAAAAAACACTGTTAAAGGGTCTCGGAGAGTCGCAGGCTTCCCCCCAAGGGCGACCCATGTTGGCGCCCCAAAGATCAGGTGGCCGAGGTTATGATCAAGAGACAGAGCAGTAGCCAGGAATGTGGGCTCAAATACATCATAGAAGGTGGGTGTGTCATAGAGAATCCAAGTTTCGGCTCGGACAGAATATGCCCGCACACTCTTCTGAAAATCAAGCTCAGCGGCCATTCTGGGCAGATGGGAGTCGGAAGAACATACAGTATAGTCATCAACGAGTGCTGCCATGCGCACTGGGATCTTGCAGCGGTCCTTGGCGTATACATGAAGCCAGTCAATGTAACCAAGTCGCTGTTGGATGGTTGGAGCCAGATAACTGTCTTTCATTGCAGGGCGCAACAGTTTCCTGCCAAATAAATGTTAGATGAAAGATCGCACCATGCCAAGGACTTAATTACCACAGGTCGGTGCGAGACTTGTGCAAAAACTCGAAGTAGCCTCCACAGAATCTGGCAACACGAGAGGGATTGGTGAAAACCTCTGCCTCGGTGAGGAATGGAGATAGACCTTGTGCGATGAGGTCAGCAACTCAATACGGATAGATATGTGGTGCGTACCAGCGAGGAAAAATATCTCGAGAACGGTGTAGACCCCAATACCCAGGAATACATCGTTTGCAGCACGGATGACCTCGCATGCTAACCCGTTCCGATCTGCATTGAGCCGGCTCTGCATCCATTTGGTGACGGCGGTCAGAAACTCCCAACCAGGATCATAAAAGTTGGAGGGACTCGGTGGGAGCACCTCGCGTGAGGATGCCCAGGTTGGCTGTGTATTTCAAACACCTTGAGCATAGAAAGAGGATTCATTTGGGTTCGCACCTGAAAGACAAGATCGGAGCTGAGGAATGCGATTACATAGTGCTCGAAGACGAGAGCCATGCCAATGCGAAATTAAACCGGTTTGCAAGTCAACGTTGAGCGGACCTGACGGTGAACCTTACCGTATCACCCCCAATTTTCACCAATCATACATGAGATTTTCCAACATGTCTTCTTTGCCGCCGGAGCGAAGCGAAGGCATGTCTTGTTCGATACTTATCACTGGGCCGGTTGGCCACGTAGTCCTGCCGTTCGTGGACATATAAAGTGGGTGCTGAATTTGTTGAATGGCGACTCCTCTTCCCCCTGCAATTCGCTGCCCTGCAATATTCTTCTCTGGGAACACTTACGGCCGACTGCGTCTACTGCCGGCCATTTTCGGACTCGGATTCCGTGGTCAAACCAAGACGTTGCTGCTGAGGTTCTGAGTCTCGGGTCTTTTCCAGTGGTGCCGCCGCAATTTTGATGTTTCCTTTGATTTTTTCGGGTCCGTGGATCAACCCAGGTCAAGACGTCGTCTGTGCTGCAGCTGCGTTGAAGTCAGTGTACCTCATTCGTTGCGGTCGAATAAATCAAGTTTCCCGGCAAAGATCTTTCTGGGTATCAATTGTGTTCATGTTTAGCATTTGTTCCGAATCTTTTCCTTCTGTTCACTGGCATCCTTCTTTCTTCCCACTTTGACCAATTGCCCCATGCTCCACGCTCCTTTCTTTGGCTTTTGTCTGGCAGCACCCCTTGACGGTTTGACTCCTGCGGTTATCATTCTCACATGCAATCATATATTGTCGATTCTCTGGAGGTCGGCTGGTGGATGTGCAGAACTTTTCCACGAGCACAAGATCGGGCGCGCATTAAGATAGGTTATTATGGCAGCAAATCGTGTCCCTTGCCAGCTGGCAGGCCATTTGACGGCATTATATCTTGGTAGCATGCACACAAATTCGAGTAATTTGTTTTACCTCCACGGTGCGACGAAGATGTGACCTACCGGAGCGAAGCGGAGGTACATCTTGTCTTAAAGAACGGTTAACTTGTTCGTCATCAAAATTATTAGAGTATCTGTATTCAAGGCCTACATCGCCGGGGGGAAGGTCTAGCCGCAGCTAGCCGCCCGGTTTGGCCGGCTGAGGTGCCACCAGTGCCCGTCACTGAAAACAGCCATGAGTTAGCCGAGAGCTAGCTGAGACATAGCCCCAGCTGCGATGGTTTCACAAGTAACTTGTGAAAACTAACGGGCACTGCCACAAATAACTTACAGTTAACTTGTGGCGGGGCCCGTTAGATTTACCCGCACAAGTTCAAGCTCTGCACAAATAAGTAACTTCAAGTTCAGCACAGGTGAAATAAGTTAGTTACATGTTAATCTTTCCTGCGCTTGGAACACCCCTAAGTATCGTCTCAGCGCTCAATAACGGTTCCAATATGGGTCCCGCCTAGTTGCGGAAGGCCTCGGGTCAATCATCCGCAGTGTTCTCAGCGTCATTGATGGGGAACTGGGAGTAGAGGGAAGTCCAACACATTTCAACCGTGCAGTTGTTGAACTGGCGTTGAGCGATGAGATAATTTACGTACACAAGACATGCCTTCGCTTCGCTCCGGCGTACGCGGGTGACAGTGCCGATTGACAAAAAAATAAATTCTGGGATGCTCGAAATTCTCAATCCTAGTACAAACATCTGTGGTAAAACTGAAACCAAATCCAATGCGCGCAACCCTCCTATTTCATCCGACCCAATTGCAGACTACCTGAGGTTATTGACCTGCTTGTCCGTTAGTATTGAGGGCGAGCGCATATGGAATTGCAGTATCCTCACCTCGCCCGTAGGCTTTCCAAATTGAACCCAAAATTGTGGTGTGTCGAAACTACAATAACATCCACATCACAGAGTGAAATTTGTGATGTAACGCACCAACAAAGCATGCGTTCCGGCCATATGGCAGGGTGGGGGTCCCAGTCGACAAACAGCACCAACACGGACACGGGGCTGACAAAAGATCGGATTCTGTTGTGGAGGGGTCGTATGGCCGACGTGTGGAAATCCATCCACACGTTGGTTTCGACTTTACACTACCATGCCCCTATTATACATTACCACATTTGTTTGTAGGGTAAACATTGCCACATCATCACCTTTCTACCGCAAACCACCATTTTCGTGACCAGTGTAGGGCTCTCGCCCAGAGGTACCATCGGAGGTCCTCGCCCCTAGTCTCCCAAAGTCACCAGTAGGCAGTATCGCCACCCAAACCCCTCAAAACACGCCTTACGACGCCACATTCTTCACACGGCATTTTCGCACATTCTTACTCTAACTTTTCACCACTTTCTCACTCTACGGCCCGGGACCGAATTCTATATTCACCCCCCATCGTTCGCTCGAGCCCTACCCGGATCACCGACCCAAAACAAGAACCTACCAGCCGGGACTTCTGCCCTTCTTCACTGTTAGTGGTGAAGGCAGTGTGTAGAATGGTAACAGAGCCGACCATAAACATGTTCAGACGATCGGGCGTCGGGGGCGCGTCTGGAATCGATGCGATGCTTCCTTGTGGGGAGTTGAATTCGAGGCTCAGGACGATGCAGAGGCGCCAGGCTCATAGGGCTGAGTCCGCGATGTTGAAACAAAGGACCCCAACTTGCTAGACACATCTCAGCAATTAAAATGACAAAAAGCCAGAGAGGAAAGCATTGGTTCGCTTACACGGATTCGATTTAATATAGGTACATTGATCAGATGCGGTGTTCCCTGGAGGGCAGTGAGTCGAATGAGATGTGCAGAGCGGTTTCGACGCGTCAAGCTTTGGAGGGCTTGGTCAGCGGCATGCGAAGAATAAAATATTAAGAACTGAACGGCTCGGCCAGGAGAAGTGGGAAAAAGAATCGACTTGGGTGTGCAACGCGCTGTGGGCGAGGGAAAAGTTGAGTTGGACATGGGGCAATGCCACGGGCGCACGACGGGCCGCTCGGAGCGTAAAAATTGGAATTCAAGGTTTGAAAGCGGCCAGGCGCAGGGAAAAAATGAGTGCCGGCTTGGAGGAGCAAAGGATCAAAGTGTAAGCAACAGCCGGCAATATTATAGTAGGAAAGTGTGGGACTGCTCGTTGGAGAGTAGAAAATTGGATAGAAAATGTGCCTTAACCTAGTAGGCGCCGCCAATACCCAGGTAGACGATGGCTCGATGTTGTGTCTTGACAGGTGTTGACACGTTGAAGCCTCGAAGCGCCTTGAGGAAACTTGGGGCATTGATGACGGTGTAGGTAGAACCGAGCGAAAGAGCCATAGACATTGAGTAACGTGAAGAGTCCAGGTTCATTTGAAGCCTTGGAATGTTACAGGATCTCATTGCAGTACTTGTTCGTCTTGACACGTAACAACCAGTGGCCTTGAGCATCTTGAGGTGTCACCCGATATTTGGGGTCTAAAACACTTGCGAGGTCTCGTGGTGGGTTGACCCAGGCAGAAAATCATGCTGAAGAACGTATCGGCGAGAGAAGGAGGATCACTTTCCTTCTCAACGAGCCCACAACCCCTGTATTGAGCCCTCTCTCCGATGCCCCAATGGATGTTGATCCTGTGGAGTCAAACATCGAAGCTCAGGTCGAAGAATGTCGTGGTGAAAAGAGGAGACGTGATGAAACTCCAGGAGATGAGGAGGTCCCAGAACCTCGCTCTTCCAAGATCGCCAAAGGTGTGGGGGAACAAAAAAGATTGAGGCAGTGCAGGGGCATGGACAATGAATCGTGATTCACCCTTATTCCAGTTTCGTGTAGCTTCGTGTATGCTTCACCAGACGAGCTTGAATATTTCCTTCGGTGAATGAGTGAAAAAATTGGGCGGTGCCAGCTGCTGAGAGGCATGCCGGGTGACCTAAGATCACAATAGACATCAATTGCAGTCATATTATCCTTGTGCATCTCTATTAATGTTTCTCAGATGTCTCCTCAAGCAGTTATTGGCCTCAACTGGGCTGAACGGGCAAACTTGGCGGTAACTTGATGCCATCTGATGGCCCGTTACTTTTTCTGATCTAACTTGGGTCACAAGTTAGCGTAAGTTAACTGCAAGTTACTTGAAGTTACTTGCAGTTAACTTCAAATTACTTCCGGTGAACTGAAGGGAACTCCAAGTTACCTTGCTGGACCTTCCTTTAACACCCTGTTTAGGTTTAGCGAATAGACACAGGAGTGTCGTCGCCGAGTCTTGGCAGCAGCCGTGAACCAAACACAGACAACCTGTCGGTTTTGGTTTGCGGTGGGACATTGGAGGACTTATAGTTAGTGTCTGATTGTTCTGTGGTATATGTAAGTGTTCTGCTGCTTCATAATTTGTGCTCCAAGCAGAAGTGGTCCCTGCAAGTTAACTGCTTCCTTTCTTCTGCATGTTCAACATGCACAAATTACGCCACTGTTAAAGGCCAGTCGTGAGCATAGAACATTCCCGGCTATTTGGACAGTGAATTGAGAGCAAAATAACCTGAACAGGATATATACCATCCAGAAATGATGAATTCCCGGCTGCAGAGAAGGAGGGGATTGCCGGGATTGTTGACTGAGTTCAACCCCTCAAACAGTGACCAGCAACTGAGTGCCGGGGATCTTGTGATACGGAATAAGGCTTTCACAACTCCGCCATCAAAATTCCGAGACATATTTCCGCAGATATTCTCAAGGATGATGTCCCCTGCTGGTCATGTACTCGCCCATTTGTAGGATGGCAAAATAGTTGGTTCATTTGACTCGGAGGATTTCCACAGCTATATGCCACATAATTAAATGGTACATGCCGTTGAGACCAGTATTAAGTAATACATGTAGAAGTGTTTCAAAGGTATTATATGGCAATGGTATATGGGTGACCCGCACCCGTTAGTTTTGAGCCCGTGGGAAAACTTAAGTTAACTTGCGGCACACGTGCCGAAAGGGGCAAGTTCCGCACAAGTTAGTTCCCACAAGTTACTTTTTACGGACTCCCCCAGCTGCCAACCTCTAGCCAACGGCTAGCCAAACCGTCGGCTAAGGTCTTTATTTTGGTTGTACAATTCCTGGTTTTTTTTTCCTTCTCCTTTTAGCAATGGTAATGTTGGATTGGTAGGCTGGTCCGACAGTTAGTAGACATCCCGATGTAGTAAGTGAGACATCCATCCTTCTGTTGACTACTGCCATGCCCGCTGTTTGAAGCTGCCAGCCATGACATCTGCAACGTCCAGAGACCACGAAGGAAGAAAGGTTGAATGTTCACGGAGTACTCGCGCGATCGTCCCGGTACACATCCGGCCGAACGAAGAATATAAATTATTCTATAAGGTTCCGAATAGCATAGTGCACTGACGGCTTGCCCGAGATGCCCGACATGACATTAATTCCACCAGTCGCCACGTCCACACCTGTTTAATTGCCTTCAATTATAGACAACATGCAACTCGTTGACCTCTCTCTTTCTCCGACTCGGTCTCCCAATCCATCAATAATGGGTCACAGTGCGATCGGGTGGATCCAGGTTGCATCTGCTCCCACATCTGAGACTTCCGCCTTCTGGTTACAACGGCCTGCGTAAACTGAGCGCTGCATGCAGCTAGCCTCAAAAATGTTGGGGAACCGAGCCGAATAATTTGTGGAAATGAATGCTTCTTGAAATCATACAAGCCGACAGTTGCACACTGCCTGGTCCGATTCTAGACAAAGAAAGGATAAACAACCAAATAGGAGATCCAATCTTCAAGGGAGGACTCCACGGCATGATAGAGTAACTAATGACAAGTTAAATCAGCAGCGGCGCGGGTGAATAGAGCGGGCGAACCATTGACAATAGTTATCTTTAACTCGACGTCGGCCGCATACATCGGTGAATTAGGCCATTTAATAGTAACCGGTGCGCGAGGAGTATATAAGACTGACATTGGAATAAACCGGAGTCCACAGTCGACCTCACGTCGTCTCGAGGGCATCCGCAATCCCATCCTGGCCATGGACAATCTACCTCAGACTTTCCTCTTTCCTCCTTGAAGACTATAATGGCTGAATTTAAGCCTGAGGGTGACCATATCCATCCTTTGAGGGAGGAAGCCAAACTCGAGACCTTGAAGTGGTTTTCGAGGTACGTATCGAGATTTGGGATTTTTCGCCGTACCTGATCACGGGCGCCGTTAGCTACCAAGGTGTGGATGCGAAATGGATACTATCCCCCCCCCACCGTCCCGGACAAACCTAGTACTCGGACAAACAAACATTTCTCGTGCAAAACTCAACCGTTTTCCGGGATTTTTGGCTTAATATAAGGGTTAGGAGGTGCTCTGTAGATATAAGGTCAAAAACCCTTACAATCCCGCATCTTTCATGTATATATTACCACGGAAAGTTGTCAACTTCGGCCATTTTCGCTGATTTAGCCTATTTTAAGGCCTAGGGTCCTCTCCCTAGGTTCTTACTATCCTCCAAATGCATCCAAAATATGCCTTTCTATCGCAAGAGTGCCCATATAAAATTTCAGAGGTATAGCCGTCTTGCCGCTGCCACAATGGACCGAAGGATCAAAGCATGCCCGTCAAATTGATTTCTTAACTGCCAACAATGATGGGAAGAAATCTCATGCTCCCTGTTGACCATCCTGAGCATTACTTATCCTCTGCTTTATGGACATCATAGTCCTGATTGAGGAGCTCCACTCTACAAGATTTTGAGGCACTTCGACCGCAAGAGCGTCGGATATGAAGCCGGCAATCCAAATTTGATGCATTACCTAGTACTCGGACACATGACAACCTTGGAAAAAACGACGCCGTTTGGGTAATTTTCGGTTATTTCTCATCAAGTAAAATTTGAATCTGGGGTAAAAGACAGATTCCCATCGATCTACGTACTCAGTCTGGCACAACAACCTTTGGATAAAATGCTATATTGCGATTTTCCTTAAATGTCCGAGATCTAGGGGGGGGATAGTAGCGACAATAAAGCTTAGTCGCTCTGACTACATGGCCGCTTTAATATACCCCGACGTCGATTTTGATGAACTGGTTCTGGTAATGGAATGGTACTACTGGGCCTTTTTCATTGACGATAGTGAGTCTCCTTTCTGTCGCAAGCTTCATATTAATACCCACATACCTTCAGCCGTCGATAATGGACAACTGAGTCATGAAGGCATCGAGAACCTTGTTTGGATGCTCGAGGAGGTTCAGATGAACCGAGACATAGCGGAAAGTCTACCTCTTCCGCTTATCGTAGAGATGTTCCAAGCCATCTGGTTCAAAATGCGCCAGAAGAATCGCCCCTGTAAGTCCTCTTGCTGTGTACCGTATCGACCTAACGAGTCAGGTTTCGAGAGTCTTTTTGCCAGTTCATCGATTGACTACGCACGAGGGCTACCTGAACTGGATAAAATGAGACACGACGCCGGAATTCCAGACCTGGAAACATGTGAGTCACCGGCGGTTTGAGAGCTATGGTTTCTGACAGACGCATCTTTTCATGCCTTACCACAGACAAACGCAATCGCCGACTGGTTGTATGGCTTGAAGGTGCACTACTGTTCACAGGGTCCGTCCATCACTATTAATATTTATAAACATGGAATCTGCAACGACAGACCTAGATTTATTCTCGACCTCAAGGTCGATCAAGAAGTCCTTAATAGCTCAGAGATGAAGGAACTTCATGCTACTTACATTGAACTGGGATGGCTCATCAATGATATTTACTCTTGGAATATTGAACAGGTATCTATGTCCCACTTTTTCACGAGAGGGTATATTGCTGATGCATCCATACGACAGCGGAGAGGAGATATGTGTAACTTCATCAGCCTTATCGTGATTCATGAGCAGAAAAGTGTCCAAGATGCTATGGATGATGCCGAACAAGAAATCAGGTCTCAGGTCCTAAAATGTCGCTCAGTGAAAAATCGTGTGCTACAGACCTACCGGGACCATAAAGATATCGAGGACTTGAAGACCTACATCGAAAGGAACCAGGTTTGGATATGGGTTGCCGTGGCGTGGTCGTGAGTAGGAAGTGAATCATCTGATACTGTCCTGACTTTCTCTATGCAGATTCGTAGCAGGCGAGAGATATTTCGGGAATCAGAAAGCTTCGGAGGAAGCTCAGAATACCGGAATTGTCCATATCATGCCCCGCGAAGTCGACACCCAGTGATCGCAGTCCATGATCGTTCCGTGAAATCTCAGAAGTATGCAGTACGATGAAGTCACACCCCTTAAACACACGTCCATTTATCCGCAATTTCCATGTTTGTAGTTCCCCCATCCCATAGACTACATAGCTTCAGAACAATGTTTGGAGTCTTTATTCAGGCTCATGCACAGTGTCAGGAGAGACCGATGTCCAAATAAAGCATGAGCCAGAAATCTGGTGTCGTGTCGACTGATCCTAGATGATACGGATGATCTTTATCAACACTTTACTATCCGCTCGCTTGGGCTCAATTCTCCGGAGGTGGCTCGAATTAAAGCCAGAGCTGTATAGTACTAGAATATCATCAAAGAGTCGAGGGAAAAGGTTGAGAATTGAGCTGGAACCTGCCCCGAGCGCAAGGATCTCCTGATGCCAGTGAAATTCACGGGAGTCGGATGTATTTCTTCTGTTTCACTGCAACTAGAACACTAGGGAGATCATTGGTGGGCGGAGTGAGGAGCTTATGCGTCATGGGATTCGAGTTCAGTTCGCGCCCATTCAGACGACTGTGTGAGCTGATGCCGAAGGTCGAGGTTCTGGAGCTGGTGTGGGCATCCGTCTGCTCGTTTAACCTCGTCGCCACGGGCGAAGAGTTGGTGCGTGTCCAACTTCGGGACGCCACTTGGAACATGGCCGCTGGCCTTGTACAAACCGTTCGCTGTCAAACATTGGCTCTGCAATTCTGTGATAAGCCGCAAATGTCTTGCGTGGAATTGGATGCCATACAGGGGCTCATCGTGCCCAGATTGGAAGTGGTTACTAAATGGGAGCCAAAATGGAATCAGTGTATGTAGTATGTGTTCGAATGTAATCGCGGCCTTTGTTATATTCAAACTTGATCGACGTCCTCGTCGTTTGTACTACTAATGTCTTGGACTGACAGAAATATGTGTGACTGATCCTATTATCGCGAAGTCTCAGCCGATGATTGAGCACCTGTTGCCCCTTATTTTGTATTTCACACACTGTCTGCTTCGCCGCATTGACCATGGCTCAAATCCCGGTGCCAGGCATGGATTGGGACATGGTGGTCCTGCTCAAGAACAATGTACTCAATGCTAATCCTGTGAGTCAGGTATATGTTGCGGGCCGCATGGAATATATAGGTGCTTCTAGGGGACTGTAAATATCGCATACGGCGAGTCTACCTCGGGGGGTCGTAATGCCTTTCCACAACCATCTATAGTCTGTTTCGAGAAGTCATATTCTGGAGTGCACTGGACGCTCGTTGATCTTACTTTCAGATGCGCCCGGTGGTCGGGCCGGACTCAATCACTAGCAGGATACCCGTTGTGCTTGTTGAAAGAGTACAGTGCCTAAAGTCTTACTGTATTTTAAATAAGCAGTACATCACTACCAATAAAAAATTTTAAAAAAGGAGTAAAGTACGAGTCCCGCCGTGCGAAGCATCGGCCTCCCCCCAAGTCTTCTGATGTTGATTGTTCCTCCCCCAATCTGAGATCTCAACTGTCCCTAGTTGAAACACTAGATTGCTTACACAGATGTTTTATTAGGTCCACAGGGGCAATTGATCCACCTGAAGTTGTGTCTTTAACATATCCTTGGGTAGAAACAGTGTGCATGGTCGATAAATTTCCATATCCAGTCTAACCCATTCAGCTTCCTAGGCTTCCCGAAAAGTATAAAAGAGATGGCGCAGCTGGATAATTCTCATTCCCAAACCACTGCTCATTTCTCTTTCGATGTCTTCTATGAAAACCGAATTTGATTTTGTCAAGGCCAACTTTCTTAATGTGGTCGAGACAGCCCATTCTCTGGCCACTTACCAGGCTCCACTCAGTGCTCGCGAAAAGCAACTGGAAAGCGTAGGCTCTGTGGCCGTAAGTTTCATCTTTGTTTCTTTATCTCGTGGTCGGTTTACTGACAAGTGTTACTCAGATCCACATCGCTCCAGCACCTGATAATACCACAAATCGCCTCTAAGTAGAGGGTATCTCCCCCCCCCAATGTCACCCTCTACCTATAGGGAAACTGCATGTGCCACAGAAATGCCATGGCTGGGGTGCCATGGCAGCCACCTGTTGGGTGGCCAGGGAGAAAAATGGGATTCTGGCCACCTGTGCCACTGATTTTGAAGGGTTTTGGCTGGGGGTCAGTAAAGCGTGATTTTGTGACAAAATTGTGCCATAGCTGCCACCAAACCTTTAGACCCGGATCAGTTCCAAAAATGTGACCCAATTAGTGCCGTGTGTGCCAGGGGTCAATTTTAGCAGGGTCAGTAAATTTTGTGACCGGGTTAAATAGCCACCTGTGCCACGGGTCAATTTTAGCAGGGTCAGTAAATTTTGTGACCGGGTTAAATAGCCACGTATGCCACGGGTCAATTTTAGCAGGGTCAGTAAATTTTGTGACCGGGTTAAATAGCCATGTGTGCCACAGGTCAATTTTAGCAGGATCAGTAAATTTGTGCCCGGGTTAAATAGCCACCTGTGCCACGGGTCAGTTTTAGCAAGATCAGTAAATTTTGTGACCGGGTTAAGTAGCCATGTATGCCATGGGTCAATTTTAGCAGGATCAGTAAATTTGTGACCGGGTTAAATAGCCATGCGTGCCATGGGTCAATTTTAGCAGGATCAGTAAATTTGTGACTGGGTTAAATAGCCACCTGCGCCATGGGTTGGTTTCAGCAGGATCAGTAAATTTTGTGACCGGCTTGATTAGCCATGCATGCCATGGGTCAATTTTTGCAGGACCAGTAAATTTGTGACCGGGTTAAATAGCTACCTGTGCCACGGGTCGGTTTCAGCAGGATCAGTAAATTTTGTGACAGGCTTGATCAGCCATGTGTGCCACGGGTCGATTTTTGCCAGAATCAGGAAATTGAGGGCCGGGTTGAATAGCCATTGGTGCCACCAGTCACATAAAAAGGGACTTGGTAATTTTGGAAGGGACATAAGTAAAGACTCTGCCTGTCTGCCATCTCTACTGGCTATCTGCCTCTTCCCCCTGTTTGTCCAAGGCTAGCAATGCAACTCCCTCCATCACCTCGCTGAGTTCCGCTCCCCAGGCTGCCATGGGTCAATTTTTGATAGGATCAGTAAATTGGGGGCCAGGTGAGGTAGCCATTTGTGCTGCAGGTGGATTATCAGACAACTTGTGGTCGGGTGATTTAGCCATTGGTGTCATTGATCACTTGAAAAGCAACCTTGAAAAGCACCTTGTAATTTTCAGGGACATTGCCACCAGTGCCTCGGGGTTTGAATCAGCCATTGGTGCCACCAATCACTTCCAAAAAACTTGTAATTTTGCAAGTGACATTGCCACCAGTGCCACAGATTACTTATTATCACTAAACAGAGGGAACGAAAGCAGCATTTATTTCTTGGATGTGAGTATGTGAAATAAAATAAAAACAACAATCCCAAGCAGATGTCGTAGTACATGGATCAGACAAAAAGACATCAGTGGCCAGAAGGAGGAGGCAGCAAGTAGTAAAAGAAGGTGGAGCAGAGATTGGCGACTAGGAACTATCTTCATCATTGTAGTCGTCCTCGTCAATTTGTTTAGCAGACTTCGGCTGGCAGTTCCTCTTCACCTTGGGCTTGATCTTACCCGACGCGATATCAGCTGCGATTCTCACCTCCATCCTCTGCTTCACCTCTGCAGCAGCAGCCTTGAGATCCCTTACCCTCGTTTCCTGCATGTGTTCCCAGCTGGAGGTGCCAGTGCCACCACTGCCATTCCAGACACCCCCAACTTCATGCAAGGCATCATGACCCAGCTGTGGAGGCCATGGAAATTGCACGGGCTCAGGCTTCACTCTCTGACTCTCATCTTTACCATCAGCGTGGTAACTGGGCCTCACTCACCACATGAGGCACCCGCATCACTGGTTACAACGAGCCCGGCGACTTTGTTAACAGGATTATCAACACTGCCGTCATTATCTCCCTGGTTAGCAACACCGCCTTCATTAACCTCGCAGAATTTGCCTCGGGTGCATTCCTCCTCCTCCTCTTTAAGCCCATGCCCATCCCCTCTATTCAGGCCCTTTCTCCATCTGGGCCCCACACCTCTTCCAGTTTTATATCAACTACATGTGTGCTTTCTATCGCAAGAACCCCAATCTCCAATCAACAGCACCTGTTCGGCATGTACCTTCGACCTTGGCCTTTGTACCTGTGCCTTTGGGCACCGCAACTTTGCCAATCTCGGGTGGTGGGTAATTACTGCTCTCGGCACGTTTAATTATACAAAGGGTGGCAATCTCATTATTTTGGACTGCAAACTCATCTTGGAGTTCCCACTGGGGTGCACAGTTCTCATCCCGAGTGCAGCCATCTTCCACTCAAACACCTGGATTGCCGAGCACGAGACACGGTATTCATCACCCAATACACCATGGGAGCATTCTTCCGATGGGTTGAGCCTGGATTTCGATCTAAGAAGGACTATCTTGCTACACTGACGGCAGAGGAGATTGAGGAGGAGTGCAAACTCGGACTGGAAAGGGCTGTGGCGGGGGCTGCTTTGTTCTCTACTTTGGATGAGCTGAAGGCTGGCTGGGTGTAGATTTACTTGTTTTGCCACCAATGCCATGTATCTTGACCCCATTGAGGTCACAAATTTTGTGATGAATGCCATGAGTGCCACCAAAAAATGTGATGAACTTGATCTTGCCACCCATGCCACCACCGGACTGGCCATCAAAAGTTGTGATCACCAACCCTAGACGCCGTGATTAGTGTTGCCGCGACTTCCAACTCCGGCCCGCCAAGTCGACTTGGTGAAGTCGACTCAAGTCGAGTCGAGTCGAGTCACATGCATGACTCCGACCGACTTCGGAGTCGAACCCAAGTCGACTTGAGTCGACTTGAGTCACTTGAGTCGACATTAGTATATAGGTAAGTGCTGCAGGCACCGTGAATGTCAGGAGCGCCTTGACAGAGCCCACTTGTGAGTAATTTTACCAGTATTGAGGTCAGAATGAAGTATGGCCTATGAAACACTGGGTTTATAAACTCCATTCAAGTGGCCAAGGGTCAATTAATGGTTGATTCTGACCTATATTTGGTTGCAGAGCATGTAATGATGGCTACAGCTGCCAGTGGTAAGCTGAGGGCGGAAGCAGGCAGCGGTTATGTGGCATTTCTAGGTAGCTAATGCGACTCTGTCTGGGGACTTGAAGACAAACTTATGGCAGATAGAGATGACTCTAAAATGAAGTCCCAAAACCGTGGTATGGACTCACAGAAACCTGCAATGCCGGCATTCAGATGCTGCAAGTTAATTCCCTTCAAGTTATTTGGACACAGGCGTTGAAAGATTGCACAATTACAGAATGTGGCTGTTAAATAAATCAAAATGGCAGCCAAGAAATGTTTTAAGACTCCCTTTACCATATAAATGTGTATTCAAATTGTGTGCCATTGAACTGTAGATGCTATTTTGGCAAGCGGTATCAATGTGAGAATTGAAGTGTTTGGTGTTGCCACGACTTCCGACTCCATCCCCCCAAGTCGAGAGCCGAGTCTTCTACGTGACTCCACTCGACTTCGGATCCAAATCAAGTCGACGCGCCTCGACTTCGAGTCACTCAAATCGGGTTCACTAGATGTAAGAAGCTCCAGTACGAGATGTTCCCACTTCATTTTGGATCAGTCAACTCTTGAATCAGAGCAGGAAATTACTGAGTAATGGCCCGTTCCGCAGGACTAGAGAGGTGTCTTCACACCGTTCATGTGAGAGTTGTTGCTCTTCTGAACGATGCGCTCACAGAGGACAGCTCGATGGTATCGCAGTCATCATGGTATTTGTTAAAAGTGACGAAAAAAAATCGGATAGGCCACTACCTAGAATACATCTGACAGGAAGGAGAAATGGAATACAGGTGTAATGCAAGTCATGTGTGAAATGTTTAGTAGCGCCCGTGTCGAATCATCCACGGCCGCTGCAGCAGGAAGGCTTCGTTGAGCCGGGCTCATCGGCACAAACGGTTTGAGGGCTGTGAGCACGTACCGTACAGAAGATGAGGAACGGCCAATTTTATCAGACAAGGGCTGCAGTAGAGCACACGAGCACGGGCAGTACTGAATACAGCACGTATCACAGACAGCACCACGGGAGACCGTGCAATGTAGGGAGGCAGCAATACGCAAGGTTGAGTCAGACAGCCGTCCGCACCACACCGTCCGCATCTGTAACAGCCACGCTGCGGGGATCCTGGTGCAGTAACAGCTTACATTCGTGGTTTAACGCATGTACAGCATGCCCATGCAGCAGGGAAGCCATGGTACAAAACAGCTTGTTTCAAGCTGGAGACTCAGCTGGACAACAGCTCACCGCACGCAGCGGGTGGTGACGCCAGGTCATGAACTTGACGCCAGGGCATGAGCTTAACCTCCCCGAAATGTCAATGGAGTCAAAAATACTTACGGCAAGTACTATTAAATCGCGATATAACTTGTAAAGACTATACATACCGGATGGGATGAACTGAGGCCTGCCTGATCCATAAGACTTTCCGTCACGCATTGAGCCACAATGCGGCAAAGACCGACTTCTGGGCGATTACAATCGGGCACCGGGGACCACGTACTTTGAGCCTGTACGGTATGAAAGAAGATTCAGGAGGCAGCCCAGATGTAGTGACAACGACATAATCATTGGGCCAGAACGACAGCAGCAGAAGAGTCATTCATGAGAATAATGAATGGAATCAGCCGCATAAAAAGCACAAAAAGGCAATAGGAGCACCTGGGTAGGTCTTGAACTAGACTCGGGTCTGAGAGCCTAAGAAAGGAATGTTGACGAGTGCACTGCCAAAAAAACGAGGTGGCTGGTGGCAAGCTGGTGGTGAGAAGACGGTTTGTTACGTCTGTGACGGGTGATGTACTACGGTACAGCCTTCCGTTATCAACCGCCGAATGCCAAGTTCACTTAATGTTGGCTTTCATTCGGCAGTTCAGGCAGTTCAGGGTGTCTTGCAACTATTCCGCCTCCTGGGGATATTTTCGACCTATAAACCAGGCCCTCTGATGCAAGAAAAAACCCTGGGAAACCAAAGATGGATCACGATTCATTAATTTGAAATGAAGCAACCCCTCGCTCCGTCCCAATGGGTATGAGAACATGACAAAAAAATCCCCGACTTCATCGACTCAAGTCGACCTGAGTCGACCTCGAGTGACTTGAATGGGCGCAAGTCGAGTCGAGTCGAGTCGAATGTTGTTTGAAGTCGACTTCTTGAGTCGTGACTCGACTTTTTGAGTCGTGGCAACACTAGAGCTAAGGGCCACATACTCGCGTTTTGAACAGGGTAGAACGAATCCATTTCGTCGAAGTATATTTATTTTTTGGCTGGTGGCTCGAATTTATACTGCTCCACTGCGAGAACGCAGGTCCAACCATCACAACTATCACAGGTTCCCCTCACGACTCGTCCCCAAGCCCCTAGGTGGCTGTCTGTCGATCTTCGAACCAGGGGTCATCGGAACATACGACGTCCTGTTGGTGACGTTCGATCCAGTTTGAATTCGCGGCAATGCTATCTGCCCTGATTGGCCAGCGCTCTGTCGGGTACTCGAGGTATCTCCATGCCGCCAATCCATACTGGTGCTTACTACTTGCCACGCACACAGCGTTCACCCGCTATGCCTTGTAATTTTTCTTTTCGTACTTTGGATACGCGCTGCACCTGAGGGCGTTGTAATATTTTATTCCTTCCCGATCGGATCCAGGTTCCGCTGGTATTTGCTTTACCCAACATTTCCAATTGCTCGGATCTGTCACTGAAGCCGGGTATACGCACCGACTGCAATTGTGCACTGCGCCCGGTGCGGCAAGCACCCCACATGGTCCTTACCCCGATCTCCGGCCGCCCATGAGCTCCCATAAATTCACTTGGTATATACTTTGGTCACTATCATCCCTTGCCATAAGGTTCTCATACGGCTTCAACTGATTAATATACTCCTCTTTTGTTTCCACTTGAACTCTGATCGCTGCGCAGTTCGATCATTTGCCATTTTGCTGACAGCTTATTTCAGCGATTCTGTTGCAACGGTTACACTCTAAACTTAGTTGACTGCCTAATTTCGCACCCGCACGCTTGTTAGAACGATCGAGCTGCTCACTCCGCAATGCGTGTAAATCTGCGAGTAATTTTGGATCGGTGAGCTCTCAATCGGTCATTCTGTGCCTGGTTGCTGCTTACATCCCGGCTTCTTTATTTTATGTCACAACAGTTACATTATGCGGATCGGCCTTAGGGTTCATCATACTGTTGGTCGTCGCTTTGCCACGGCGCTCGCTTCCGGTGGTTCACTGCCCGGACTAGCAACAAATAGCGTATGTCATGTATTGGTTCCAACCACAATTGGGTTGCGATCCTCGTGTCAATTTTGCAATGCCCTCCTCCTGTTTCTCATACCTCCTGACTTACCTTCCCACCATCGTATCGGCGCTCAATTATTTCAAAACGGCACTCGTTATTTCTACGTCGGTCTATGCGTCACTATATCCATTTGATCCGATCACAACGATAATGTATCGCAGCTTCTTTCTTTTACGTCACAACTGTTACACTATGCGGAATTGCTGTATGGTTCGTTGTACGGTCATTGTCGCTTTGCCCCGAACCTCGCCTGGTGGTGCGTTGCCAGGACCAGCAACAATTTGTGTTTGTTATAAATTGTTTCCAACCACGCTTGCGTTGCGCTGATCTTGTTAGTTTCGCTTTGTCTCCTCCTGTTTTTCAGATCTTTGTCAAAAGTCGGTTGCCACCTCCTGCAGTTCCTTGGCCTCTTCGTATCGGCGCTCGATTATCAACTTATTTTAAAACGGTACTCCTTATTACTACATCCTGGTCTGTGCGTCATTATATCCATTTGATCCGATCACACACGTAATGCGTCCTATTGTGACGATCCAGAGGATCCTCTCAGCCGTGACGGTGGCCAGCTTGCATGTGCATTATCGTTCCCCGTCACACTCCCTGGGTCAGGCGGAAAGTCGGTGGATATCGTCGAGGGTGACCAGTTTGATATTGACATTCGAATGGACTCCGGCTTGGTACGCCACGACGCGGTGATAGTGTGCTGTGACTTACGAGATAAGGCGGGATGTTATGTACTATGGAGCGAGTTATGAATTTAATCGGCCGCTATGGTTATGGACAGACGTGGTATAAGTGACGTATTGAACAGTTACCAGTATTGTAAAAGTTGAAGAAGGTCAAGGTGTGACACCGGTGTTGGGACGAAGTGGGTATTAAAAGAAGAGGAAAGTACGAGTTATGCCGTGCGAAGCATCGGCCTTCCCCCAAGTAGAAAGTCGGGGAGTCGGGCGGTTAGTAAGACCGTCGGGTAAGGTCCGAACCGTGGGAATGATGAAATAACAACACTCCCACTCAAGCACAAGTCATCCCAAGTCGAGAGACAAAGTACTCGTGCTTGGATTTAATCGAGGGCTTTGGTGAACAGGTCCGCGGTGTTTTCTGAGGTAGGGCAGGAGGATACTGACACTTCGTGAGAAGTAATTCTCTCCCGAATGAAGTGATGCCGAACATCAATGTTTTTCGAGCGGGCGTGAAAACCAGAGTTCTCCGCAAATGCAATAGTGCCGTGGTTGTCGACAGAGATGTGGGTGGAGAGTTTGGGAAGTGAACCGAGTTCGGAAAGCATGCTGCGAAGCCAGAGAGCTTCACGGGTAGCTGAAGCTAAAGCCATATATTCGGCTTCCATGCTGGAAAGTGCAGTAGTTGGTTGCTTCTTTGAATTCCAAGTTACAACTCCTCCGGTGAACATAGAGAGGTAACCAGTGACGGATCGGCGGCCTTCTGGTGAGTTCACCCAGTCGGAATCAGAGAATAACTCGATGGCAGATGGCAAATGATCTTTAGAGCCATACTTAATGCCAAGAGTGACAGTTCCGCGAAGATAGCGAAATACGCGTTTCGCGGCGGTGAGATGAGATGGGCCAGGGTTCAGATTAAATTGGGAAAGGGTCTGAACAGAGAAGGCGATGTCGGGGCGAGTGGAAAGAGCGGCGTACATTTGTGAGCCGACCATATGCTGATAAACATCCTTGATCTCGGGATATGATTCTGAATCAGGTGTTTTGGTCAGTTTGACATGCGGATCCATGGGGGTGGACACTGGAGTACAATTCTGCATTCCAAATGGCTCGAGGATCTTGGTAATGTACTGAGATTGGCTCAGAAATATTGAACCATCAGAGTTATGAGTGATCTCAATGCCCAAAAGCTGACGGATGTCTCCGAGCTTTTTTATGTTGAACATGGACTCGAGTTCAGACTCGGCGGCAGCCATGAGGGCTGAAGAGGATGCAAGGACAGTCATGTCGTCGACATGGACGGCAATGATAGTGATGTCGGCGCCATTGCGTTCGATATACACACATTGGTCTGAAAGAAGTCGGGTATAACCATGGGAAAGGAATGAGGAGTTAAGTTCGATATTCCACACGCGGCCTGACTGTTTGAGGCCATAGAGAGCTTTGTGAAGCTTCCAAACAAAGGTGGAACCATCTTGGTAACCTTCTGGCTGCTGCATGTAAATTTCTTCGTCCAGTTTGCCATTAAGGTATGCACCAATCACGTCAACAACGTGAACTTCGAGTTTGTATCGCGCGGCAAGAGCGAGAAGTAAGCGGACTGTTTCCGTGCGGACAACAGGGGCAAAGGTTTCGTCGTAGTCAATACCTGGAATTTGGGAGAAGCCTTTGGCAATCTCACACGTAGAGCATATTAACGCTGTCTGGCTGTATGTATAGGATTGCCCCAATAACTTGACTTGATCAGCGCAACGGACATACAGTAATCAATTCTGCAGAAATTTGCCTGCTTTTTGTTGGACATCAACCACCTCTCCTTGCAGACGTATCGTTGTGGCAGCTTTCGCTCCAGTGGATTGTGGGTACCTTTCTTTTTCGCAATTCGCAGGGTCGACACAGAAAAAGTACACATGGTTCAAGATGGAGAGCTCAGAATTTGGACGGCCTTTTCCGCAGACCACGGTATGAAAGTTTATGCACGCTCATTCAAGCGGGCGCCACGGGCAACGATGCAAGATTGGCGACGAGAACAGAAGGGCAAATTGTGAAAAACCGATGTCCCTATCAATAATGTTCGCTATGCAACAAACCAGGACAAGGCGTACTGTAGCGACGCAAGCACAAGGGTCTAGCTGCGGCTATGAAAAACAACGGGTGGGGATTCGTTGTATTCGCCGGCTGCTCCTCTATAACATCCCAGTGCTCCGCAAGGCACGACCCATCCATCCGCCACACGTCCACAAACGCCGTTGGCAAGGGGTTCAATCCATCCACCCGGTAATGCACCCAGCCGAATGGGGCCCCAAAGACTTGATGGATGAGCTGGATGCTAACAGACGGACTGGTGAACAGTGAGTTCACGACCGAGAATGAGGATGCGATCCCGTCGACACTGGTGGGGTTGTGGTTGATGAGGTTCCCAGCGACGTGGGTGTAGGCTGCTTGGTAGTCTCTGGCAATGGTATAATAACTATTTGAAGTCTGTTGCCGGCGTGGAGGGAGGCAGTGGCTTACTTAGTGATGTAAAACGAGTTCACGAAACCAAAGAAGATGTCCTCCTGGTTCCGCGGAGAGACCGCCTGCGGCATGCAAGGATTTGGGACGGTGGTATTGACAGAATATCTGTGGAACAGTGCGGGCGCCGGCGCGCAGACAGCTCCTCCAGTGAAGGTGAAGAAAAGAGTTGAAGTGGTGATTACTGTGCTTGAAAAACGCATTTGGGTGGATGTGTGAATGGAAGGTATGAATAAACAATGAAACAATGTTGCTCTTTATACCCTCCAGTCTTCACAGATTATCGGTAGGGTGTATCCACATTTCGCGAGTGCATTTCAGTAGAGATTTCTAAGTTTCTCTGCGGAGAATCAACTGGAATCAATCCGGAACGCACCGATCAGTAATTGGGCTGTTGGCGATTGACGAAACAGGAAGATATTTCCCACTGAATCCCAGCGGGGACAGCGGGGATTTCTAAGAGTTCCCAGGAAAGTTCGGGTTTACAGCCCAGAAGGGTAGTGATTGACGACGCTACGGTTTGCGGCTGATGAAACAGGAAAGATTTTGGCCGGATGTGGCATCGGCGAATACAGATCCGGTGTGGGCTGTTTGTAAGGCCGAGGCGGATTAGCAAGTTTGCAGGATAAATATCGCAGCACCGTGCAACCTGAACGCTGGTAGGTAGGCCAATGCTGATCGTAACATAGATGGTCGTCCCGTTGCTAGATGGTTCTCCACAACGACAACTGTGAGGCTCGGGGGTTCGGTGTATAACGGAGATGTTAGTAAGTTAATCAATATCATGTTAATAACTGTTGTTACCAAGGCTGATCAAAACACCCTCAAAACGTCTGTGATTAACCGTGAGACTTCCCAATCACGGAGCTGTTTGCAAGCCATGTATTAAGTGCAGATTATTCTCAGAGTCGTCGTACTTTAACGTAACCTCTTTGGCCGCCCGCCCCGCTCTTTCTAGAACGCAGGAGAGAACTCGGAGCCATGGAACATCAAGGGAGAGAAGGCTCCGTGGTGGATGCCACCCTTCCCAGCTAGGCGCTGCAAGATTGGGAAGGCCGTCTGAGACCTGGAGGTATTTTGCCGGTGAATTACTCGGCTGAAGGTTATTAACATTGTGAATAACAGTTACTCGCAGGTCAACAAATTGTTATTAATTTCGTTCCTTGCCGTAGGTTGGCAGTCGCTTGCGCCCTGGGCGCGCAAAACACTGTGCCAGTATATATTCGTGCTCCAATGGACATTTGATGGCTGACGCTCAATCAAAAAGAGAAAAAGGACGATGATACGTACTGCGATATCCTCTGACGTTGTCCCACCGCACCTCCCCGTCTTTATCCGGCGCTCCCCGCCCATATTCCGTCCTCCCTCTACTCCCGCATCTAAGACTCGATCTTGGGTGTGGTGGAGCGGACGCGGTGGATGAGACGCATTTTTTTGAGGGTGGGTAATGTGCCGGAGTCGCACTGGCCGAGGAGGACCACCTGCGAGCCGGGCGGAAGCGACGCTACGAATGAGTCCGGGCGCGGTGCTGAGAGGTGTCACGTCAGCGCGTGCAAGGTAGCATTGAATACGAGACGTTCCGGTCGATCGGTCGCCACTGAGAGAACCAGTAGCACCAGCGGCGACATTCTTTTGTGATTGCGGTCTCAATGGGGGGTCAAGCCGCTCTCTATTTACGACGCGACATGGACGACGGCGAGCCAAGACCGTGACGAGAATAGAAAGCCCACGAAAGCCGAATCGTGCGCGCTGGCAAAACGGAGAAAGATGAGAGAAAAAGGAGGTTTGAGGAGGTTAAAGACACACTGGTTAGCCATTCCACCACTGCTTCACTTCCATGGTTCCTAATTTGGCCAGAATTTGCAGAATACTTACCTTCGACCAGGCACAAATGCAGTATTATTCGCGCCTTATCGCACGCTTCAGCTGGAGCAACGCCGTGAGTTCGCGTGCGGTAGTATTAAAATCTGTCCATGTTCCAGGGCGAAGGAGGACCGACTTCAAGCAAGCACTGCTAACGAAGCAGGAGATGGAGGACTTAAAGAGACGGTGAGGCTGTGCTGGCACTCGCCGCCATCACTGATTGCCGACGCTCCTTACCCACAACGCTCACGACGATTCTCCAGCTCTGCTCGTTGAAGGCTATTCGTCTACTCTTTGTGCTATTTTCTCTGTGGTAATGCCAGTCTCTCTGTATGACACTGTCATCCCTCCTTGCTCGGCTGCTGGCGTCAATTCGCTACAGAAATCCTGTGCGGTATCTTGCTTGTGCTCGCTTTCGGTCGCAGACAAACGGCGCCTCTGGCATTCAAGTCGTGACCAAACTCTCCCTGGTGATATGAACTTCTCCTAGTCGGATTTCATATATTCTCAATGGCGACGCATTATTCTCACGCGAGAACGCCGGACTCCGGCGCTTCCAGGTTTGACGGAACGGAACCACAGTAACGCATACTCAACACCATCTCGAGCTCTCAGCCAGTTCAAAGTTTTGCGAGGCCTGCTCCCAGCTTATCTTCTCTCTCTGAATCGATTTGATTCCCCGTAAGTCGAAGTATTCATATTTTGTGCAACGATTGGGCATTCCACTGATCTGCATTTCAGGTTATTGACACCAGAATCTGGGCACCCACGACAATAAATTCCCGAGGCATACTGAGATGTCGGGGCCACGCCCGCGCCTCAGGTAGCCCCCTTACTGCCTGTTTGTTCTATCCAGTTTCTTGAGGAGCATTTTTCATTAATATTTCCAGCTCGATTCACTAGCCGTTTCTCCTCCTTCCAGCATCTCGATTCCTGAATGAATCCACACAAGCATCCTACATTCGAATATTTATTCCACTCGAATGTCCCAATTCTTCTTGTGCATCTCTGCCCCCCTCGCGTCAAAACGAATCTCGTCGCAGCGAACACGAGGACAACCGCCGAAATTCAAGGCCTTTTCCACCTTCAAGTAACCTAACTCCTAACGAACAGTTTGCCTGCTCGGAGCGCACGGTGCGCATCCATCTACATGCAACATCTTCAAGATCACTTCTGTGGACTATGCCCGTTCGATTCGGGTCCGAGCCATATCGCTTTCTAGCCTGAATTTAATTTTTACGGCAGTTCTAATCGGTGCTGTTTATTCGGTGTTGACCGTTCGATCCCCCGGCGCGGGTGTTTGTTCCTAGGACAGCTACCGAGAATCTGCTGCGTGGAAAAGGCTCGGAAGCGCTCGGCGCGTGTCCATGCGTAGATCTGTGAAGTGGACCACGCCCGTTCGACTCGAGCCCGAGCCATGGGGGGCGGCTTGTCTCGGTTTAGCTTGCTCCTTGCGCTCTAGTGGCTATTGGTTCCGTTAATCCACGCGCATCCTCCTAAAAAATGATCTCTGTTTAATTTCAGTCACTTGCGGGCGAGCGTGTTCAGCATTTGTCTCAATTTCGCGTCTGCAGCAAGTGTCTACGTGCCTTGTCGGCCACAGACTGACTTGGCGGTAATCGACAGAGCAACTCTGGTGCTGCTTCGTGAGAAAAGCTCTGATGCGCGCGGCGCGCATCCACCTCTCATTCAGCCGCCTTTGATGTGGACCCGTTCGACTCGGGATCGAGCCTTCATGTATTACCTCCTCGTCTTCGGTATCTGATGTCAACTGTTCGAATTCGACGGTATGTTAGACAGCCATGAAGATCGACAGCAGAGAGAGATGGGTGTTGTTGCCGAGCAGAGACAAGTTGCTGTAGATTCATTGCACACTGGACAAGCTCCTTGGTCGACGACGGACGTGTCACTGACGCGCCCTTGCGAACCGGTTCGGCTGCATATGCGATGGCTGGGTGGGAATATCTGCCAAACTATCTACCCGAACTCTACCATCTTTCCCGCATCATTCCACCGGTTTTCTACGGTTTCCCTCTCGCATCAATTCTACCCGACATTCTACGCGGACTCTATGGTGGAATTGTTCCCAATGGATCCAATGCTCTCAAATTTTACGACGATGCCCAGCCGTAATGCGTGTTGAGAAGAGTGACGAGACATGGTACGAGGCATCCGGCGAAATGAGGACAAAATTCAAAGTCCATGAAGGAGCGTGAAAGGCGAGGATGGCATAGGTAAGCGCAACTGGGAAATCTGGGAATTACTCCCTCACGGTCATTAATGTCCAGAGCGTTAGACCGTTGCAAGCTTGCACCGTAGAATGGCTCGCAAAAAAGGAGCTGGATCTGGAAGGCTGGTCAATTACAACATACTGCAGGCAAATAATCTCATTTATCATGAAAACTCGAAAACTTTTCAGCTAGTTGCGCGCTTTGCGTGTGGTTGAATTCGGATTGAAGCGGAATGATCTTGAAGGACTTGTCGGCGGAATTGGCAAGATCTAATGTAGGGATCAATGCGAAATTGCAATACGACCGTCACCAGGAAATAAATGTAGGTGCCGATTAGTCTGAGTAGGGGCTGGACGTATGTAGTGAGATCCGGCGCTGCACTTGAACGGACTGAGTCGATGCTGAGGAGGAATCACGGGTTGCTGAGACTGGAAGCGCTAAGTTTGGAGCCGAGCTGCAATGGTGACTATCCTTCTAATCTCAGAATCTGGCACCACATTCCGGGATTAGAAGGATAGATATTATATGTAGTGTACCAACGAAGCCGAGTAAGACACAAGGTGAGGGGACGGGAACACAGCGAGGTATCAATAGGCGGGCACGAGTATACGAGAGGATGGATGTTTGGAAGGAATACAGTGTACGAGGCGAGAAGAGACATAACGACAAGGACAAGGCCAGTATCAAAAAAAAAAGTAGATAAGCACGGAATTTGTCCACCCATGAAATCTTCGCTTTTTCATGTTTTCATGACAAGACATGTGCCGGGCTATGCTCCAGAAGCATCAGTACTGAGGTTCCCAAGTAGCTGGCAGGGCAGGAACCACTGAGTAACAGATGGGAACAGGGAGGAACACTCTGGAACCATTGGCATGTGCTCACTCCAAAACCTGTAGGAGATGTGTAGCCCAACATTCAAGTGGAACGCAAAGTCTACTCTATTCCCGTTCACGGAACTAGACGAGGATGGACTGGAATCCTGTTGTGGTGTGTTGGACATGGGACGAGTACCGTGTTCTGATCAGATGATCACTGGAAGGGGCTGGGAACATCACGTCTTGAGGGTTCCATGCCATCCCGGGCATTCCGGATAAGGGATGGTCACTAAGCGAGGGTCCGATCACTTGGACCTACACTCGTCGGCTCTTGGAACAAGTACCCATACTGGAAAGTACTTCGAATGCGGTATCCCTGAAGAGCTACGGACTGGGAGCTTCTGTTCCAGACATTCCGGTAGACGGGAAGGCACGGGCATTGGGAGGAACGACATATACAGTCAGGATAGACATAGGGGATCGGTTGTGATGGCTCCGGCACAGTCTGGCTAATTGTACATGTGCACAGGATCACACTAGGATGGCATGCTCAACATGGGCAGCTAATAGAAGGACTCAGATACCCATTCTTACGACGGATACACGGAAGTCGGATGGATAAACGGACTATTTTACTCATACTTACTTATTCTCGGACGTTTCTATGTGTTTTAGGGCTTTGTATTTAGTAGCAGGGGCATCTTGGGCGACTGGACTGAATCACCCCATGGCTAGTAGGCGGAAACACTTGTGAATTGGGCAGATACCGGGGAGTTCGAACAAGGTGTCTCTTAGAATTCATCTTGGCTTGGAATCTTTTCTTTTTTTGATCGGTATCCTTGGGATCCGTTGGGATTGTGCTGAGTACGCACTTGGTTGTTTGGGTTGTGTTGTAAAGAGCTTGGGATCAGAACCCACTACTGTTAAAGAGCTTGGGATCAGAACCCACCACTGTCTGGAGCGCTTGGGATCGGAACCCACTACTGTCTGTTACTGTTCACGTTTGGAATTGGCATCCACCTCACTTTGGAGAACCCCAGCAACTCATTCTCATTTGTTTCTCATAGCTGCGAAGCTTTACATCACCGCGCTACTGTGCTTCCTGTTTGTTCGAGTGTATTCTTGTTCAATCAGATCTAGCCAGAACACTTGCACAGCAAGGGTTCCATTCGCATCAACACTCTTGTTGCATTCTACTAGCTTTCCTGTCTGTTCCGGTTCCATTCCGGTTCACTCAGATCAAGGCTCAAGTACTTGGGCTCCGTTCCAAGGGCTTCTATAAACAACACAACGCTCTCTCCTCGTTTCCGAGGTCTATACCATTCCCTGCAACCTTTTATAAGGCCCTGTACCAGGGTCTGATACTCGTCTGTGCACGTCTCGAGCTTCCATTCTGTTCCGACGCACTTCTGTGTGTAGGTTTGGTTTTGGTTGGTGTTTTCTTGATAGGTTCAGAGCACATCGATCAGCAGGTGGGGGACCAGAGGAAGTGGGGGCAGGGGTGGACGGGGCGTACAAGGGGCCAGAGCTAGGGCTGGGTGGGGGATAGACATCCATTTCAGGGCAGCACGTTCCTAACAAAGGGGAAATCTCCGGTCAGCACGATTTTCAGCACTGATCCATCCTCACACACCCATGACGCCCTAGAAGATGCGGTTCAGCCTCAGCGGTTCAGATAAATGCATGAAAATCGACCCGCAGTGCCGGCGATTGCTGCGATTGCTGCAGAACATAAATTAGTTCAACCATCACAAAAGACAACAAGAATGGCGGTGTACTATCATTCGGACTGGGGCCCAGCCTTGCGAGTTGACGACTCCGTTGATGAAATTGATGTCTTTGGGGCACTGTGCGTCGCAATAGCCCGTTCCATACTTGGCTCCGGCCCTGTTGGATCCGTTAGACTTGGCAACACCACTGTCGGCATCCATTTGGGTGAAGTGGAGAGCACTGTTGAGACTGGAAGGGGGCTATAGAGGAGGGTAAGCGGGAGAAATTGGAAGAAAGTGATAG
Source organism: Mycena olivaceomarginata (assembly GCA_029378375.1). NCBI lineage: Eukaryota > Fungi > Basidiomycota > Agaricomycetes > Agaricales > Mycenaceae > Mycena > Mycena olivaceomarginata. Next base: position 50,834 of record JARKIC010000062.1, on the reverse strand, counting down.
ACAGACCTGGGATACATCGACGTTGAATCATCAATTTTGTCTCCGTTCTTCGAAAGAACACTCACATCTACAGATGAGAAGATAGATCAGCAACGAAAAAGTGGGACTGCGCCGAAAGACTCACGAACTCCTGGTTGTTGACGTTGAAAGTCTGGTACGTCGTGGTGCTGCCTGGTGCCATCAAATAGACACAGCTACTAATGTTGGGCTGTTGGCTGACTAGCCGGCGCCTAGAGAAAGATCTAAGTCTTGGACGATGTATTTCGTAGGTAATATTTACCATTGACGGCGCAGTTTGCTGCGCAGGTCTTGACGTCTGGGCAGAGACCAGCTGGAAGTACCGAGACAAGTAACTGGAAAACAGACCTGTTGTCCCATGTGTTCCTAAATTAATGTTCAACGAAAAGGCATTAATACAAAAGTACCATGGACACCAACTCGGTGTACCAGTTCATCCTTCCACTGGTGCCTTGGTGAGTCCAGAGCCAATTGGAGTCAATAGACTGAGTGGTGCAGGAGGTCCCTTGGGGAAATGATCTGGAATGACCCTCGAGCGAGATGCGCCTGCGCATACCACCAGTTCTGTTGCATCTCTGCCAGGTAAGAGTGGGGTGGTTCTCCGCGATATTGGTCCCGACCAGTTGACCGAGAGCAACAGGGAGGAGGGCGGCGAGGACGAGGAAACCAGATGTCGACATGACCGCAGAATTCTGAATGTTAAGAATTAGCCCAGGCAAGCAATGAGGCCAGAATAAATACGCACTCAAGAGCACAAGGGAGCCGAGAACTGGTGAAAACTTTGCTTGCCTGGTCCATCTTATATTGCAGGAGTTCAATGGCCGACGGCATATTATTGACCTCGCTTAGGTTGTAGAAATCAGCCGGACGTCCCGAGCCTTTTGAGGACCAACTGCATGATTGACTGGCTGAAGACTGGTTATTCACGACGAATCACGCCAAGGCAAGGCAGCAAGCAATCTATTCTTGTAATACAAAAAAAACAGAGTAAGAAAACTGTGTGGGTAGTAAAATGGAGGAAGAGATACATGGCACAGAGGATGATGTGTAGGAGGACCGGAAGTAGAGCTGGGAATATGGTAGGGAGGGTCTGGCGAAGCGGACACAACACGAGAGGCACGGGTGGGGGTGCAAAGGGCAGGACGGAGACGGTGCAGATGCGGTGCGGGCGACGTGCGCAGCTGCAAGGGCGATGATATGTGTGGTGGGCGAGGGTCAGGAGATGCGAGGAGGAGGAGCAAGCGTAGCACGGAGGGTGCAGGGAGTGCGCAGCGCGGGAGAGGCCGGCATGGCGCAACAATGGGCCAGGGCAATGCGAACGGAGAGGGAGGTACATGGTGCATGGGCGAGTCCACGCCGCAGCAGGTATGGCCAGACTGTGCAGTGCGGCGAGGTGGATGTGGGACGCCACGAGCGTATCAGCGCGCAATGGTTTTACAGCGCCAGAATGGTGGAGCAGGACTGGCGTGGGAGAGGATACAGCTGCGCGATGGAGGCCGAGCGGGTCAGGCGTGCCGACAGGAGTGTGTGGGGCGGCGCAGGTAGATGCGGGACGGGACGGCGGTGCCAGTGCACAGGGGATTGGCGCCCTCGTGTTGGCGATGCGGGGCATGCCAACATGGAGACGGGTGTGCGAGCGGGTGCTGCACAGCACGGGCATGGCAGCCCACGGAAGGGGGGTGCGGCAGCGGGGTAGATGGGTGCGCTGACGTGTGGAGCAGGCACAAGTGGAGGCAGGACGGGACGGGGCGGGGGGGGGCGTGACAGCACACGCGAGGAGGGTGCAGGAGCAGTGTAGACGCGGGGAGACACGGGGCATGCAGGAAGAGCGCAGCGGTGAGGTGGATGAGAGATGGGTCAGGAGGGGCGGCGCAGAGGGCACAGGGAACGTGTAGTGGGCGGGAGTGGGGGTGAGGCCATGGTGACGTGGCGAGTGCGAAAGGGAAGGGCCGGCAGGACGGGCGTAAGGGTGCGGTGGTGGATGACGGGAAGAGAGGCGGGTGTGGGTGCAGCGGCACCGCAGTCTTGAGGCAAGACCAATGCAGAGGTGCACAGGTGTATGGCCGCGAGCTGGATGGGCGTGCCGCCACCGAGACGGGTGCGCGGGGCTACAAGCCAAGGGAGGACGGGACCGGCAAGGCAGCGCACAGCAGAGAGGCGCGCTCGTGTTGGATGCCGAACGGGAGGCCTGTGTCGAGATGGATGGAGATGGGTCTGTGGAGCGGGCCCAAGTGGTGGCTGGAATGGATGGGCGTGGCAGTGCACGTGAGAAGGGCACGGCAGCGGTGTAGACGGGGTGGGGTGTGGACGCGCGTAAGGAGCCGCCAGGCGCGATGGGACAGGTGCTGCCGCTCGGAGGCGGCGCGTCGATGCCGAACGCGAAGTGCCTGCTGCCCGAGCGGCCACTGGCGGTGGGTGGCCGCATCACGGTGGGGATGGGCAAGGGCTTAGAAGCGTGCACCGACGCTGACACCGAGCCGCGCGGGTACGGGCGCGCGCCGAGTGACAGGCACGGGCCGCTGCCGGTCGACATGCGCGGGTGGACCGAGCTAACGAACGAGAACACGCGCGAGCCGCGGTCAGGCACGGCGGCGTGCGCAGCATGGAAGGAGACCGGGGTAACGCATGCTCCGCGGGGTGTCTTGGGAGCGGGCGGGACATACGCGCACGCGACAGCAGGGCATGGGGCAGGCGGCGCCATAGTTAGTGGGGGACAAATGAGGTGATGCGAAGACGGGGAGGGTGCGCGGAAGTGGCTGCGGTGACGTAGCGTAGGACACCGGCCGCAGCGGTAGCAGCAGCGGTCATTATGGTGGTGCGAAATGATACAGGCTGTGCCGACGCCGACCAGAAGATAAGGACGGACACGGAGATGGAGGTCACGGCGCCGACGAGTGGAGAGCAGAACGCTGCTGACGCGAGGAGTGCGCTGCAAAACGGCATTGCATCGCACAGAAGGAGGTACAGCGGCGCATGATGCGGGTGGGACGCGTCACGAGCAGAGTCTCGGGATGATGATCCATAGGAAGCAGGGAGGCGTGCGAGAAGCGTGGAGTTCGGGCGATGGCTGCTAACCCCAGGTTACACCTTGCAGACTTACTTGGGAACGTCCCGCAGTCCACCACCTTGTATCCAGCGAAAACTGACATCCCACATCACCACCAACCGCCAGAGGATGGCTGCTAGTGACGGCCACACCTCATGCCCAGCTCCTCCCACACGCGCTAAGCAATGTCGCTAGCGAACTTCGAGATCCCAAGTCTCGGAAATGGCCCCCACGACCAAAATTGTCATCGCCCAAACGACCCGTCTCTCCTAACCACCGCGGCCCCGGGTGCGAGAATGATCCATTATCCACCCGCCGGAGTGGCTAGGATCGCGTGCTTGCCATTTCAGAGAAATAACATCAAAAGTGGCTTCCGTATATGGAAGGTGATGCTGGCCGGGTAGCCGGGCCGCTGGCGGAAAGAAAGAGCACGAAAGGGAGCGAAACGACATGAGACAAGACGAAAGCCTCGCCTCCGTAACGGCGGGAGACGACTGGCGCCACAGCGCATCCTCGCTCAGATCTTGTCACACCTATGCTCCTCCTCCCCTCCCACGGGCGTCGACGATATGCCTCGACCCAAACTCGACAGATGCGGGAAAGGGAAGTGGGGCAGCGATGCGCCGCACCGGGCGGTGAGGTGGGTGGAAAGCAGTACTGGCGAGCGAGGCAGCGAGGTTCAGAATCCGTTCCCGAATCGCATCCAGGTGAAGGCGATGGCCGGTGTGCAGATGCGCATGCGCCGTCGTCTTCCAGCCAGCGCAGTACAGGTGTGGGTGAGCACCATCTCGGTTGTCGCGAGCCTGAAGTCACCCCATCGTGGACCTACCAATGAGGGAAGAGAACGACGAGGGAAAACACAGCATCTCGCTCCGCGGCCGAACACCGGGTTAGGGTCCTTGATCCACGCCAGCGCCAGGCCATTGTCAAGGCACTGTCACGGTCCTCTCATCCTCCTCTCCATCTTGCACCGCTCCTCCACTCCTCCACCCCTGCTTCCGACCAAGCGCCCGTTGTCCCCACCAGCGCCGCCCAGCTCGTCCACGTCTCCCTCCCCCACCCGCACGGCAGCGCTCCCACGCCAGCGGGGGGAGCGGCGATCGGAACACGCGCAGCTCGTGACGCTCGATCCGCTGGCATCGCCCCATCTTCCATCTCGGAGTCGGCCAGGGGAGGATGCGGTACGCTGCTGCAGCCAGAGTGGGGGGCGGCGACGCAAGCAACGAAGAGCGGGGTCCTGACAAAGCCTACCAACCCCACCGGGCATCTTTGTCACCCGCACGCGTCCGCGTCACTGGGTCGTTGGCGAAGACAGACATTGAAGGCATCAAAGTCGAGTTCAGGCTACGCATCACCGACCACGTCGGCGTTGGTAGCCATACTTGGTCACCCCTCTACTGTGGGTCGACATTGGCAAGCCCCGCACCAGCGCACATCCCTGGGTCGGCGCCGCCGAAGACATCAATGTCGACCTCAGGATCTAGATCGTGGTCCAGGCCGTTTGTAGCCATGCTCGCTCTCGTCACCACTGTCGGTGCCCGCGCTGATGCCGGCGGCGCTGGTGGTGGGAGCTCAGGGTCGATGACGGCAGAGACGCAGAGCGGGAGGCGGCACTGAGGATGGCTCGAAAGGAGAAGGTGCCGTGGTTGTGGCACCAGCGGGCGGGCGGGCAGCAAAGCTATGGGGTAGGTCCTGATGAGGGTAGCTAAATGTAGGTACCCAGCGAGCCCCGGGGTCAAAGAGGGCGAGCGGCGTGAAGGTGCGGACGAAGGGCCCCAGGAGTGATGGGCGAGGACGGGCCAACGGTGGTGGAGCGCCCCGCGGAAGCGCCCAAGCGAGAAGCGTCATTGGCATGCACGTCGAGGAAGCATCGATGCGGAGTGGAGCGTGTCTAGCTGAGTGTTAGTGTACGTACAAAATTGGCGTAGTGCAAGGGGCGAAGTGGGAAGAGCGGGAAAGGAGTATAAGGAGCAGGGAAGCTAGAGTGCGTACCTCCGAAGAATCCCCCCACAAACACAGAATATGCGTATAACGGGCGATATCCACGAAGTCGAAGTACGTGTGCAGCGCGCAGGCGGGGCATGGATCCAGCTGGTGCGGTGAAAAGGCGGATCTGCCAGCACGATACGTGGCAGGGCAGGCCTGCAGAGGGTAGGGTTAGCGCGGGACAGATGGAAAGCAGTAGAACGGTGAACGTAGACGGGAGGAAGGAAGGAAGGAACGCAGGTGAAAGTTTGAGGGGCGGGTAGACGTGGAAGATGGACGTGGGTGAAAATATGAAGGCGAGTTACGAAGGGGGAGAAAATGATAAAAGAGACGCACCCGTCCAATCCAGCAACCTCGCCCACCTGATGCACGGCCCTTCCCCCAGGCCCCGATCCTCCCGCTGGCGCTGGCGCTCACGCGTACCGTCTCCGTCCTCGTCGCCCCGAGCCTTGCTACCGTTCCCCCCGCCCGCTTTCATCCCGAGCTTGCCTTCTGCGGCACCGTCGACGTCGACCCATGCCCATTCCCATTCCCAGCGCATGCCGCGCAAGCCCAGACCCATTCCCATGCGCTGTCGCGTTGCCATTCGGCAGCGCCCCGCCTCCCCGAGCCCGAAATTCTTGCTCTGCGCATGCTACTGCTGCCGCTCGGCCTGCACGCACGAGCTCCCCAACAGGCTCCGCCTCGCCGGGGGGGCCTGTCCCGATGCATGTCCGTGTAGCGGGCAGCATTTACCACCAGAGCGCTGTCCGTCCGATTTTTTTCTTCCAATTGTCGAATCTAAGAGCATAAGGAAAAGTCAGTGAGTGGGAGGACACTTTGGTGGCATCCGAGGGGCGCACCTGGCTCTGTCCATACCAAAGAAACTGGGCGGGATGGGGCTATACGGTCTGAGGGTGGATTCGAGTCCGGCCGAGCAAGAGATTGCGAAACATGAGACAGGCGGTGGGTGGGAGAAAAGGGATCGCCGAGAGCGAATGAAGTAGCGAGGCAAGGGAGACAAGGATCCAGTCAGTAAGTCGATCGGAGTAGGGTGCGGTCTAGCGAGGCTTGGTAGGATGTATACGCTCCCCATTGAAAGTCCTCGTCAGCCACGAAGCCACACCAGTGATTCCGAAGGTACTCACCGCTAGTGATTTGCCGGGCTCGGGCTCAGGCCCGAGCCCGGCCCAAGCCTGGGGCTTTCAGGCCCGACCCGGCCCAAGCCCGACCCGGTTTTCAACTGGGCCTAGGGTCGGGCCTGACATTTGCTCAGGCCTAAAGCCCGGGGCTTAGGCCCGGGCCTTTCCACCGGGCTTGGCCAGCGAAATATTACAACTGTCATCACGAGTCCAGATCAGTCACCTGCAGGTATTTTTTATCAATGATGCACTGCATCGAAATTTGGATGGATTCACCCAATAATATTTCATGTGTGCATCATTGTTCTATCATTTGTAACCTTAATTTTGTAACTCACTTCTCATTTTCCGTGAACATGGTTTGGGATGCATGCCTAGCTGATGAACTGGACGAGGGAGAGGACAATGGGGATATCAGGGAAGATTTTTTAAGTTTGTTTGCTGTTTAATATATATATATAATTATTTACTGCCAAGCCCTGGGCCTGGGCCCAAGCCCGACCCGACCCGGCCTCAAGCCCGATTGTTGGGTCGGGCCTGAGGTTCTCCCCCGACCCAAGCCCGCCCAAGCCCGGCCCAAGCCCCGGGCTTTCAGGCCCGGCCCGACCCGGAAAACACTACTCACCGCGAAGACGGCTACTCTCTCCAACGAAGTTGAAGCGATAACTACGCAAGCCAAGGGTCCTAGGGTAAGTTGAGGGACGACTAGTTGTGGGATGGAAGCCCGATAGATGCTTAGAAGAGCACAGGGCAAGGACTAGGAGCGACGTGAGGGAAGAAGATACGGTGGTGGCTGTGTCCCTGTGCTTGTGGCGCAAAGGCCCAAGCTCTCCTTCAACCATCATCATGTTTTAGTGTTTTCAACGCGTTAACGGGTTCGTTCCTCTTCAATATTCGTTATAAACTTCCGCTGGGTTTCGCTGCTTCTGGATCTCGGTCCAAAATCTGTCTCGCATCTGGCTGGGAATTTCTGCACCCGACGAATCGACGATGTATCTGGCGCGATCTAGTCTCTTCCGCATAGTCGTACTGGTACTGCGTGCTCCTCGAATCGTCTAATTTACTGCTTCTCACTCAAGTAATCCCAAAGATACGGCGTCTTGCTTTCAAACCCTCTTGAGGTCTGCCAGCACCCGGTTCTAATCTTGCTGTCCCAAATTTCTCTTATGGTTCCTCTCTATCGGCCCGAACGTCTGTGTCTGTGGCTCGTCACTCGCTCCATCGCGGTGCTCCTCGCGGCGCAGTTGTTGGGAGTCCCTCATGAAGCTCGTGTCCGCTCTGCCTTCTCCTCGAAAAGTCTTCCACGTCTTATTCTTCTCGTCCCAAAATTAATTCGTCCTACTGCCTTTTCCGCTTTCGTTTTCTGTTCTCCAGTCCCCGCCCTTTTCATCCGAAATTATCTTCGACTAACGCGTCCAATGTCTTTCTTTACAATTCATAAGTCAAAACAGAACAATTCCCGCAAGGAAAAAGGAGAACAAGCTATTGGTCCACCCTTGCCTTGAGGGGGTGGAAACCCCATCCCTCCGCTTGACCCCTTGTCTATCAGGTATCGGTCCACAAAGGCTTGAAGACTCCGGTTTGGCGACGCATTCCAAATCCCAGGCTAGTTGTTTCACCGGCGTCCCGATCTGGGGACCTGATGGTTCGTGCTCACAAATTTATTTTCGCGCCTGCGGTGCATTCTTTGACGGAGTTGACTCGATTTGGCTACATAACAAGGAGTCGACAGAACATCAAGAAACCGACGTTTGAATTTCTTAAGTGTTTCGTCAAATTCTACGGTATCTCTTTTGCGGTCAGGTAATGTGCATATATTCCGCAGAAACCATAACCATTCTGAATGGATTGCATAGGACGCGATGAAATTCCTTTGTTCACAAAAGTTGGGCGGATATGTGAACAAAGTCGCCAACTCGAGGAGATTTCCACCAAGGACGAACCTAATGAAGAGTCCATTTTCGCCCTGTCCCCCCTTACACAGCTACTTGACACTGGGGTCACGCCTTCTCTCCTTGCAACGAGTGCAATCACCCGAATTCCCCACTTCACTGTGTTCAGGCCCCCGGTAGACACATCTCCGTCTACCTCCGTCTACCTCCATCTACCCTCTGTCTACCCGGGTAGACGTATGTGTACCGCAACATGTAGACACATATTAGTCTACCTCCGTCTACCCCTGTCTACCTTCGGCTACCTAAGGTGGACAGCCTTCGGCTACCTTCGGCTACCTCCGTCTACCTCCGTCTCTCTTGGTAGACTCACCCTGTCTGAACTTACACTGCTAATTTGGGCTCACCTAGGCCTTCCCTGACTCGGGAGGTCCCAAAGTTCCTAGACAAGTCCGAGGAAAGTCAGAGAAGAATGAGCCAGCGACTCGGAGGAACACACCAGCAGTTTCGGAATCACGGCATCGTCAAACATGTGTACATACCTTGACAGCGGTAGCCATCTGATCAAAGAATCTTCAACTCACTGTGGACTTTGCGTTGACCGTTTACCGGTGAAAGCCAATGCCGATGTCAGCCTGACTATGTCTACATCGGTCTACCTCGGCCCAGGTCTGTCTACCCCCATCTACCTGGTAGACACACAGTAGACTCAGGTGAACAAGGTGTGCGAGTGCAACATATACTTAGGTAGCCAGACAGGTCCGTCTACCCTGTGTCTACCCGGGTAGACAGACCCTCTGTCTACGGGGGGTCTGAACGCAGTGCTTCTGCCCATGCTCACATTGCATAACGCCGCTCTTCAGATGCCAGATACATCAGCACCGGAACCAGAGGAGAGTGAATAAAGTAACTTGTGACTGTTAACTTTAACTTTGATCGCCCCTTTGGCTTGGCGGGGCTAACTTTACTTTACTTTACTTTACTTTTCCCACGCTTGACGAAACTAACTTAGACTAACTTGTTGACAACTATAACTTGTACAGTTCTGATAAGACAATGTGCAAAGACCCTAGTAGACACTTCCCAATGCCTTAAGCATACTCTACACATCAATAATCATTATTCTCACTCTACTAAAGTCACTGTCAGTGCCTTCATCATTGTTGATCTTTGCCACGTCCGTTGCACCAGTTCGACGGGTTCCATCTGACGGGCAGCTGACCCGTTCTGTCAAGGGATTCAGAAAAAAGTTTTACGGCACGGCAATGGGACAGTTTTGTGCTGCGATGGCCATCAAAACAGCGGCCATCAACAGGCTAATGGTTTGACAATGCTAGAGCCCTAAATTTCGTAAGTTTTTAAGAGTCTCTTGTGGAAATATAGTTCCCTCGCTACTATCAAACCTATTTGATGCTCTCTAGAGGTATACATTGGTCAGGATCAAGCCAAAACAGTATTACTGTGTTCCAAATGTGAATAACTTTAACAGTGTCCTCAACAATTTTGAAGCATTAGGTTGGAATTCGGACTGCTAAGGAAGTCTAGAGGGTCTAGTCCTGCTTGGAGGAAGGAAATGATTCAATAACACAAACAAGGATTCAACTACAGGCACACTGGAGCCCGCGAATGTTCAGTGATGTCTTGAAGCTTGGTTTTAGTTGTTCTAAGCCCGAATGATAAACTGACCGATATAATAGCGCAGGGATGGCCAAACTCGCATTTTCTGTGAAAGAAATTTGAGTTTGAATATAAAGTGCATCTGGGCACAGCCTGGGACATGCAATAATTACCAGTAGGGTGCAGAAAGCTGGAGCACTAGTTGTGAAAGCCAAATGGCTCAGATATGAGTGAAGAAAAAGACCTAGACTTGTTTCAGTTCCCTTATTTACATCTACTTACACATTTACTTACTGTTACTTGAAGCTACTTGAAGTTACTTAAAGTTACTTGGAAGTAACTTGCCCCGCCAAGTTAGATCAATGCGATCAGACAAAGTAACTTATGCCATCAGATGGCATCAAATCCTGCCAAGTTTGTCAAGCTATAGTCGCGAGAGCGTGAATTGGCACTTGGCACAACCTCACAAAGCTGAAATAGATCCTGAGGTACCTAGCACACATGTAACTTGAAGTTACTTAAGTTACTTGCAAGTTACTTACAAGTTACACTGATTGGGAGATTCAGATTTTTCAGCACAATTTACAGTGAAAAATGTCGATTGTTTTTCAGACATTTTTTACTGAAAAAAATGATGAAATTTTCAAACCTTTTTCACCCCTTTTCAACTTTCTTTCAAGTTTTTCACCTCAAACTGGAAAAGTGGTGAAAAGCTTTGAAAATTTCACTATTTTTTCACTGAAAAATGTCTGAAAAACAAACAACATTTTTCACAGTAAATTGTGCTGAAAAATCTGAATCTCCCAACCAGTGTTACTTAAGTTACTTACAAGTTACTTTGTCGTACTTTACTTTACTTGCCTGCCACAATTAAAGTAAAGTTAGTTTTGTAAGGCTAAGTTAGTTTGTCTAAGTAACTTTGTTAACCATCGTTTCCACTTTATCTTTGTTGTTGCCCAATATTCATTTTGTTCTCTCAGCGCTTAGGTTCGTTTTATGAGTTCGTTTTAAGACAGTGGACGGTAAACATTTTCAACATGAATAACTCAGCTTTCTACACCTCCAATTTTTTTCCGGCCACCATAGTGTCGAGCTTGGCGGTGCAATTCGCCAAGGGCGCATCTCTGAACACGACTCTACTCGTCGACAGATCTCGCAGAAAGGCAGCTGATTCGTATCTCTTTACTGGACGCGAAGCAGACCAACATGACTTGGAATCCATTCACGCGCTTGGGGCCAACGGCTTTCTTCAACTCACCACCTTGAATCCGGCCTTCCGCGAATTCGAGGATCCTTTGTTTTCAGATGGATTGCGGGATACCGACCGCACTTTTCTCTCCACAGAGGCCATCACACAGCTTGGCCTGGGCATTTCCGGGTTCTTGTCACTACTAGCTGGGTCCCTATGTGATGGAGGCGCCGACAGGAAAGGTTCTCGAATGGCTGGTACGGCGGTTCAGGTGCGTTGTAATGTGAATGGGTGGCTTCAGTCTCATATCGTTGCAGGATTAACGAATTTAATGTCGAACCTATACTTGCTTTATTTTTGCCCTATCATGAATCACCGCATTTCGCTAAAATGCTCTCGATTTTGCACATAAAGTGAGCTGCCATCTCTCGTTCCCGCTGCGGTCTGTTATTTTTCTGGACCGAACTCCGTCTAGGCCTTCTTCCTGCCTTTCAAGCCTGCCACATAAAACGTCCTCCGAGTTTCCCTAGTCACCGAGATGCTCAAAAAATCTGATGCAACACCGTTCATAGTAAACCTTCTTCCAACCTCAGTTCCTCGCACCACACGTTGCTGGCCTTCAATGCTGCCACAATACACGACTATCTCACTCGTACCAAAACCCCCGACGAGGGGACCGCCGCACACCTGCTCCCAGCGCTCGGACATCATCGAGGATGCCATCGTACGCCCTTCGCTTCGTTCTATCTTATGTTTATTCCCTGTTTATTCAATCTGCCACTTAGCTCGGGAGTTACATCCGGCTCTCTGCACTGGCACGGGTATGCCAGCTCGCCCCGGTAGCTTTGAGAACTATCATCAACGCGATGGCCAGCTCTGCGCGCCGGGTTGCCGCCAACCAATTCCTCAATCCCGTGGTCTCTTCTCTGTGTGCGAGGCGCAGAACCCGCTCAATACGCTGACGGACGGACAGGCAGAAGCGTCTTGCGGCTCGTGTGAGCCATGTGTATTCCATTCGCAGGGTTGACGACGACACCGAAATCCCGCCTTTCATCGAGTCTGTGATCAACTCGCCCACCACCCCGCCGCCGTCCTCGAACACCTGACCAACTTACTCATAATCAAGAACATTTCGGAGGATGGGGACGTGCCTGCCCGACGTCTGCAGGTGCTCGTCCAGCACCCGCATCCCCTCGTCGTGCAGGAGGCCGCGGACGAGATATCTCTAACCCTCGATCTCGCTCGCCATTGCCCTACCAGCATCTGCATCTGCATCCGAAACCGGCGTAGGCAGCGTTGTCGCGTCAATGAGCGCCGATGAACACGCACGGACTGCTGAGGTCAAGGAGCTGGTCGCCTCAGCGCAGGACGCGTTTTTCGTACCTCCCCTTATCTAATCCTGATTCCATCCCCAGCAACCTATCCGTGCCGCGCTCGTCCCCCGCGTCCAAGACACCAGCGCCATCGTCCTTAACGCGCTGTACGCTGCTCCCGCGGCGCTCCTCCCCGTCTTCCTCGTCGCCCCGAAACCCTACCTGGACTCCCTCGCCGCTGCGCTCGCGGGCAAGCCCAAGCACCCGCTCCTGCGCCTGCACCTGGGCTTCCTGTTGGGCCATTTTTGTTCTGCGGCGACGCCCGAAGCGCAGGAAGACGTGTTCTATAGGATCCTGTTCACGTTCCTGCCGTTTTCCAAGGCGTGGCAGCACACTGCGGATTTGGTGTGGGAGCTCATCGCGCAGTCCCCTTTAGTGCAGTACGATTTGCTCGCGGGGTGCGCAGAGGTGTGGGCGGCGGAGAAGGGAAACGGAAAGGAAGAGGATGAGGGCGAGGACGGTGAGGATGGCGCGGATCAACGAGGCGATGGCAGAGAAACTCGCAGGTCAGCACACGCTGGAAAGGCTCTCAGCCTCTTCGAGCTGGTATAGGCCGAGAGAAGGGGTTCGGGCTCGGAAGGTCCGAATCGGTCGCGCAGACCCAGGAATGGTGTGAAGCAGAAGGTATGTGTCGTTGTATGTATGTACAAACATCCTAATTGCATCGCAGGCCAACGAACTTACGCACCATCCGACGAATTTATGGACTGTTTGTTGTGACCCGCGACGAACGGCGGACAGGACCCAGCGAACAGGTTAAGGTAAAAACAGGTCATATTCGAGGTCGGATTCGAGTGCAGACAGGACTTGTAGTAATACACTGGGGGTCCAGTAGGACTCGAGTAGCGGCTTCCACGATTGACCCATGTACCTGGGTACGACAACGGCGGCGCGCCGTTTAGGCCGACTACCAGCGAGAATTTCGATTAGAGTTGCATTGAGAAAATCGCGAACATACACTCATTTGGTGAGCACCCAGTACTGATTGCCTTTATGTATCTTGGAACTTTCCTGGTATTTTTCGACCCATTTCTGGCCAGAAAGCTATTTTTCCCCCCCGAACACCACTAAGAAGTCACGGCAAATTCCGCGGGTGGCCCAAAACTTCAATTCCCGATGGATTGCCACAATTCTAAAGAGACAGGATGTTTAATCACACCTACTAGGATACCAGAGGTATTTTGGAATGAAACGAAATATGCATGCTAAAGCACATTGAAATTGACTAACTCCGACGATTACGCAATAACATTCCGTCCCTTTCACACTCCCGCGGTAACCATCGGACTAATGGCAGCTGCACTGTCTCTGTTTAAATCCATCAGACAGGCCCCTGTGAAAGAATTAGACACTCACGATGGCAATTGCCAAATCAATGGCGCAGCCGAAGTCCGCCGCGAGATCTGTAGTCCGAGACCCATCAAATTTAAAATGCGATGAGAGAGCTGACCACTTACTGCAGCCATCTGCGAAAGCTGCAGCGGCGCACGCCACTCCTTCGTCAGCGAGAGCTCGAAGGCATTCTACGGCCGGTAAATCAGAATCATATTGCATGCTAAACTGGAGGAACACAAACCACGTAGACACACACTGCAGGATGCATCACTCCTGGCGCTGATTGGGCTTGTGATGGTTTTTGTAACCGTGGGTGAGGCGTGGATACTGGTGCCGCTGGCGACAGTTAGGAGCACCAACAAGCTGGATTTGAACTGCATGCTGAATGTGAGACAGAGGCAAAGTGGGGAGATGCGACTGGAAGTTGTTTGTTGAAACGTTGAGGAGTGGAAGTCGCGGTTTTATAGTCCAGAGAAGACCCTCGGTCCAGTGGACTTGCAGAGTACGTACTACTAGTAGACCAGACTTATGACATTTAACTTGTGACTTTATACAAGCTCAAACAACCCAGGAAAAGGGCAAGATCACACGGACAAGCCTATGTCCGAAATTCCCAAGCTCAGAAATTTCGGCTAAATATTCCGTGTTTTCCGAACAGTATCGCCACTGCTGCTGGGTTGATTCCGTATTTGCAGTTCTTTAGCCGAGATTTCCTGAGTCGAGAGGTGTGGAGCAGCCAATCAGACGCTCAGGAAAGCCCGTATAAAAATCTGCAAATACGCTCTAATAATTCATCTCAAAGGGGGAGCCATATACCTCACTTGCGACCTTTCTGACCTTTCGGCTTGTCGCTTAGCGTCGCACAAGCCCAAAACAGTGGCAATCAAAATGTCAACTCGGAAGTATTGATACTAGTTCAGACGGGCTTTGACAGTGACTGAACCCTAGAATGCAGAGGATATACCAAACGCGACAGGTCAACACACGACAGGCGTGACACACAGCGCTCGAATGCGACATTCTATGGGCACTATCTGGATTTCAATTAATTCTGCCACCTGGCAACTTTTTAGAATCCTTGCCCTCAATCTACGAAGCCACAGCATCTACTTGCTCTAAAATCGTTCTCGGCTCTGATTTCTTGTCTACGGCTGGTTTTTGATGTAGTCAGAGGTCTCCAGACTTCTACCTCCTGACTTGGTTAATTGGCACCTTCAACAAATCGCACTGAGTTGTCATTCCACCTTTCGGCATTGTCATCCATCAGAAGGTGACCGGAGGCTAACCTAGCTGGTCCAGTAGTTTTTAATACACTCTTGTGTCATTGAGTGCTACTCAATACCACACTTGCAAACTGTACTGATTTGCCCTCTGGTTTCCTGATATTAGGGCTGAAAATTCGCCATGTATGGAATAACTCGCGAGTTTTTCTCGCTCCGAAGGTATCGCTTCCTGCTGTGTTTCTGCTGGCCAATCCCCCCGCGAGGACCTGTCGGTGTGTTTGAATCGTTAGTAGCGCTTTTGGGGACGATAGTTCGAAGAAAAACGTACGAGTGGGCCGGCTGTCACGAAGGAGATGAACAGCACCGCGAGAAGTGCGGGAATTTGGTGCTAAGCACCACTAGAGAGCGTGGAAGATCGATGAGCCCTGACATTATTCTGCTGTGCTGATCCTCCGTAAGTTATGTGGGACAGCCAAGATCTGTGTCGGGTGTCCGTTGTCAGGGGTGCATCCGTCGGACATCGAAGCTGTAAACCAACGGTATATCACGAAGAAAGTGATAAAGACCTACATAATGTTTTTTTTTTTCAGATTAGCGCGGCTTGCCAGATCTCGGATTGGATGTAAAATGTAATTCGAAGATGTCGCATATCTGACTGACCAAGTAGAAAATAGCTGCAAGGATGAATCAGTCAAAGCTCGGCGCTGAGCGGCGATGGGTACCAAGTCACTCAGAAAATAAGCCAACCGAGAAGCACGGACTCTTTGTTGCGACCCGCGACAAACAGCGCAGAAGACGCAGCGAACAGGCTGAGGTAAAACCAGACGAGGAAAAACATGGAAAATAAAAGGCAGGTATATTCGAGGCGAGAAGACTAGACAGGACTTGAAGTAAAACAGTGGGCGTCAGCAAGACTCGGGTGGCGGCTTTCACAATCGACCCATGAGTACGACAACGCGCCGTCTTTAGGCCCACTACCGCCGGAGAGGTTTGCCAGCGCGAATGTAGGACTGAGTTCCTAGGGGCCGGGATCGTCAGTCAAAGTGAGTGGAAGAGACACACGAGAACATACCTGCACCTACAGGGCTGGCCCACAGCAGGCTGCAATGTCGTTCAACAAAACATCGTGCAATATGGAAAGCTCACACCGTAGGCAGCTAACGGAGCCAGAGTTCATGGACAATGGTTACTTCATCGAGGTAGCGGATGGCAAGGACTGGAGATGAGCAGGCCCAGTGAATGGAAGAGAGTGGGAGGGACGAAGGTGGGGGGAAGAGAGAAGAGTTGTTGACGAGTGTTGTGTGCCTTTCCAAATCCAGACACCAACCACTTTTTTTTTGATGGCACGTGTGCGTTACACAGCGGTCCGTGCGCGGGTTGAGCAGATTAGGGCCGGTGTCTCGGCAACGGACTTACAATAATTGAGCAGATGCTAAATTTCTTTTCCCGCCTTGCACAAAGCCATTTCGCAAATGCCGTACCCACCCATCATGAGGTATGATTTCCCTCTCTTCTTGGCTCAGAAACAAAATTCACAACCAGGTAGCTTTGGAGAACTGACCAGGTTGGCTAATTTAGTGATTTTGCCCCAGATTACCCTAATCTAAAATCAGGAGGGGACACTGGATTAGGCCCACCATCAACCTGTCACCGCCACCCGCCACCGCCTTCTTTTTACATACCCTCCCTTGGCCAGCTACGGCATCCCTTCCATTTGGAACTTGCTGCGCCCCGACCCGACCAGCTCCGACACACGTGTAATCAGACCGGATCCTCGGGAGAGGTGCCGCAATCACTCGGCCGAAGTGCCGCTATCACTAATCAAAGTGTGACCCTCGCAGGCTCAGCCGCGCGGCGTCCTGGGCATGCTGCCCGCCCTGGCTCGGCGACGAGGTGTCTCCACCGGTTGGAGACTCTCCCAAATTGTCGCTCACCTCAATTTGAGTCGAAAACATGTTTGTTTTCTTTTTCTTTTACTAAGGGCGACACCTGCATTCCTTCGCTAAGGGCACCCGCAGGACATACCAACTGTATTTTTATCTTACGCACTTGTGGCTCCAATCTCAATATGAGTCGAATGCTTTTATTTTGTTGCTCCTTTGCTACTAAGAATCCTAAATGCCGCAAGATATTTCAACTGTATTGGGCCGGCGCACATATGGTGCCCCCAGCGAGGCCAAAGGTGCTCAAGATCCAGAAAACGGTCGGTTCATGGGCGAATCTCTTCAAAAAACTTCAACGTAATTCTAGGATGTCCTCTCGAAGAAATACAGATGTTTTGGGCCGCCTGCTGCGGAATGCATGCACATTGGCCACGTTGGAGCTGACTCCTTGCCGAATATATACCTAACGCAAAATCACTCGTATCTTGGACCCAATCACATCAAATAAAATACCCAGCCTACCTCTAGGACGTGCGTATGCCAAAGACAGCGGCACCGACTCCCCGCCAGATCAGTCCCTACCCAAAACCGTTTAGATCAAGGTCAGTTTGGGTTCGATTTTCTCCAAATAAAATGCGACGCGGATGAGGGAGTAACTGACACGTCGACGATGCATTTTGTTGTTTTATCGCGCATTTCTTCACTGTCACATTGTACTACAAGCTCACCATCCCATTTGCTACTCGCTTCAAGTCTACTCTATCCCGAGTGCTAAATAATCTCTTGCAACCAAATAGATATGTACCATACTAATTGCTACTCGTATTCCACTTATTGGTGCCTTTAGGCGCTTGCCTGATTGAGGTTTCCGATAGAACTCATTCTCCGCTGCGTTATCGGGAGGAAATGATTGGGAATGACTAATACTGCCTGCGGTTAGTTGCGTCGATCATTTAGCTTTCCCACGGTTGGGCGCAACCACTGCCACCATTTACTGTTTTCCGGCCAGTCCGATGCCGGCACCGCAAAGCTCCCATTCACTACGTCTATTTCAAGGTTCCAAAGTGCTGTCTGACGCAAACTTTGCCTTTTTCTGCTCCTTCGTGTCGTGTTTACGAAGTGTGCAACGGCTCGTTTTCTATCCTCCCTGTGCTTCCCCGCGGCCAAATTGTACACCTATCGGGCTATCGTCTTCACAGTGAACTCATCCGTAGCTTCCTTCCTTCCCGGGGCAGGCATGGAATTCAAATCCACCTCTTATCTCGAAGCTTCCAGATAAGGCAGGCCGCTTAAGCCCAGCTTGAGCCGGGCTTCTCTGAGTTATCTCGTCTTGCGATTCACCATGTCTGAGACTTCTGCAGCCGACAACAATGTTGGTTCTCTGCCAGAATTTACCGCATCCAAGTCTTGGAGCACAAGCTCAATTGACAAGACCCTGGAGACAGAGAATACTGAAGTCGACTCGGAAGAGGATATGAAACTCGGTGTCATTGAGAACACCGAAGATGTGGCCATTCAGGTAGAGAGCAGCCTCTTCGGTTTTAATCAATTTCGATTCATTGACAGTTCTAGATTATCTCGACGTACGATGACCCAACGTTGCCCTCCATCACGTTCCGTTCGATCTTCCTTGGTGTTGGTTTGAGTGCCTTTTCGTCGGTGAGTGAATTGCTATCTTCATCGACGTACTCTGAAGATATTTTCGACAGGTCCTAGGTCGGTTTTCCCCTTCAAGATACGTGGTTGGATACTGACTACGTCGAAACCAGCGACAATCTACACCTTCAAGGTTCGAGAAACGGGCCTTCATTGACTCCCACTAAACTATGATTAGCCTCAAAATGCCTCCGTCTCGCAACTGTTCTGTCTGATTATTGCATACGTTTTGGGGACTGCAATGCATAGTGAGAGGGTCACCCCATTTTTTTTGAACACTGTCTGATTATGGCAAATATTCAGGTGTCATCCCCTCCCATGGCGTTTGGTGTTATCTCAACCCTGGTCCCTTTAATCTCAAGTAATCTCGCGTTGCTTCACTTCAATTTCACGGTTAATTGTATGGCTCCAGAGAACACACGGTTATCACCATTATGTCAGGACACCCGCCTCGAATGTTGCGACCGGCATGGAGATCATTGCTGCTCTAGATCTTTTCTACGACCTCAGGCTCAATGCTGCGGTTGCAATCTTCCAATTTTTGCAACCCAGATGGTTGGATACGGCATAGCCGGTCTTCGTGAGTACTTCCTCTAGTCTTGCGGATTACTGAACACAATACTCGTTGAAACAGTTCGAACATTCTTGGTGTATCCAACCTAGTGAGAGTTCCACGATCATTAATCAACATAGCACAGTTGACCTAAAATCAACAGTACATTCTATCCAAACTACATCTCAGGGCGTCAATCTCCTGCAATCTTTGGATTGGAGAGGCACGCTCAATGCCAAGAAGCGGCGGTTCTTTTGGATTGTGGTAAGCTGCGTTCGTGAGCATTCTCAACTGGCGATCTCTAATTATCGTCTAGTTCGCTGCCATCTTCTGGGAGTGGATACCCCAGTACCCCATGCCGATTCTCACCGCGATTTCTGTGATTTGCCTGGCCGACAATGGCCGTCACGAATTTGTTCGAAACCTTTTCGGAGCAGGGTCGAGCAATGAGGGCATCGGCCTTTTGTCAGTCTCTACGAGCTGGACGCTCATCACACAGGGAACACCATTAGTCTGGCCGCTTCAAACACGTACGAGCTTTTCCTCGATTCTTAATTCTTCCATTGACACAATCCTCAGAGATCAACTCTTTCAGTACGTGCCGAGTCCCAACCCGTCTATCGTCTGAGCTTTCGCTCTAGTCGGAATGTGGCTGGGATACATCGTTCTCACTACTTGCTACTACTCCAACGTGTTCAACGGTCGCGACCTACCATTCATGTCAACTTCGCTCTTCTCAGAAACCGGTGATACATATAACCAGTCTGAAGTTATCACCGTGGATTATAAACTCAACACTGGCAACCGCTCTCGAGACAGTCGGACTGCTTCGGTACTCGACAACATACGCCATAAGTCAACTGTGCTATAACCTATCTCTCGGTGCAGCCGTAACCTACCTGTTCTTATGGCACTGGCCGGAATTGCGCTCTGGTACGGGTTTTGAACATACAAATGAGAGTATAACCAACTGACCTACCTCAGCATTTGGCGGACTACGATTCTTGAAGCGAGGACATGCGGAGGTTGACGATCCACATTATAAAGGTGTGTTTCTTGTCTATTATTCGTCGACTTGAACTCAACTTTCGTGCCGACAGAAATGCAGAAATACCGTACGGAGTCCCATTCCGTTGGTTGTTGGTCAAGAATTGATGATATTTCAGCCGAGGTTCCGCAATGGGTCTACGCGTTACTCTTTTTCGTCTCAATCGGAGTTGTTATCGGCTGTAGTTATGCTGGACCTCGCGGAAAGGTTCTCATGCCTGCCTGGTATATTATTTTCTTCACCGGTGCGGTACTACCTTCCAAGGTATGAAGTCACTGCTTAAATTAGTTTCTAGTCTTCAGCGCTATAATCTCTGTATTTCTTGGATTCAGTAAGGTTCTCGTTCCTAACGGCTGCCTTCGACTCATGCATCGTTCACCTATCAGTCACCGCTATGACTGGGTACCACAGTTAGCAACCAACAACAGCCCATCTACTGACCCACATTTAAATCAGATTCAATATCAGCATCAAATACGCGATTCAGATCATGGCTGCGTTCATCCACCCTGGTAATTTAAGCGTCTACCGTCTATGCACTGAGCCGACTTCGTCTGTCCAGGGCAACCCATGTAATTATTGCCTGCTTTCCAATTGCAGTCTGAATTTTAATACCAAACAGTCCTGTCATGTATGCCAACCTTTACGGTAAGCCTATTTTTGTCACGCGGAAAGCCTCTTGCTCACTAGACTTTAGGTAACAGCACAAGTTTCCAGGTATGTGCGATCAATCATTGATGATCAACTTGAACTTGAACTTCCTAATTTGTCCGGTAGATGCTGTACCTGCTCCAAGGCGTGTTTCAACCTCAGTCTTACAATTGTATCATTTTAACCATCATCCAACTCACAGATTTAAAGCTTGGTCAGTACACTAAGCTTCCACCGCGCATTACATTCGGAACACAGATGGCCGGATCGATTGTGGGAGCGATTTTCAATTACACCAGTGAATAATGGGTTTATTTCCCCACTTTCAGACACTGACCTCTGCATAGTGATAAAAACCATTGTCTCAAATAATCGGGCGATATTGGTTGATCCAATTGGTAGCAGGCTGTGGTCGGGCTGGATCGTACAACAATATAACAGTGGCATAATTATTTTTTTTCGACCGACTATCATTCATTCAACTTTTTAAGCGTAAGTTTTTGTGAGGATACCTTCGCTGTTTGATAGACCAACTTTAGGCCTCAGTCGCCATGGGTGCTCTCGGGAAAGAGCTTTTCGCGTTCGGAAAACCCGATTGGCTCATTCCGTTCGCCATGTATGTTGTTGCTGGTTGTTGCGTCTCCACATCTTCACGGCTCATCATTATACTCTAGGTTTTTGGGCCTTTTCATGCCGCTGCCTTTCTGAGTTGTGTGGAATTTTCCGATCCGAAATCCAAGCTCGCAAAGTACGTTACACCTCCGCTCCTTATACTTGGCTTAAGGCTTAAGTCGGTTTAATAGGTTCGTGAAATACTTGAATCTCCCCATTATACTGCTTTATATAGGCTGGCTACCCTATAGTGTCAACGTGAAATCGGTCTCACTCTCACCGACTCGATCGTTCTGACATAACTCTCCGGTAAGGCCAATGGGCTAGTTGTATGATAATCGGTGTATTCCCAACGGTGGCTCAGAACCAGACGCCCCAAGTGGTCTGCGAAGGTCAGTTCATTTCCTCCTAGAAAGACCACACTCATACGTATAACACAGTACAATTACATTCTCTCTGCCGTGTTGGATGGGGGAAGGTTCGTGCGACCTATTTCGGGATCCAGACCATTGATGTCTCCTTTGCAGCAAAATCATCTTGTTTATCCTCAGCTTCGCTGTATTCGGCGCCAGTGGTAAAGCTATAATGTTCCCATCCTGGTAAGTAGCGGTGTCGAATCGTCTTTTCGTTGCTGATTTTTCCGTCCCCTCTTTAGGTGGGGTTAATACTCTTGATTTTACTTAGCAAATATTATGTGCCTGCTCACCAGGCAATTACTAGTGAGTCAGAGTTTCTTTCCAGCAGGTTTAAAACAAACTCGGGCAATTTTCTTTTCGGCATCGTTCTTCAAATACCACAACAGCAAAATTGTCGGCTTGGTCGGTCAAGATCGAGAAGTACCGATCTTTCTTCTTCGAAAAGGACTCTCCCGAAGTGTAATGCAGGATGTGCGTTCAAGAGAACATTCATAAAAACACCGAGGACGTAAGGTCCGGTGGTTATCATTATTTCATTTTTTTCTGTATGGCTGTAGTCTCCCAAGTGATCGACGACCGGCGGGCTCCCCAGGATACGTAAGAGCTTTTGTTGCGACGAGCTGAAGCCGAGATTACGGGACTATGTGCACAGAACGTAGGCCACCACCTCGCTTGCAAAATGATCTGTGTGCTTGCGTCTGGCGAAATTTGAACCACTTGCCATTTGGGGAAGATGTGTTGAATTTGGCCATCACCCAGCCATCACCTCGCGGATGTTTGCCGAGTGAAGTCCCACTATCCGCCATGAAGCATGGGTACATATATAGGATGTTCAAGTGTTGTTTGCGGTAACTTACAATGAAAGGAAGCTGCAGTTCACAAAAAAAAAAGGGGAATGATCATTCAGTTGCACATGCCCCGTACCAGCAGAAAAGCTCTCAAAATCCGGACGAATTAGCACCTGAAAATTCTTCACGCGTCAGATGCAGGAGCCGACGTGATATATGGTGCACAGACGCTCTCGTTGTGAACCTTGGACGGCTCTTTGGTCATAAACCCGAGGCGAAGACCTTCAAGATAAGACCTATTGCAGAGCCAACATCAGCATGGGATCTCAGAGAGCGCGTTTTCAACTTGTACCATTCGCGCGCCATATCTCCAGCCCGCTCGGATTCCTCGATCTTGAAGTTCCAGAATTTTTGATAAATGAGCATTTAATCAGGAATGCAACGGACACTGTCAACTCATGATCCAGCCAGCACACTGACTGTAAGCCAACTTCCGCGCATCAGCCCAGTCCATCAAGAAGTCATCCGTGGTCTCAAATTGAACAGGCTATCCCCATTCTAGAAATGTAAAATAAGGGGTTTCAAGTACCCGAAGGACGGCTTACCTCCGAACCAAAGAGGACTGTTACCGGGTATCCAATACTTTGTCGTTTTGAACACGAGGGAGATCTTATTTCTATTGCCTGAGCGATCACGGCACAAGACAGGGCAGTTGACCTACTGCATATGCTGGTAAGATAAGCGGTTGGGTTTAGATCTGCAACTCCCTGATCCAAGCAAGGTCAGCAGAAGACAACACAACGTCAAGGAACTGCTCACCCCAAACCTGATGATGGATTAAGTAACTCGAAAATATACAACCAGGAAAAACTGACACATAGTACTGATGATTTTTGTAGCCTTGCGGGCCCATTTAGGCATCGGCAGGATTAGCAGGATTGCTGTGCCGCCAGTCGAGGTCCATGAAACTACGCCAGAGGTCAAATCTGCCATCATCACATGGCATACTTCGTGACGAGCGGGGTCTTCCTACGAGACAAACCGAAGATTCCGAGCTTCAGAAGGATCGGAACGGTATCTTGCAAAACAGAATGGGCTTCAGCGTTGAAAATGGCCGACGTCTGGGTGTTGGGTAGCATTGCCGTGAAATTGTTGTCGGCAAGTGTTATTTCCGAATTGATGGAGCGGCCTGCCGCGCCTACGGCGGCGAACACGGCACAACTACGGATCTGCCTAATCATTGAATCAGCGGCCGACGGAGGTATCAGACGCCAGTTCTAGACCTCGTCTCATCAACCGCATCAAAAGGCCGGCGTGACGAGTGACTACATTATGGGGACACCCTGCCGTCTAATGCGCTATCTAATACGTTGATGGCCGTGTTCGGCGAGCTGCATCCGCCGTCTATGGCATGACGTACAAAACATCATAGTGCCGTGAATATTATGTCTCACGCACTAATTCGAAGTCGGCCGCGGTCTGGGCCCGCCTGTCAAATCAATGTTGGCGGGCCTAATCCAAGCCTAATCTACTATCGACTCAGGCAATGGTTCCCAATCTTTCTCAACCCAAAGATTTACTGGAATTCCAACATTCTTCTGGGAATATTCCCAACGTCTCTCTGTTTGCTATTCTGATCGAAACGGCTCGTTGGCTCTCGCTGGTGTGTCCTCATCCACTGATCTAAAAATCTTGACCTCGCTGACTGGGTTGACCATCAATATTGCTCTCCCCCCGCACATATTTCTGACTGTTTCACCGCCCCTTCGCATGGATATTTCGGCGGCGGCCGCCCATCAGGTTTAGTTTCAGTGCTTTATTCCTCCGTTATCTGGTTGCTTCAAGCGAAATGCCGCAGTCTACCAGTGGTTATCGATCGCAATTCTGTTCTTCAATTCACGGGTCATTTGTCAAAAAGGTCAGGTTTATTCTCTCGTGTAATGGACAGCTGTGAGCTCCTAGTCATTCACTGGTAGCCTCTTTCTCGCGTACAATCTTGCTGGCTTGCAATTTTCGCATCGTCTTGGTTCTGAATTTCTAGGCCACACGGGGTAGAGATGGTAAATCCTGCGAGATTCTCTTTCTTACCTTCATTCTCCTTCGTTGCCCCATTACATGTTCTTAGGGTGTACGGCCTGCTGGAGCCCGATAAAAATGGACATTGTGCCCACCGCGGACAGACTGCGACGACTCGGGTTCCCACGGAGGAGATGCCGGAAACTCCAAAATCCCAGGCGCCCATTCATATACGTTCAAAATTGATGATCAGAGTGCCATACAAATCTGAGAGCATCCGGGATGTGGGATTGAATTTGATGGGAACCGTGGCATAATCGGTGGCATTGTTGGCGGCAATTCACCAAACCATTAAGTCAGGGCCATCAAATTGCCATCAGTGGCTTCAATAGGGCTTCCAGCGCGAACCGCACATATACCACCCACCGTGCGGGAAGGTGCGTTCTTACTTCTACTTTCTCTTTCATTTTACTAACGTAATTTAAAAGACATGCGCCCAGACCAACAGCGCCGCTTGCTTGCTGCACGGGCGCTATAGTGTGCGCGATGCTGTATGACATCCACGCGCTCGACACCTTCCCGGCGCGCACCCTAGCCCCAAACCAGCGACAAACCAACTCGTACACACCGTGCATTCGCTCCCCTGCCGCGGTGATCGCAGCCCGCCTTCAAACACACCTCTACCGCGTCGGCGACGACGCTGAGAGACCGCGCCTAGTTGCATGCAACCACGCCATCCCACCCATCGATGTTTCACCCGGCACATCGCCCACGCTCGCCCATCACCCATCGTTGGAAATCATATATATTGTAGGGCGAGTGGGAAATATATTTCCAAGGTTACATCAGCACGGAAGATCTGAATGAACTTGGGGCTGGGTTGAACTCAATACGTTGTTCAGACCAAGAATGTAGCAGCGGAAAAAAAGTCCGGATAACCGTCATGGCTCGGACCCGAGTTGAACAGGTTTAGTCCACATATTTTCTCTTCACACAATACAAAATGCGGATGCGCACCACGCGCAACTGAACCATCTCCCTTTGAATGTGTCGGTATGTGTTGGATAGAATGAAAGTATACTGCACGAGATGAGGTGACGTATTGCGTAATCTGTTACTTCTTGGGCGACTCTTCCCAGATCATTCAGAATGGGAGGGTGGACAATCATACCCCGGCGTTTGGATTCCACCACGAGATCACATGCAAAATATGGGAAATTAGAGGAGCCGACTGGGGCTGGATGTTTAATTTGTAGTCAATGGGTGTTTCGGTGGCTCACAATCGTGGATTCGAGATACCACGAACGCACAGTGAAGACGCCGGAGACCAGCGCTCGAGCTCAACCGTTGCAACCACAAGTAAGGCCCGAGATCCAATGAAATAAAGAGATAAGGCGAGAGAAGATGGTACGATTACACGACTCGTCGCCTCGCCTCGACTCGCCATCTCTCGCCTTCCATCTCCAAAGCACAACTCACACATCAAATCCCCATGCCACCCATAACCGAGTCCTTGAAAAGTAACTTATGAAAAGTAACTTGTGCGGAACTTGCCCCTTTCGGCAGGTGTGCCGCAAGTTAGCTTAAGTTTTCCCACGGGCTGCAAATCTAACTTGTACTAACTTGGTGGGTTGCTAACTTGTATTGCCTTCAAGTCTTATGAGAGACCCTTGTAAATTTATTCTATCTTCCTCTACTTCTATATTAGCAAGAATATACATCTGTAAGAGCACTGCATGCCTCACCATAGAGTAACTACTAACAACTGGTGCTCCACAGCTCACAGGGTCAACCTGACTCAGCTAGTGTCTCTGGTGTGCTGGATATATGCTCTCTTCCTCATGTATGTTCCATCTACAGGCCAAGTGTGGTCAGAAAATAGATAGGAGATGGACTGTGGAATGTGTGGGAAAAGGTTACATACTTTCATGTCAGTCTTGCCTCAACTTAAATGACCTTCAAAACACGCTACCCATTCAACTGTTGTCTTGACCTATAAGTTAAGAAGTGAACTGAAGGTAGCACAAGTTGACTGCGAGCAACTAACTTGCCCGCCAAGTTAGATCAAATTAATGCGAACAAATTAACTTAGATGCCATCAGTATCAGTTACCACCAGTTTGTCTGTTTCTCCCAAGTTCAACAACCCTGTTCTCTTCAAACACTCCATTCATCGAGTTGAACTGCAAGATGCTAATTTAATTGAAGGTAGCCAAAGCTAACTTAAGCGAACTTGTGGGCCAAGTTAGACCAAGTTAACACGACCAAACTAACTTATGCCATCAGATGGCATCAATCCTCGGCCAAAATCAACTTGTATGATCAATTCATGCAAGTTAGCATCTCGCAAGCCTCAAGACGTTCAAAGACTCAAACTGAGAGTAATCAATGATTAAATAACATCTGCACATCAAGTCAGGTAATATTTTGAGCTGAACATTGGCTGGATTTGATTTTTGGGGCACTTCACATGTTTGGAGATGCAATCCAGGTACAGCTGTCATCAGGGGAACACCTGACATGAAAAGGTTTGGTCTGATGTTTGAGCAGTCATACACTCAAGGAAATCCCACGCACCCTTCATCATCCAAAGTCAAAAGCAAGTTAGTTCAACTTTGGGGTAAAACAGCTATTGTAATTAGAACGTGTTGGTTCCAGCCTCAGTGCTTGGCTGTAGTGGACGCGGAGGTGGTCGGAGTGGCATCGGATCAGCAGATTGTTTATATGTAGTTGACCACACATGTCGTACCCCTCATTCGCTTCCTTCACGGTCGTCTGAGAGGTACGTGTTCTACGCTGTTATATTCACACAGACACTTACATTTACCTAGTACTTGTATTTACACCCAGTACCAGGTAATAAGATTCGCTTCCTTCACGGTCGTCTGAGAGTACTTGTATTTACATCCAGTACCAGGATCTGTCAGAATGGGCATTGTATAAGTACCCATGTTGCCTAGATCTGACGTACAAATAATATCTTTGCAAAATGAACTCAACCTCGATGTCCTACACCTCTAATGTATCTCTTCGCCAGCTTGAACTTACTCCCAGCAGAACATTAGTCACGACAACATGAATCATTGCCTCAAAGCATCATAGGACTGCAAGAGACTCATATTTGAGGTGATATTAGGCGCTAGGATGGCACCCCATAGGCACCGGGACGAAAGAACCTTTAACATGTAACTAACTTATTTTAACTTAAGTTAACTTATTTGTGCAGAACTTGTACTTATGCGGAACTGTGCGGGTAAATTTAACTTGCCCCGCCACAAGTTAGTTACAAGTTACTTGTGGCGGGGAAAGTTAGTTTACATAAGTTACTTGTGCAACCATCCCCATAACCCCCTCACTAAACGGCCACAGCCTCTCCCTCGCCTCCGCCAGGTGGGGTCGCCCGCGCCGGCTGCAGGGAGGGACGCGCCGTCACCGCCCATACGCGAGCTGCCAGGAGGGGCCTGTGGAATCGAGTCGAATCAGTTATTGGCCAAACTACGGAGGGAAATGATATCAAGTGGGATGGAATGCAAGTGAGGGGGGGAGGGACGTCAGACAAGAGAAGCCAGCTGGAGCTTATTCCAAGCCGGGACAAGATAAAATGGCAAGAACGAAGAATACTCCAGAAGGGAGTGGATCAAAGCTGGGGAAGAGCGCGCACCTGGACGGAGGGGGGGTGCGGGCAGAATAAGAGGGAACGTGTGGGAATGGACTTCGCGGGTGCGACAAGAGGAATAATTTGAAATGAAAGGAAGACGCGGAGGGAAAAATTAGAGCCGCGAAGGAAAGCACGAAGACAGGGGAGGGAGGGAAATAGATGGAAGATTTGGCAAGGCAGAGGAAGGCAAGGAAAAGGAGGACGGGAAACCAAACGCGGAGAAGGAGGGAACAATACAATTGCAAGCGAGAAAGGCGAGCGTGGAAAAAGACACAGATTTGTAGCAATAAAGCAAACGGCTAGGAGGAAGAGACGTGCGTGTGCACGCGAGCTCGTAGTAAGAGGAAAAGAAGTTTTGGAAAAGATTAACGTGCCAGAAGTGAAACGATGGTGGCGGTAAGTGAGATGTCCGAGTGAAGGAAAGAAAGTTTGATTCACGAAAGAAAGAACGGAAATGCAAAGAAGGCGTGGTACGCTCGAGCGAACGAGAAGGGAGAAACAAAGTTCGTCAAAGAGCAGAGAGGACACAAACACATACCTGTAACAACCCCCACAACTGCCTTTCTCCGTACTCCTCGATACTCATCTCGCCGCGTAGGCGAAGCACGAGGCGGACGTAGTGGGCGATGCGCAGCGCGAGCGAGGGCAATGCGCGGAGGACGGGCGTGTCGACGGAGCCGGGGAAGGTGTGTGTGTGAATGTGAGGGTGGGATCGTGGTCGCAGAAGGCCTAAACATCACATAGGTATACGAGGATGGAAGGGAGGAAGGCAGGAAGGGAGGAAAGAAGAAGGGAGGAGAAAGAGCGCGCCTCCGCCATCAAATCCTGATAACTCGCCAATTGCCCCACCAGGCTCCTTACGCCCCTCACGCCCCTCTCCAGCGCCCCCTCTAGCCCCAAATCCCCCAAATCGACCGGCATGCCCCGGCCGGCGGTATGCACCGCCGCCACACGCGCGTCTTCGCCTGCCTCCCTCGCCACGCGCAGGGACGGGAGCAGACCCGCGATGCACGCGTATTTTGTGATATAACGAGGCCATCTGACGGTCGAGCCCCTCCTCGGGCGTGGGGTCGAAGCTTTTGAGGCTGATGGCGCCGGCCGTGAGGAACACAATATTGACGCGGGGGGAATCGCGCGGCGAGCTGGGCACTCGTGCGTTTGGCGTTCGCGACGAGGGCGAGAGCGCAGTAGATGAATTCGCGCGTGTACACTTCTCCTGAGGAAGGAGCGGGGAGACGCGCAAGGATAGCGTGCCCGGCGGCTTCGTTACGGCCGGCGAGGACGATGTGGGCGCGGCCGTGAGTGTGCCGCACGAAGGCCTCTGCGATGCCCTGCCCGATGCCGGAGGTTGCCGCCGACAGAGATGCCGACGGGCACGTAGGCGGGCGCCCAGGCGGCGTTTGCAGCGATGGTAGGGGAGGGCGGCCATGCTCTGCGAGAGGAGAGATTGGTAGAGGGAGGGAGGAACGAAAGCCTCGTTTTAAGGCTGGAGAATCGTCATCTTCGTGGTCAGAGTCGCATCGGATCGTCGTCAATTTGCAGAGACTGCGGGAACGCTTTGATGCAAGGCGCCGATGTGATCCCATCAGCGGAATAATCCGGGCGAGGAATGTGGTTCAAATCGCAACACGCTCATTCCTTTCTCACTAGGCGTCGAATCCAACTTCAACTCCAGAAGTTGGAGGAAACTCAGATCTTCCGAGATGGAAGTTGAACCCGGAGATATACGTTCCTATCGCCCCACCGTATATGCCCTCGAACACATACATGCAAGTCGGCACCAAAGGGGAGAGGACTCGGCTGCGCGCGGTGCGCGTCCACCCCTCGTGAAGATCAAGCCAGACCATTATGTGGACGACACCAATGTGACTCGGGTCCGAGCCACTCAAATTATTGTGGCGCTTTTTTCCTTGTCCAATCCGGGATTTAAATCCGTTCTGACTACGACCACGACCAAAACCACGACCCAATTTTACGAGTACTTTATGTAATAAAGTGATCGTTCTTTTAATCAATCGGATCCAGGATTTCTCGACCTCGTAAGAAACATCAGTGCGTTCTATCAATGTAATAAAATAGTGGCTTTATTCATAACATTTTTGAAGTCTCTTTACAACGCTAATCTAATGCAGTTAGTGCTTACGTGATTCATCAGGCTTTTCAGTGTTCGACTCTCGTCGCTGCCTCTTTTTGTCTTAATCGCCCGTTCCACCTCTGAAGTTGGCGAACTTGATACGGCATGGTTCTCTTCCGACTTGCTTTACATACTCTGATTGTACATTCACTTTACATCCTTGATAACACTTAGTCTATCCATTCAGGGTATGTCCGGGGTCTTACAACAATGTCAGCATAAAACATGTGCACTGGCAGGCAGTTCTAAAAGGAAAAGTACCTTAAATCGGCGGTAATATGTAGTGGGCGAGGGCCCGAAAAAATCGACATCGCCTGTGTACGGAACGATCTACTTTCTTAATGCGTTAGATATTGAGGGGGCCTAATCAACGGTAAGTATCGGAATAGAGGCGGAGAGGGGTGCATTTGTAAAGGGGGCGTAATCCTTTGGCGAGGGTGCGGCTTCGGGGATTGAAACACTTGGATTGAGCAGTGTCTGTTGACAAGGTAATTATGTATGTTGTCCGGGTTACAACCCGATCGCTCATATCGGAAACCGCAGCTGTTGCCCTGCCCCTAAATTGTTATATATAAAGGGAGCGCGAAGGAGGAGGTCGATAGTAGCAAGCCCGGCGACTTGGTCGTGCCAATGTGCACAGTCGAAAATGCCAGGTGCGCTCCCCACAATGACGTTTCCGTACACTGATAAGTTACACCTGCGTGTTTAAAAGGCAGTTTGCGTTGATCGAGCGATTGAGGATGTTGCGGATACCCAATTGGACCACTGCTCCGCCGATCAAGGAAAGACCAAGGTGATAACGTTAATACAAGTGGGAGTCGGCCTAACTGTGTCGGCCAGGCCTTTTTCGTCGACACCGACTGAACTGGTGACTGAGATGCTGTTGTTCGGCTGCGGGGACTACTTCGACGTCGATAATCCTTTCTCTGATAACGCTGAGCTGCGGCTTCAATTTGTCAGGCGGCAGAGTACTTTCAGACAAGTGTCGGTGGCATGGCGCCAGACTATCGATGGTACGGCCGACTGCTGGGCATCGCACATTCTAGCTTCGAAGTTGAAGCAATCCCATGTGTCCTTCAACTTCTTGACTGCGAAGATGTCAGGTGCATCCTTGCACGTGTGCGTCGTCCTCCGTGGACCGGGTGTGTGCATCCCCTAAGGCTCCAATCATTTAGTTTTCGTGTAGTGAGCCAGGCAAATTAAACAGAAATGGTTTCAAAACAGTTTAAAACAGTTTTAAAACAGTTTACAAACGGTAATTTTCGGGTACACCTGAAGGGATGAACTATCAGATGCCGGTCATGTGTGGTATCCTTTATATTCTACTCCCTTGCAGTTTCACACTCCTACGGCAAGCACAAGGGGATCATTTTGACTTGTAAAATTGGCAATTTAGCTCATACAGTACTCACACTGGATAGAAACAGAGTCCGGCAACAGGTGTTTAACAGTTCAAGCCTCCAAGTTCATTGACAACCACCAGAAAATTAGCTGGTTGTATATTACACAAACTGGGAGCATTTACTCAGGTCAGTCGATTTTTTACAGGCATTCCAGCAACATTCATGTCTAAGAGCAAACAATCGCGCGCCGCGGCGGTGGGTGATCGCGCATCAAACCGATGATGTTGAACCATCAATTACCATAACGGGAATGTGCCCCGCCGTCGAGCGCGATGGTAGTGGATATATCAATAGTTTTCCTTCAAGGGGTTTGAAATACACCTCAGGAAACATCTCAACACTCAAGATGCGCTCAGATCTTCATCTGCCCAACCCCTCGAGGTGGTTCAACTTCGGTAACCGTTTAGCCGTTTTAAAAACGGTTTCCAAACCATTTGACCCCTTGGCCAAATTAAATGGAAACGAAAGCGGTTAAAACCGTGTATAAACGTTTATAAACAGAAATGGTTGGAGCCTTAGCATCCCCCCGCTGCGCCCTGATGAAAACGGCATTCCCGATATTGTCAGTCTATTGCAATCTAAATCCAAACGTTGGTCGACGTTAGGGATATACTCTGAAGACCGCCCGTTATTCCGGACACTCACAGACAACCTGGCGGCACGCCCATTTCCTCGCCTGAGGCAGTTTGCATTGTTCAATATTGAACGGTTATGAACGGGGGATCATTCGGTGCGATTTCAGCCAGTGCCGAACTTTCTCCATCTCGAGTGCCCTGGAATGTGTCATGTCCACTCTGTGTGATTCGCTTTGTCGTTCCGTTGCCCCAGCCAATTCCGTAATATCACAACTCTGGTGCTCGCGGATCTGGATCACGTCGTCGCGGCCAGCATGGATGAGCTGTATCAAATGCTGGAGGTAGCGACTGGCCTGGAGGCTCTGTCTGTGGAACAGATGTGGAACCTCAGTGAGTGGTGTTCTCTAGGGCGTGCGGATCACTTAACCCCCCCAGGTCATTTGTTTGCCTGCGAGCCGTTGATACTGTGCCGTTTGAAGAAGCTTCATTTCCATACAGCTGGAAACACACCCTTCGAGCGGTTGCTCCGACTGCTGCGCGCACCGAATCTCAGCCAGCTCGATGTCAAGATTGTTGTCCCCCGCGACTGGTCTGCGTTGCTCATGTGCGGAGACCTGGTGCAGTCGGTGGTTATGCTGCGCATATACAGTGTGCGAAGGCCCGAGGTCGACTTTAAGGTTTTGTCCAATCTGATGCCGCACATCTAGAAATTGGACATGGGCACCGCAGACGAGTCGTTAGCCCAAAGTGCACTGAAACGAGGTTTCCGGTGGACGAGGTTGGATACATTGCACATGAGGACTCCCCAATACGAATCAGTCCGGACGATCATCTCAGCCGTGACGGTGGCCAACTTGCATGTGCATTATCGTTCCCCATCACACTCCCTGGGTCAGGCAGGAAGTCGGTGGATATCTTCGAGGGTGGGTGACCCATTTGGTATTGACATTTGACTGGACTCCAGCGTGGTACTCCACAACGCGGTGATAGTGTGCTGTGACTTGCGAGATATGGCACGAAGGCAGGATGTTCTGTACTATGGAGCAAATTATGAATTTAATCATCTACTTTTGTGATGGACCAGAGGTGGTATAATTGACGCATTGGATAGTCGACCGATGGTTACCAGAATTATCGGTTTAAAAGTTGAAGGACGTCAAGGCGTGACACTTAGTTTGGTGTTGGGACGAAGTGGGTATTAAAAAAATGCGAAAGTACGAGTTATGCCGTGCGAAGCATCGGCCTCCCCCCAAGTCAACTGGTTTGTCGCCAGCACTCTGATTGATCGTACTTGTCACCGCTTCGGAGTGTTCCGGCCAGACGCGAAACAGACTCATTAAGAATGGGCAAAGAAATGCCCCTCGGTGTGCTTCCATCGAGAATGGAACGGCTCTCGAATTGAACTTGTTCATTTACGAAATTATATTTTTCCCGTGTCCACCTGTGTCAAAGTCGACGCCGGCGAGTGCAAGTTGCATAAAGAGTGGTGATATATAAACACCGAAAAATCAGCATTGATCTTAAAACATTCCCGCCCACACGCACGCTCCGCTCGAATTGGGCGCCCACCGTTGGTCCCACCGCGCCGCCTCAATTGATGGCGCTCCACAGCCACTTTAAACGGCAAACATATTAATTCCGATCACTCTCGGCTTGCTTCTTCCCTGCACCCCACGGGCACCCCTTCGCCTCTGGCCCTCCTGATTGCGTTGGGACTTCGGTGGGCCCCTTTTTCTGGGCTCATACACTCCCAGGACTTTCCCCGGCCTCAAACCCCTCTCAATATAGCGCAGCATCGCGGCCGCACCGGCGCGCAATTCCCAGCAAAATTTGGTGAAAAAGCGGTCTGCTTCATGCGCCCCACATCTTCTCGCGCTCGAGTATTTTGCGGTTCCTGCCCCCGCGTGCGCTTGTCTCTCGCCCTTCTGCCCTGTATGCAGGCCCTCCTTTGCTTCTCCATGTATCTGCGTCCCTTCCATTCTGTTCTCCCGCGCGTTCTCCTTCATTGACTGTCGAGCACCGCAAACCACGAGAATTGGCTATAAGCACTCCAGTGCAACCAGTTTCCCGTTGCCTGATTGTGTAGAGGATTGCAAATACATATATTTCATACTTCTACTCCGTCTCAAGCCCTCGGAAAGAGAAAAACCCGTACAACGTGTCAAATTTTGAGAGCTTTCGGACCTTTCCCGGGCTGTTCAGAGTACCAGTTCCCAATGGCCGCTCAACCAGCGCTTGTCGAATGTTGAACATGAAAACCTTGACGAAATGGTTGCCTCTGTGTACTTTTTGGATCTGAATCATAAGTAATTTTCGATCTGATTACGGAAGGAGAGACAGAATAGGGGTAATATGATTCAAGCCGAGATAGTACAGTCAGACTTGATGTCGGCTTTTGATGTCAGGCTTTCCAACTCCCACATTTTCTGGTTGAACTCTCAATAGTTCTGTTCACTAATAGTAGCGGGGATTTCTCATTTCCACCAGGCGATTCCGCAACCAATGAAACATCAAAGATCCGTAAATACGCATGAATACGTTTCGAGCCAATGAGCAACATGGGAATGTACAAATAATTTCCAATACTCAGTTGGATTGCGAATCACCTACTATGACCTCCTTCATAAAGTCCAGCTTGTATCTCCGGCACTCGACATGCCAGGAAACATAACCATCCCTGAATTTCCTCCACTGCTTCGCGAGCTGGATGTCCAGTTCATCGATACCGTCCATTCCCGGGTCGCCCCGCATTCTCCTCTCGCACTCCTCCAACCTCAGCAAACCGTCGATCCTACGTGTCGCCTGTCTCAATTCCTCGCAAAGAAGTTGGAACGTGTCATAGTGCGTCCACTTCCCAGCATGTCCGCTGCCCCGTTCCCCAGATGCTGAAAGTGAACGAGTGCGAAGATGGATCAAATTATAGGTCTCCCCAGCCAATTCTTCCTTATGAAAGGAGAGGACGTCGTTCATAGCATTCTTTCAAGGCGAATTAGCCATGGCACCTCTGCGGAACATCACTTACGGTGAAGAATATCACATCCGGTAAAACTTTGATGTACCTTCTCAAAGGGAATATCTGGTCCTTGGTCGCTTTGAAAATACCGGCAGCGTATGCTTCAGCGACACCATTCTTCAAGCGCAAGTAGTCCGGGCTAGTACGGAGGCTAAGATAGCGAAACGGTCCCAGATAAATGCTCACAATTTCAGCGCAAAAGCTTCTAAATCGGTGGTCCGGCCTAGGCGCGACAGGTCGTGCTCATTGGCCAGTTCGCGCTGAGTGATACTTTGAGCATGGGTGTCAACAACGATTGTACTCAGATCTCACCTCTGAGGTCAAAATATCCTTTTCCATTAGGCACCCGTCGACGAAGGTTATCCAGGGGACAACGGCTACACCCCTCAGGACGGCGTCATTGCCGTAAATTTCCGACAGCTCCTTCATGCTCTCGTGATAGAGCCCCAGCAGTCCATTCTGTTGTGCCTCGCCAAGGTAAAGCTTCTGAGAGAATTGCGCAATGGCGGCATAAACGGCTTCATCTTCAATGGAGTCGTCAATGACAACGATCAATGCAGTGAGCTTGGCAAAGACAAGCTTTATGTCGACGTTTGCATAGGGATATACTCGTTCCACGATTCCTCCGGCAACGTGTTCCAATTCTGCAAGTTGCTTCACATTGCAAGGAGACGTCGGCCCCAACGTGTAGAGCACCCAGGTGTGGAAAGGACTCCAGTAAGTCGCATCATATGTAGGGATGGCTTCGTAGCGATACCCGATGTCGGTTAGAAGGCGTTGAATGTGGGTGTTGTAATCGAATACCGTTGGTAGCATCGTAGAGCGAATGTACAACAGAGCCCAGCAGAGTTTGGGTTCGATAGCGGTAAGATGTGACCATTATATATCAGACAAACCTCAGAGAAGTTCCCAAGTTCTTGAACAGGGGAGTCAAAATATACACCCTATCTACATGTCCGGTACTGACCTCGAGAAGTAGTCCCGGGTAAAGAAACCAACCTATCGGCGCAAAGTGAACAGGCACTACCCAGGGCTTTCTAACCTTTTTTGGTTGTTTCCTATGGTCACCGCTAACCGCTAATCGCTAACCACTAACCTCTAA
Organism: Mycena olivaceomarginata; assembly: GCA_029378375.1. Taxonomy (NCBI): domain Eukaryota; kingdom Fungi; phylum Basidiomycota; class Agaricomycetes; order Agaricales; family Mycenaceae; genus Mycena; species Mycena olivaceomarginata. The sequence continues at coordinate 14,527 of JARKIC010000062.1, read as the reverse complement.
TGACTTTGTGATGCGCTGAGGAGTTTCCGTGTAATAAAGAACTCACGAACTTTCCCAAAAACATGCCAATGTGGCGAACATTCACAAGTTCCCATCAAAGTCACGAAGATCCGCGAACTGAAGCGAAGTAACGAAGTGACGAAAATGGCGTGGACTAGGGCTCTGTATATAAGTCCGGTTTGCAAACCGGTTTATAAACCGGTTTTTCAATGGTCGGAGCGAAATGGCTGTTTTTAATTTACTTCGGCTACCGGGCCGTCGGCTATCACTCGCCAGAAAATTTTCCTTTTGCCTCCGTCTTTGGTGCCGGTGCGACCTACTATGACGAAGAACTAAAATACCTCTACCACTTGCTCAAGAACTTACCCGATGTCATCCCTGAAGGCAATGCCCACGACTTCACAAATTATGTCCCTGAACCACAAAAGACAAAAGACTCCGGCTGCACGAAAAGTGTGGGCAGCCAAGCTCTTAAGTCTTCATTCGGCTGGCACGGAACTCCCAGTGGCGAGACCATCACTGTTTCATTCAAATTGTGCGGCCCTCCGTTGGAGTATATACGACTTTAGTGGGAGTGGGACTCACGCAGTCCCACTGATCGTCCCGAGTCCCACTCCCATGCTTTGAAACAGTGGGATTCGTCTAAGCGACTTGCCGTCTGATGGTATCACGGCCTTGACCCGCGGCCATAGTGCCGAACCCATTGACAGCTTGCACTGTACCCTGACGCGGTTGCTCACTAATTATTTTTTCGTTCCGATTTTCCCCCGCAATTCATAGTTCCAATCATCTAACTCCTCTCCTCTCCAGAGTCCAGAAGCGAATTTAACAATGTTACACGGCTCGGACTTGGTTGCACTCGCATGCTTGGCTCGAGCATCTGTCTCGGTGTTCATCATAAGTATACTTACTCAGTGAATTAGATTCTCTTCATGATGAGGATCAATACGGCATGTGTCGGCCACCGACTCCGAAAAGTGCATCAATCCCACTATTTGATCTATTTGCGACCAGTCCCACTTCGGAGAACCATCGAGTCCCACTAAGATTACCCAATCCCACAAATCTGTCCACTTGAGTGGGACTGGACGAGTCCCACTCCCACTAAAATTGTCCGTCCTCCCTCCGTTGGAAGAAGTTGTCACCGTGCTTCGCCATCATATCACTGGAAACGGTGGCATGAATCTGCTTCTCACGAAATGGGTTGATAACACTTGAGGTAAGACACAATGGGGTTGATATAACGTTGCTGTTCTTCAGGGATCTGTTGTCGGACAAACCTGTGCAGGGCGCTGATGCCATTCACGGCCTCGCGGGATGGTCAGAGGGGAGTGTGGGTGGGGTTGGGAAGGGAAAAAACGGGCAAATACTGCTGTCTGGGAGGCCGAAAAAATGTTTTTTAGCAGCCTCAGTTTAAAAACCGGTTTATAAACACCCTGTTTACAAACCGGTATTTAAAACGTGTTTTTAATTGCCTGGGAAATATATACAGAGCCCTAGCGTGGACTCTCCGCACACTGCTCACTAATCGGGCCCGTTGTGCCCTTCTGTCTCTTCTCTGTCGCGCTGCCGCACTCTAGCGCACAATTCCCACCTGTTAGCGGACTCGAGGCTCGACGTTCCGCAGCTTATCCATCGGGACCGTTCTCGCCTTAACTTGCACTCGGACCGGATTATTGACTTGGCGGTTGATTCCTTGATGGCCTTCCTTGCATCGACCTCTCTTACCCAATACTCCATCTCAGGATTTATCTGCTTTCAACATTTCTCGCCTACGTCGTCGTCCAGTCGTATGAATATCCGTTGCTGGTCTAGTCTCTTGCACTGACTTCCCACTCGCAACCTAGTTCTGAAATCTGGTCCGCCGCTCGTGACTTCCGATCTCTTCACCTCTCTTGGACAGGTATCATGCCAACTGCATAATACAAAGAGCTTCAGGCCTTCTATCCCGAACTACATCCAATGCTGATGTCTTTGGAAATTTCCAACTCAACGCGGGGCCGCTGTACTTGACGTGACAGGGTACACGGAATAGAAAATAAGTTCCGTCCGTTCGTGATAACCAGATCGTTGATGTTATTTCATCACGCCGGGTTAACAACGGCTCATTTGGTTTTTGCATCTCCACCATATCGACCTCTGCGACTCAGAAATGATGGAAAGGAAGTTTGCGCTGAGGTTATCGTCGAACTCTACTTTAGATAGTGATTTTCACGGCCCGGTCCGGCCTGAAAGCCCAAGCCATGAGGGAGGCCCGGCTTTTGACTCAGGCCTGGGCTTACGTGTATGGACTTTTGAATCAAGGTTCGAACTGACACGACATATGGTGTAATCAGAATATACGGGCTTATAGGTCAGTGATTTTCAATATTAGAATGGGTTTTGAACTCACAGTTGTAGTGGTTCGGTAATCAACTTGCGTAAAGCCTGCCTTCCAACAATTGGCCGGCCCACGTTCAATGCGTACCGAGGTCTTAGCAGTTAGTGGTTAGCGGTTAGCGGTTATGGTTAGCAGCGAGCGTTAGGGTAAGGCACGCCCCACGCGTATGACTGCGATGACGCTGCGTCTTGCTCGAGCCACTGGGCCGTTTGAACGCTTGCTCCACAGACTGACACAAAGAGTTAAAATTAGCGGACGGACACAAATCCTCATATTCCAATGGCGCGTCCCGACGCGTCCTTGACACGCCCTCTTCCTTGGCAGGAATCCTACTTTGCTACCTATTTGTAGTACCAGTGATGGCCCTAAGGCCTTAGAAATCGACCTCCAGAATTTCTAAGGCCTTAGGGCTTGGGTTAAGGCTATAGGCCTTAGGTGGTCTTAGGCCTTAATTTCCTAGAAGGGAAGGTGGTTCCCAGCTCTAGGCACATTAGCTACTTTGACTCCCAGCACTGTGGATATGCTTCTTCTGTCTCTATTGCCTCTAGGTGCATGTTAAAAGCACTCTTGGTGTCCTTGTGGCCAGATGAAATGGTATAACCGCTAATTCAGCATAAAAATTGATTTAAATTGAATAAAACCATTGGCACACGTGATGCCTAAGGCCTTAGATGAAAACTGGGCCTCAACCTAGGGCTTAACCTAAGACCTTATTAAGGCCTAAGGCCTTAGGTTCAAGCTAAGGCCTTAGGTCTTAGGGCCAACACTGATTTGTACCGTACATGCAATGTACATGTACCTGTGATAAGCTTTTTAATATACTTATCTCCCTTCATAAATATAGGCTAGTGTTACTGAACCTTCTCAGATCGCTTTGCCACTTGCGACCATGCCCGAGGAAATATTTCGGAAGTGTTTTGCTGTCCTCCGGAGGCCCGGGAGATCACGTGAGTCAATTGCCATATACAGAATGATCTGTGGGGACAAATCTTGTGATCTTACAAGGGGTGGGTCGGGCGGCACGGTGGCGGGGTGGTGGTACAGAGGAAGGAAGCAGCAAACGTGACGGCCAAACAGCTTGCCACAACTTTCGGACTCGGAGCCCCGGAGGTCACGTTTTTATGTTGCCATATTGGGTTTGATGTGTGGGGACTAATCTCAAAAGCTACGGACACGGGTAACAACAACAATTAATGAAATCAACGAACGAAACGGCTCCACAAGGTGTCCAAACTTCTGAAAACGGCTGTAATAGAATTATAGAAGTAGCTACCCCGTGGAGGCGTTAAGACTAGAAGGCGGAACGGACCGTAAAGCGCGCCAGACTGCAGACTGAAAAATTTGGGGTTCAATGTCAGACCTTTCTACATATCGGTATGTAGCAGTAAGGACTGAACAAAAGATCTGAATGGCCACCCGTGTGACCATGTGGCTTGAAGCGCTGAGGCTTAAACACGACACCGGGGATCTGTTTTAGGTCATGTTGCAAGCGGGATTGGATATCCAGGGATTTGGACAGTTGACGACATTGAACCCCGATCGGACGAGAAGGCATTCAGAATGGGAGGGTGAAAAATCATACCCCGGCGTTTGGATCTCCACCGCAAGATCACATTGTTCTCAATGCAACATATGGGAAATTACAGGAGCCGACTGGGGGCTGGATGTTTAATTTGTAGTCAATGGTGTTTCGGTGGCTCCCAATCGTGGATTCGAGATACCACGAACGCACAGCGAAAACGCCGGAGACCAGCGCTCGAGCTCAACCGTTGCAGCCACATGTAGGGCCCGAGATCAAATGAAATAAAGAGATAAGGCGAGAGCAGACGCGTACGATTACACGACTCCTCGCCTCGCCTCCCCATCTCTCGCCTTCCATCTCCAAAGCACAACTCACACATCAAATCCCCACGCCACCCACAACCCCCTCACTAAACGCCCACAGCTTCTCCCTCGCCTCTGCCCAGGTGGGGTCGCCGGCGCCGGCCGCGGGAGGGACGCGCCGTCGCCGCCCGTGCGCGAGCCGCCGGGAGGGGCCTGTGAAATCGAGTCGAATCAGTTATCGGCCAAACTGCAGAGGGAAATGATATCAAGTGGGATGGAATGCAAGTGAGGGGGGGGAGGGACGTCAGACAAGAGAAGCCAGCTGGAGCTTATTCCAAGCCGGAACAAAACAAAATGGCAAGAACGAAGAATACGCCAGAAGGGAGTGGATCAAAGCTGGGGAAGAGCGCGCGCCTGGACGTAGAGCCGCGAAGGAAAGCAGGAAGGCAGGGAGGGAGGGAAACAGATGGAAGATTTGGTAATGCGGAGGAAGGCAAGGAAAGGAAGTACGGGAAATCATACGCGGAGAAAGAGGGAACAATACAGTCGGAAGCAAGAAAGGCGAGCGTGGGAAAAGACACAGATTTGTAGCAATAAAGCAAACGGCCAGGAGGAAGAGACGTGCGCGTGCACGCGAGCTCGGAGTAAGAGGAAAACAAGTTTTGGAAAAGATGAATGTGCCAGAAGGGAAAGGATGGGGGGCGGTAAGTGAGATGACCAAGGGTGGAAGGAAAGAAAGTTTGATTCACGAAAGAGAGAACGGGAGCGAAACGAGAAGAGAGAAACAAAGTTCGTGAAAGAGCAGAGAAGATACAAACACGTACCTGCAATAACCCCCACAACTGCCTTTCTCCACACTCCTCGATGGTCATCTCGCCGCGTATGCGGAGCACGAGGCGGACGTAGTGGGCGATGCGCAGCGCGAGCGAGGGCGATGCGCGGAGGACGGGCGTGTCGACGGAGCCGGGGAAGGTGTGTGTGAATGTGAGGGTGGGATCGTGGGCGCCGAAGGCCTAAACATTACATAGGTATATGAGGAAGGAAGGGAGGAAAGAAGGGGAGAGAAAGAGCGCACCTCCGCCATCAAATCCTGATAACTCGCCAATTGCCCCACCAGACTCCTCGCGCCCCTCACGCCCCTCTGCAACCCCTTCTCCAGCCCCAAATCCTCCAAATCAACGGGTATGCCCCGCCCCGCGGTGTGTACCGCCGCCACCCTTGCGTCCTCCCCCGCCTCGCGTGCCGCGCGCAGCGAAGGCAGCAGCCCGTCGATAAAAGCCCATTTGGAGTAATATAAAGACGCCATCTGGCGGTCGATTCCCTCTTCGGGCGTGGGGTCGAAGCCCTTGAGCGAGGATAGCGCCGGCGGTGAGGAAAAGAATATTAACGCGCGGGAATCGCGCGGCGAGCTGGGCACTCGTGCGTTTAGCGTTCGCGACGAGGGCGAGATCGCAGGAGATGAATTCGCGCGTGTACACTTCTCCTGAGGAAGCGGCGGGGGAGACGTGCGAGGATGGCGGCTGCAGCGGCTTCGTTACGGCCGACGAGGACGATGTGGGCGCGGCCGTGGGTGTGCCGCGCGAAGGCCTCTGCGATGCCCTGGCCGATGCCGGAGGTGCCGCCGACGAAGATGCCGACGGGGGTGTGTAGGCAGGCGCCCAGGCGGCGTTGGCAGCGATGATGTTCGGGAGGGTGGACATGTTCTGCGAGGGGAGAGATTGGTAGAAGGGGAGAAAGGAGAGCCTCGTTTTAAAGCTGGAAAATCGTCATGTTTGTGCAAAGTCGCATCGGATCGTCGCTGATGTGAAGGACGCTGCGGGTCCGACCCGACGATTTGATGCAAGGTGCCGATGTGATCCCATCAGCGGAATAATCGGGCGGAGAGCAAAGACGTGCAATGTGGTTCAAACCGCAAACACGTTCATCTCTTTCTCAAATCGTCCTCGGGCCTTATCTAGCCGTAAAAATGATTCTAAAATATAAAAGATCTCGTCAGGTGTCACACCTGGACCAAGATGCTCTTCTCCAACGAAGTGTCCGACTATTGAAAATTTGGATCCCATAGAGGATATAACATGTTGTTTCCCTCATTTCAGTTGAATCACGCTTGGTATTGACGTCGGGTATTCCCCACCATCTCCGTGACCGAATTCAACCTTGATCCAACCTCAACATTATGTATGCACCTTTGCCTATTGCCCGGGATCGATATAAACACCACATTTGGGCCTCCTGGCCCCGGTACCGATTGACGCTTAGGTATTGAATCCAACCCAACCCCTAATGCATCCAGAACTGCCGAGAGGAAAGTTTACATAAGTAGCTTGCAGTTGAATTTTCAAATGGCCGGGCCGGACACATCGAAGCCATGCAAGCAGACAAGCCTACACCGGCTCGGTTGGCCGCGGTGCACACGCACACTTCGTAAATGTGGAGTCATCACTCAGAAATTTATGTGGGCCGTACCTGTTCGACTTGGGTCCGAGCCACTTCGCTCACTTTTTTCTTGTGTTCGGGTTTTGTATTATATGGCATCCGCTATTACAAGCCAGACAGATGCGCTTGAAATAATTGCATTCAACCTAACATCAGGGAAGTATGTTCAAGATATAAGTTTACATGAAGGTGAGTTTTCCTATTGCCTTGCAACCCATTTCATCCCAACACCTGCAAGCAAGCCCCACCTCCAAGAGAGTATCGGCTCAGTTACGCGCGGGTGCGTATCCGCACCTCGTACGAGTTACGATTCGAGTTGCGCGGACCCCACCTATTCGACTCGGGTCCGAGCCATGATTTAAGTCACGGCGTTTTTTTTCCACTTCATTTTGAATCTTGTATTACAAGCTAGCTCTATTTCTCCGACCCGTGAAGACCTTGAAATAATCGAATCCACCCCAACATCAAGTACAGCCTGTTCAAAGGAAGGCTCACTTTGAAGCTGAATTTTCCGATTGTCTCACGACACACTCGACCCGAACCCATTGAAAGCAAGCCCACATCCAAGAGAATATCGGCTCGTTTGCGCGCGGAGCGTATCCTCACTTTCGTACGAGTTTGTCAAATCGACGATTCGAGTTGCGCGGACCCCACCGCCCGTGTTGAGCCCAGCCTCCCCTCGGTACAGTCAGAACTTCCGAGACAGAATTCGACCCGCGAGAATATGTCTTCTCCCGCTCGACAGTCCATTTCATCCGAGCACACTCGAGCAACCTCACAGCTAAGGGAACAAGGCTTGGTGCGCGGTGCGCATCACACTTCGTGCGGACCCGTTTCAGCTCGGGTCCGAGCCATTACTACCATCTAACATCGTTTTTGGTACTCCATTCTTACTGTTAGTCCAGAACGAGAAGTTAGGATGAGGAGGCATTAACCAACCTCAACGTGAACCTCCGAGATGTGACCTGTATTTCCCTCTCGCCCTGCTGTCATTCCTTTTAGTCATTAGAGGGGTTGCGCAACGGCTTTTGGCCATTGTGCAAAGCCGCATGCGACTTTTCCCTCCAAATTTCTGAGGACTATTGTGAACCCCAGCGCATGTATTCGTGCTACGAAGACATATCACATTGGCTAGTGCAGTAGCCAAAAGGGCTGCATGCCGCGGTGTTCTTGACAGGATCACGGCAACAGATTGAAATGATGACGTCAAAAATAGCAGCATTGTGCCGTTGCTCCCGCTCGAGAAGCCTTAGGTATGGACTGTGCACCTCCGTTGTATTGTCTTCCATGAGACAGGATAGATTCTGACTTGGAAAAAAAACACATCTGTCAGCAAATAATCTGCACAGCCCCTCTATTCCATCGAACCGATACAAAAAAGCCTACACCGAAAGGACGAGGGCTTGGCTACGCGATGCGCATTGGCACTTCATAAATGATTTAAACTAGTGATTTATGCGGATCCCATCCGTTCAACTCGGGTCCGAGCGTCATCTCGGTTCTTGGACGGTCTGGGATTCAAACATGATCCGGCTCCAATCAAACGCATTCCTCATGCTCCCAGACAGAGCGCAACCAAAGAAACCAGGCAAGTTCAGATGCAGCATAATCCCTGAGATGGAGACGGTAACCGGTAAGTACGATGAGTCGTGAGACCAGTTTGGAAAAGTCGGTACAGCGTACCTAGCTCTCATATGAGGGAGTACGGGTGAGAGCAGTTGGTTGCGTTGAAGAATAATTAAACGCGGTGAGTGCGAATCGAAAGGCGCCACATTATAAAGAATACGTGAGAATGAAAGTCTGGCGTCAGTAAGCATAGTTAAAACAAACATGGTCGTCGGATGCAGGATCAAAGTCTGACCAAATTGCGTCAATCAAGAGTCTGAGAAAGAAATGGGTTTGGAATCAGCCCAAATGAACTTCAGAGTAATCGAACCAGGAACCAATACGGGTCGAACCTGAAGGCATAGCAGCGTTGAGGCGTCTAGGTTGCGTGCCATGGTCCAGTCTCGGCGATATTGGGCGAGCATTTGCGCGTGAATCAAGCATGTATTGAGCCGAAAGAAAAGCAAAGCAGCGGATCATTGGAAGGAAATAAAAAGAGATAACGATGTCTGAGGACAGAAAAGTAGGTGGAAATAAAAGGGTCGCTTCGACACGGCGGTGGAAAAGTCGAAACAAACACGCATTCCAACTAAGCATACGCAGCCCTGCGATCTAGCGGAGGAGTGAGAGCCAAGCCCGAAGAAATGGATAATGGAGATAATTGGATTGAAAAGGACAGGCCAAGACAAGAATAAGGGTTGCAGTGTGAAAGAGAAAGACGGAAAAACACTATGAAATGGTGGGAGAGACGTACCTTACGACATTGGTGTTGGTTCGTCAGAATGAGGCGCGGCTCTGAATTGAACACGCACAGGAATCTATGAATGTATTAGTATGATGGAAGATGACTGGACGCAAGAGATTGCGTCCGTGAGACTCAGCTCACTCAAAGCACGGAAAGAAAGTCGGAGAGAGAAGAATGCCCGACATACAGGCGCATATATGAAAAATAAATCTGTGAAATGAGAAGCTCAGAGCAATGAAGAAATCGTGGACGGAAATTACGATTAAAGTGCAGAAGAACAGAGAATAATGGAACGGGGAGGGAGGGGCGAGGAAAAGCAGGTCTGGGTGCTCACGCACAGCTTATATTGACAGATGAAAGACGAAAGAAATGCAGAAAAACACAGGAAATGAGAGGAATGAAGACGAAAAGGAAAGAAAGGGAAACAAAACACACACATTGTACTTCATGATGCGGCTCTGCGACAAAAGGATTTTGACATGAGAGGAGATTGAATGGAACGATGAATACGGGCCTTGAGCACGTCCGCGGGCGATCGCGAAGGTGCCCCGGAACACAGTCAGTTGTAACAATCTGGAAAGTTAACTAAAATGACGCACGCCAGCGAAGCTCGCAGCGAAGTGGCAGTAGATATTATGGTCAAAGTCTTCAGGGGCTCGGCTTTGAGAAAATCGTGCCTTGAGCACGTATGCCCGCTCTGCAAGAAATTGCGCGAGAAGCCGCGGAAGACCTTCGAAGGCTCGCCGTAGCCCGAGAGGAGGGTGAGCGTTTGCCCGCGACGTCACCGGTGTTCTGGACGCGGAAGGAGACGTAGAGGAGTTGCTCGTAGAATTCGGAGGGGCCCCCGAGCTGTCCGACAGGCGAAAATTTGCGGATGGTGCGCTGACGGTGCTCGTTGCGTTGGCGGAGACCGGCACAGAAGCAGAAAACGGAGGCAGAGGAGACGTTCGCCGAGAGAGGACGCAGAAGGGGTGATGGTGGAAGCCGGAGTGGAGGCGGTCACGGTTCAGTTGCCGCTCGGCGTAGCGACGGCGCTACTGGACGTGACTGCGGTCGAAGACGCATTTGCAGGGGCGGTATCGCGACGGTAATGCGTTTTCGTCGCGGCGAACCGCTGTACCCGAAGGTGGTGTAGCTCAGCCCGAATCCGAACTCGAACCGTGGGGTGATATTCTTGATATCGAACCACCTGTAGAGTGGGACTCCGTTAGCATCGCAGAGGAAACAGAAAAAATAAAACGCACCGGCCGTCAATCCCCAGCTCCTCCTTCTACGTGATCTGCGGCGTCCCGTCGATGCTCGTGCACAAAACATCCGCCGGAGAATCCTCGCGCGTTGTATACGGCAGACACCCAGAAGGGTTCGTCACCTGCGGGCTATCCGAGAACAGCACTTCCACAACCGCATTCCCGGTCTCCTGCCCTGGCACACCAGCATGAAGCACCACCGTAACATTCAGATTATTGACCCAATCCTCCACCGTCACAGAGCCAATAGTGTGTGTTATCACTGTGTTCAGACCCCCCGTAGACTGACCTGGGTCTACCTTAGTCTACCTCAGTCTACCTGGGCAGACAGAGGGTAGACTGTCTGTCTACCCAGGTAGAACCTCAGTCTACACCTTGTCTACCTGGGTAGACTGAGGTAGACTAAGGTAGACCTAGGTCAGTCTACAGGGGTCGATGGATTGGGTGGTGTTCATGATCACCTGGAGCGGGTTGACGAGGTACGGGAAGCTGGCGGTTCCTGGGAAACAATTGGTCAATCGCAGAAAAATGAGCGACGGACTAAACGCACCAGATCCCCAGCCCATTGCAAGCGTCCCTTGCTGACATCCGCGACTACCCGAATAATCAATGATGTTTCGAAAAAAGCTCCAGAAGAACGAACGCACTCGGTACATCCATTCGCACCATCCGGGTTGGGACCCGCGTCAGAACCGACAATTGCGATGCCTGTGGAATATTTCAGCGTCTGAGAACACCGAGTCCAAAGTCACATACGCTGGATGTTCTTCAGAGCGAGCGGGAGCGCGCTCTTTTCCTGCTGACATCGGCCTCCTCTTGGAACACCAAGCAGTGGCCAGCCCTTGAGTATTTCGAGGTCGTCCTGATTTTGGGATCCGAAGAACAGCAGAGTCAGTTCCGGATACACGGAAAATGAGCAGCTGAACGTGAAGGAGAACATAAAGGAGATACCGAATAGGAGAAGGGGAAGATCAATTGACGAGGAGGACAGATCCAGAGAGTCGCCGAGATACGCCAGGGCTCGCTCAGAATGATGTGCTGCCCTGCCAGCAGCGTGAAGGCCAAAGCTCGGAGTTAGCGACATCACTGTCTGCAGAATTAACCACATCCCAGTCAGACCTCGCAATGGCGCAATTCCCCTACACTCAAAATCTCCCAAACATGGCATCTCGAGCAGTATCGGTTCTAGCATGGTCAGAGGACCGAGACTGCAAGCAGCGGGAGGAAAGGGCGAGCAGTAAGCAGATGAAGATGAGCATCGAATTCAGGCACACATTGTCACGGGGCCTGGAATGTCCATAGCCACAGAGCTACAACGGCTTCGACGGAGTCAGAGGTACGTGGGAAACAAAGTAATGTACCTGCGCCTAGGATAATGGTGTCGATGCGGCCTTCACAGCAATGGGAGTAGTAGGATTATGTAACACAAGAAACGCGCCGCCGAGACGGACTAGGCTTCTCTGCCAGCACCATTTTTGGAAAGGGGAAGCTCGCCGGAGCATTGCGAGTGCGAGCCGCCGTGGAGTGGGTATATTGAAGGACAGTGGGCCAAGGGGCGTATCGTCATTGTCGGAAGCACAGATGGCGCAGAAAGTCTGGCAGATTAAGTTGAGGGAGACGTCGAGGCTGGCCGCCACTGCTCTTCCCAATGATAAGCTAGTCTTTGCGGATGAATGGTGGATGCGCATCCACCATTCATCCGCACAGATCGAGGTTTTCCCTGGTCGGTTGGCAGACTGGTAATGGAGTCCTTGCAGTCGAAGACATTTTCTTGTATCAAGGTCGAGACACGTTACCAGCGCAATACCAGCGTGCGTTAGGAGAGCGTTAAAACGACATGAGCGCAGCAGAGAGGCCCGGATGTGGCAGTGTTTGATCGCGCATCGCCCGGAATCCCGTGCCACGGCGTTGTTAGCATCGCCGTGGCCATCACACCTGTCGGCTCCGACGTTCTGTACTTACAGTGCGCAACATGACTTCTCTGCACGTGTTTTTTGGGGTCAGAGATTTTTTTGTAATTTATTTTCCGATTTTCTGGGGCATGAAACCAGCCAAAAGAATGCGATTGAGCACAAAAACTCATTTTTCCCACGGTGTTTCACTTTTCGTCGGCCGGAGTTTTTTTGTGTGTACCTAAATGGGGCTTCGGCCAAGCACTGCCAACATCTATCACCAGACCATGTCAGTGAGACACTCCTGCAGTCCCATGGCCAAAAAACCTACAGTTCACATAGTCGAATTCCTGCCAGTGTCAAGGGAGACTCACATTAAGTGTTGCGCACGAGAGCCGCACGTGATGTAACCCTACCCAAAAAGGTAATTTGATCCGATCATTAGGGTTTGTTTCACTTTTTCGGTAGCCAAAAAGTAAAAAGTTTACCGTTCGTCCCACCAAGCACACCATGGATTCTTCTACTTTAATAGTATTGTTTTAATAAGCTTTTGTGTCCATTAAAGTAGAGTAGAAAATGTGGTTAGGCATCGAAAGTTTTTGCTTGTTTACTGCCAAAAGCGGAACCGTGATGTGATGTTGCGCACTGTACACTACCACTGCCATCCCTCTCCACTTGCACCCGCCGCCATCTATCCCACTTCGGCTTAATCCTCGTCCATTCTACGCCTAAGCAACTCCAAGCCGATGACTAGGCCGTTTACCAATAACTCTGGCCGCCTTTTCCCTGCGACCTTCGATCTGCCCCCCCTCTCCTCTACCTTGCTCCTTCCCTCGTTCTCTCCGTTTACAAATAAAAAGCTCCTGTCCTCTCAATCTGTCTCCCTCCTCATGCTTGATCACCACCCCACTCTTCTGCGTCCCCAAGGCGATCTTCTGCATCCCCAAGGCGAATGCACGAGGGATTGAGGTGCATGAATGGGTCTTTATCGGTGCGTGCAAATTCTGTTTTTCCTTGAACATGCCCTGGATTCCCCCCCTTTAATCCTTCTCTATTCATCCTCTCGTCCTGAATCCTTGACCCTCTTTCCCACCTTTACATGAGCACCGCATGCCTGCAGTGACAACGGCGGTCTCGCTTCGCCACGGACGCCACTGACCGTCGCGTTATCCTCATCTGGTCCAAAGCAGATGTACGCGCCTCCTAGCACAGAGGGCGCAAGTGCAAGACGCAGTGTCGCTTTAACACTCTTTCGTTTTTTTTCCTCCTTTCCCTCCGCCGCGCACAGCTCGCATCATTCACTGCTCTGATCTCGATTCCAGGCGCAGTGTCATTGGCGCGGGATTTCCTCGGCGTCCACGTCGCGCTCACTGTAACAGCAAACGAGGATCGGCACCCTTCATTTGAAGCGCGTTCGTCTCGTTTGCTCTTCTGTCATCGCGCACGACGCCATTGCATTCATCCCTTCTTTTCCGGTCCATCTCGATTGTGGTTTATTAATTTCTGGTGCGTCTACAGCATTTATCGTCTCACGTCTCAGTCAACACCGCATTTTTTACCCCTTCCATTCGTGATTCATTCCCCCCTCATATTCCTCGGCATCCGACTCCTTTCGTCCACATTCCACATCCCCTTCCGTCTTTCCCTTCGCTCCGCATTCTCCCTAGTGTACTAAACTGCCCATGCCAGTAGTGTCACACCGTCGCCTCAGTTATGGGGCAGCGTTCTTCTTTCCGAGCCTTCCCAGCTACCAACACTTGCGTACCGAAGACACGCAATGTAGATGCCACAAAGAGTACGTCTCATCCTTCCCCCTTCCCCCCTCTTTTCGCTCCTTTACCATCCACCATCCTCCGCCTCCTGAAGTCGTGTCCCACTTCCTCCTTTCATCTTGGTCCTCCATTCTCCCCAATCTGTTCCTCCTACTTTGCGTGCTACCCCTATGACAGCTCGCATCCGCGCTGTTTTTCCTCGCCAACGGAACTGAATGGCTCCGCATACAAGCGGACCTGACATGCAGATGCAGGCATTGGCCTCGGGGAAAATGGGTACGTTACGCGTCTTGCATACTTCACCCCATCCACACATCCTCTCCGCTGCCCATTCTGGAAGGTCTACTAACCTCCTTCCGAGCGTCGCATGTCAGGACTGCGACTCCTCGCTCCTACTACGCCAATCGTTCCGAGCTGCCCTCGGAATAACACCATTCTGGGGTCTTTGAGACAAAGAGCTAGGTCGAATCATCCCTATTGACAAACCTTTTTCATTCAGCACCTGCAGTCACCGCATTATATAAATCGACCATCCACTGTACCTCCTGCGCCACATTTGATCCCCCTCGTTTCTCGTTCCCACTGGTTCAGGTAGCGTTTCAACTTTCTTCACCCAGCTTTCGGCA